>OX439046.1:27861467-28462171 GCA_949317995.1 Acholoe squamosa
TCCATTTTCTATCTCATGGAAAGCTTACCTTGCAGGATAAGTTCAGGCCCTTAGGATTAAGGACATTGGGAAATTGAAATTTAGTGGCATATGACATCCTTTTTCTGTAAGTTTAGGGGTCAGAGGAGGAAGCCTGGGCCTATTTAGACCCCTAGCAAGGTGTGCCAATCGTTTAACATGTTATTGATTGATTGATTGATTTGTGTTTTACAGCACTTTAGCGGCACTAAGTGGCTATCCCGTGCTTCACAGGTTGATAATCTAACAGATGAATGTGTCAGTGCCCGCACATATCTGCACCACACACATCCTGAGGGGATAGGAAAGAGGAGATATAGACCCTTTTAAGTGGGCTAGGGAAGCCCGGTTTAACATGTTATTCTCATGATACAATTTAAAGGGTGATTGAAAATTGTGCTAACTTACAACTATTTTGAGGTAACCTCCAAATCTGGTTCTGTGGTGTAGTGGTTATCATGTCTGCTTTACACGCACAAGGTCGCGAGTTCGAACCTCACCAGAACCTTCCATTTTCTATCTTATGGAAATCACACCTTGCAGGATGAGTCCAGGCCCTTAGGATCAAGGACATTGGGAAATTGAAATTTAGTGGCATATGACATCTCTTTTCTGTAAGTTTAGGGGTCAGAGGAGGAAGCCTGGGCCTATTTTTACCCCTACCAGGGTGTGGCAATCATTTAACATGTTATTTTCATGATATAACTCCGAGGTTAATTGAAAATTGTGCTAATTTACCAACCTTTTAAGGTAACCTCCAAATCTGGTTCTGTGGTGTAGTGGTTATCAAGTATGCTTTACATGCAGAAGGCCGCAAGTTTGAACCTCGCTTGAACCTTCCATTTTCGATCTCATGGAAATCACACCTTGCAGGATGAGTCCAGGCCCTTAGTATCAAGGACATGGGGAAATTGAAATTTAATGGCATATGACATCTCTTTTCCATAAATTGAGGGGTCACATGAGGAACCCCAGGCCTATTTAAACACCTACCAGGGTGTGCCAGTCATTTAACATTATAACATAAATCCAAGGTTAATTATCTGGTTCTGTGGTGTAGTGGTTATCACGTCTGCTTTACACGCAGAAGGCAGCGAGTTCGAACCTCGCCAGAACCTTCCATTTTCTATCTTATGGAAATCACATCTTGCAGGATGAGTCCAGGCCCTTAGGATCAAGGACTTGGGGAAATTGAAATTTAATGGAATATGACATCTCTTTTCTGTAAATTGAGGGGTCACATGAGGAACCCCAGGCCTATTTAGACCCCTACCAGGGTGTGCCAGTCATTTAACATTATAACATAAATCCAAGGTTAATTATCTGGTTCTGTGGTGTAGTGGTTATCACGTCTGCTTTACACGCAGAAGGCCGCGAGTTCAAACCTCGCCAGAACCTTCCATTTTCTATCTTAGGCTGAGTCCAGGCCCTTAGGATTAAGGACATTGGGAAATTGAAATTTAGTGGCATATGACATCCTTTTTCTGTAAGTTTAGGGGTCAGAGGAGGAAGCCTGGGCCTATTTAGACCCCTAGCAAGGTGTGCCAATCGTTTAACATGTTATTCTCATGATACAATTTAAAGGGTGATTGAAAATTGTACTAACTTACAACTATTTTGAGGTAACCTCCAAATCTGGTTCTGTGGTGTAGTGGTTATCATGTCTGCTTTACACGCAGAAGGCTGCGAGTTCGAACCTCGCCAGAACCTTCCATTTTCTATCTTATGGAAATCACACCTTGCAGGATGAGTCCAGGCCCTTAGGATCAAGGACATGGGGAAATTGAAATTTAATGGCATATGACATCTCTTTTCCGTAAATTGAGGGGTCACATGAGGAACCCCAGGCCTATTTAAACCCCTACCAGGGTGTTCCAGTCATTTAACACTATAACATAAATCCAAGGTTAATTATCAGGTTCTGTGGTGTAGTGGTTATCACGTCTGCTTTACACGCAGAAGGCAGCTAGTTCAAACCTCACCAGAACCTTCCATTTTATATCTCATGGAAAGCTCACCTTGCAGGCTGAGTTCAGGCCCTTAGGATTAAGGACATTGGGAAATTGAAATTTAGTGGAATATGACATCCTTTTTCTGTAAGTTTAGGGGTCAGAGGAGGAAGCCTGGGCCTATTTAGACCCCTAGCAAGGTGTGCCAATCGTTTAACATGTTATTGATTGATTGATTGATTTGTGTTTTACAGCACTTTAGCAGCACTAAGTGGCTATCCCGTGCTTCACAGGTTGATAATCTAACAGAAGAATGTGTCAGTGCCCGCGCATATGTGCACCACACACATCCTGAGGGGATAGGAAAGAGGAGATATAGACCCTTTTAAGTGGGCTAGGGAAGCCCAGTTTAACATGTTATTCTCATGATACAATTTAAAGGGTGATTGAAAATTGTGCTAACTTACAACTATTTTGAGGTAACCTCCAAATCTTGTTCTGTGGTGTAGTGGTTATCACGTCTGCTTTACACCCAGAAGGCCGCGAGTTCGAACCTCGCCAGAACCTTCCATTTTCTATCTTATGGAAATCACACCTTGCAGGATGAGTCCAGGCCCTTAGGATCAAGGACATTGGGAAATTGAAATTTAGTGGCATATGACATCTCTTTTCTGTAAATTGAGAGGTCACATGAGAAACCCCGAGCCTATTTAGACCACTACCAGGGTGTGTCAATCTTTTAACATGTTATTCTCATTTCTATCCCATGGAAATCCCACCTTGCAGGATGAGTCCAGACCCTAAGGATAAAGGACATGGGGAAATTGAAATTTAGTGGCATATGACATCCCTTTTCTGTAAGTTTAGGGGTCAGAGGAGGAAGCTTGGGCCTATTTTTACCCCTACCAGGGTGTGGCAATCGTTTAACATGTTATTTTCATGATATAACTCCGAGGTTAATTGAAAATTGTGCTAATTTACCAACCTTTTAAGGTAACCTCCAAATCTGGTTCTGTGGTGTAGTGGTTATCAAGTATGCTTTACATGCAGAAGGCCGCAAGTTTGAACCTCGCTTGAACCTTCCATTTTCGATCTCATGGAAATCACACCTTGCAGGATGAGTCCAGGCCCTTAGTATCAAGGACATGGGGAAATTGAAATTTAATGGCATATGACATCTCTTTTCCGTAAATTTAGGGGTCACATGAGGAACCCCAGGCCTATTCAAACCCCTACCAGGGTGTGCCAGTCATTTAACATTATAACATAAATCCAAGGTTAATTATCTAGTTCTGTGGTGAAGTGGTTATCACGTCTGCTTTACACCCAGAAGGCCGCGAGTTCGAACCTCGCCAGAACCTTCCATTTTCTATCTTATGGAAATCACATCTTGCAGGATGAGTCCAGGCCCTTAGGATCAAGGACATGGGGAAATTGAAATTTAATGGAATATGACATCTCTTTTCCGTAAATTGAGGGGTCACATGAGGAACCCCAGGCCTATTTAGACCCCTACCAGGGTGTGCCAGTCATTTAACATTATAACATAAATCCAAGGTTAATTATCTGGTTCTGTGGTGTAGTGGTTATCACGTCTGCTTTACACGCAGAAGGCCGCGAGTTCGAACCTCGCCAGAACCTTCCACTTTTTTATCTTATAGAAATCTCACCTTGCAGGATGAGAACAGACTCTTAGGATCAAGGACATGGGTAAATTGAAATTTAGTGGCATATGACATCCCTTTTCTGTAAATTGAGAGGTCACATGTGGTTCTGTGGTCTAGTGTTTATCAAGTATGCTTTACACGCAGAAGGCCGCGAGTTCGAACCTCGCCAGAACCTTCCATTTTCTATCTTATGGAAATCACATCTTGCAGGATGAGTCCAGGCCCTTAGGATCAAGGACTTGGGGAAATTGAAATTTAATGGAATATGACATCTCTTTTCCGTAAATTGAGGGGTCACATGAGGAACCCCAGGCCTATTTAGACCCCTACCAAGGTGTGCCAGTCATTTAACATTATAACATAAATCCAAGGTTAATTATCAGGTTCTGTGGTGTAGTGGTTATCACGTCTGCTTTACACGCAGAAGGCCGCGAGTTCGAACCTCGCCAGAACCTCCCACTTTTTTATCTTATAGAAATCTCACCTTGCAGGATGAGAACAGACTCTTAGGATCAAGGACATGGGTAAATTGAAATTTAGTGGCATATGACATCCCTTTTCTGTAAATTGAGAGGTCACATGAGGAACCCCCATTTAGACGCCTAGCAGGGTGTGCCAATCGTTTAACACAGAAGGTGCGATGAGCACTAGGGCACCCCCTATAACTCACCTCATATATGCAGCCGCAACGGGCTTTTTGTGTCAGTCTCGAAGTAGCTAGCACAGGGGCACAATCACCCAGATAGGCCAGAATAGCAAGTGCAGTCTAATGATAAGTCTATGGAGGTCACCCCCTTTTCCCATTAATATTTCTACTATTAAACCTGGAGCACTTTTGAGCACTCTTATTGTATTTGCTGCATAATGTCTTACACTATTGATATGTAGAAATGATGTTTACAGAGACTCTCAAGTTAATGTGCGAAATCCTTTTGAATGGGCTAATTATCAATTTTAGGACAGCCAACTGTCAACTGACAGTCTCATCAAATATTGAACTATTCTCACACTGACAAGTATAAAACACATATCAGACATATACACAGGGAATGGTGGTCAACATGAATAAAATCATCTATTCTTTGGATTATTCTTCATTTGTCTATATTATGCTTAACTCTTCCTTTACCAAGGTATTTTAAGCTGATTTCCAGCCTCTAGCAGGTGTCATTACCTCTAAAATTCTTTTGGAATCATGTTGATATCCCTATTAGGAGCCAAGTAGTGATGGTATGAGGTAAGCATACGGGCACAAAATTATGGAATCCCAATTGTCTGTATCTGTGCTGATAAGGGAGATAAGACAGTGATAACACAGCATACTCATTCTAAGAAATGGTAAGATAATCGAACTTCAAACATGAATATTTCAGGACTTCCTTTATCGATTGAGATGAAATAAAGACCATACTGTGGATAGTTTTGGATATTTTCAGAATATTCCAATAAAATGGTCACATGGTACATCTTAAATTTGGTTAACATGACAACCATATCTATGCAAAAGCATAAAAAAATCACTGTTTTCAGTGTGTCTGTTGCTATGGCAACCAATATTTGAGTCCATAACTTAACAAAATAGCCAGAAAACGTTGGTACCATCTTTTTCTTGATAAAAACCTGTCCAAAGTAGGTTTTTACTGGAAAAAAATTATTTCACATTTTTCATGATTTTTGCCTTAAATATTGAGGAAAATTGGCCTAAACCTGCCTTAATTCTCTGCCATGTTGAGAAGCTCACAATTTCTCACCAATTCATGGGGAAAACTAATGGTTTGAGATATGCAGGGGCCACATGCCATAGGGCAACTTCTGAAAAATTTGTAAGATTTCATGGATTTTTGAGGGAGAGCTGGGGTGCTGAAAATCGGCCGAAAATCGGCGATTTTTTCGCAGAAAATGCGCGAGGCGATCGGTAAAGGAAGAGTTAAGAGATGCATACTCAGAAGTGTCTGTCGCTGCATGGGCACGGTATTTCTCGTAGCAAGTCTATCTATCCTGCGTTTAACATGTTATTCTCATGATACAATTTATAGGGTGATTGAAAATTAAGCTTACTTACAACTCTTTTGAGGTAACCTCCAAATCTGGTTCTGTGGTGTAGTGGTTATCACATCTGCTTTACACGCAGAAGGCCGAGAGTTCGAACCTCGCCAGAACCTTCCATTTTCTATCTTATGGAAATCTCACCTTGCAGGATGAGTCCAGGCTCCTATAGTATCAAGGACATTGGGAAATTGAAATTTAGGAACCCCCATCAAGACACTGAACAGGGTATGCCAATCGTGTAACGTGATTTTCTGATGATACATTTTCGAGGTTAATTCATAATTGCACTAATTTACGATGGTTTTGAATTGACCTCCAGATCTGGTTCACCAGAACCTTACTTTCTATATCTTATGGGAATCTCACCCTGCAGCATGGGTCTAGACCCTTAGGAAAAAAGGTAGGCGTGCCAAAATCAGTGTTAATAGGGAGGTTTAGCGACCACTACGTAGGCAATAAAAGGTAGACGTGCAGCATACTTACAGCACTGCTACGTCTACGTAAATACAGGTTTGAGCGACGTACGTCGTGGCTGCTAAACCTCCCTACCGTAATCTCCCGTGTAGAAGGCGCGTCTTCTACGCCAAACAAAATGCTGCTGGGTCTTATACGCGGGAGGTAAATTGCCTTGAGTTTGGGGTGCGCCTTATACGCGGGTTTTTCCAACATCTCATTTGGGAAAATGCGCCGATGACAGCTTGAACTCATAGCGCCAGCACCGCGGCAGACCGGGAGGTGTCAGCGCGCTTGGCGGGTTCAAGCCGACCGTGTGCCGATGACAGCATAGACTCAACAGGTTGACAATGCGGTGTGGCTTGCCGGGGTGTAGGGAACACGTGGGCCGATGACAGCATCGACTCATAGCGCTAGCGCCGCGGCAGACCGGGAGGTGTCGACGCGCTCGCCGGGCGCCTTCTACGCGAAACAGCCCCCCTGTGAGTTGGGGGGGCGCCTTATACGCGGGTTTTTCCAGGAGTCGATCCAGAAGAGGTACGTGCGCCTTCTACGTGAAAAGCCATTCTCTGAGTTGGGGGTGCGCCTTCTACGCGAGCTGCGCCTTCTACGCGGGAGATTACGGTAATAAATAAAGTCAATCAACCCATACAAAGACACTTTCTTCAAAACTCTGAAAGGTAGGAAGCTGGAATAGGGCCGAAGCACCAAACTCACGACCCTCAGGAATGTTATTCCAAGGGTAGTGGTGCTGCAAATGCCGACAAGGGAGCAACACTAGCCCAGATGTCATATGAAGTATTGATATCAGGGTGTTTTAGCAACCATGATATATAATTATGTCACTCAAACCCGATTTTACGCAAACGTAGCAATGATGTAAGTATGCAGTAAAGCATTATATCAGATGTATATCTATTCATCAAATCATACCTGTTTATCCTTTAAATTTCACGGTGGCAACATGAACATTTTATTGTTTCTTCTTGTGTTGCAGAATACAGGTATTGAAAAGGCAAGGGGAAATGTCTGGGTTCACTGTATGCCATTCTTATATCTTATGGGAATCTCACCCTACAGGATGAGTCTAGACCCTTAGAATCAAGGACATAGGGAAATTGAAATTTAGCGACATGTGACATCCCATTTCTTTAAATTGAGGGGTCAAATGACGTCCCCCCCCCAAGGAGACCTCTAGCACTGTTTGCCAAGTTAGGGAGCGTTCATTATTTATGGCAGGGGGGTGAGCATTTTGAGGGGGGACAGCTCATTTTGGGACATTTGCGAGGGGAGGCACTTTATTTTAGGGTATTTCTGTGGTGGAGGCACTTCATTTTTGGATATTCATGATGGGGGGGGGGTCACTAATTACATTGAAAGCACGTTTGATGAAATAAAATATAGGGGGACTTACAATGGCATCCATTGGGGCAACGATCAATGTTTGTAAGTGGTACCACCATTGGTAGTGATTGTGTCTACAGGGGTTTTCACACCTTCTACTACACCAGCTTGCAGCAACATAAAGGGATGCACACATAGTAAGGTGCTAAATGCCTTCCAGCTAACCAGTGTTGTTGTTCAAAGGAAAATCCCGTAGCACAGGAAAGTGCCATTTCATGTGCTAAGGGGAAGAGTGATTTTAGGAGATTTCTACTGAGGGAATCAATTTTAGTGTATTATAATGAGCGGTAATCAGTGGGGGGCAGCGCTTTATTTTGGAGTATCCACATAGGGGGGGAGGCAATTCATTTTGGTGTATTTCTGTGGGGGAGGCGGTTCATTTTGGGATATTCACATGGGGGGGATGCTTCATTTTCAGGTATTTGCCGAATGAGATTCTCACCCCCCCCCCCCCGCCATAAATAATGAACGCTCGTTTAGTGCTAATGGATTAAGTCACTCTCAGATGCCGCCCTATTTTAGAAACATATTACAAAAATGAAATTATATTGCTGATACGTGTAACATAAACATAACACAAACAAATTACCTAGGACAGCCTTCTCCATAGACAACTTAAATGAAATATTATACTTTTAGTTATGTGCAAAATCCCTATAATATCACACAAAAATCCTGTTTGTCTATATTACCGTAATCTCCCGCGTATAAGGCGCGTCTTATATGGGGGGTTTAGTTCTCATTTGATCCAGAAGGGGGACACCAAGACCTTTCTTTTGATATCTTACATGCCCCCTTGGTCAAAATAGGACAAAATGGAGCCCAGGAGGGTCCAAGGTGGCCCAAGCTACCCATAGATTTTTGAATTTTGAAAATTCATTCAGTAGAACCAAAGTTATGAATTTTTCATTTTTTTTTGAGAATTTTCCAAAACTATAGGTGCGCCTTATACGCGGGCTGCGCCTTATACGCGGGAGATTACGGTACCTCACATATCATGTGACTTATAAAAAGAAACTGCAAATCTTTCCATAACCTGAATATCCAAAGACCCCCAGAGTAAGATGTAGGGTCTACATATATGTGAAGATTATGTTAGACAGGTAGGCAATCTGACATACCTTAGTTGCAAAGGGATACCCCACAGCATGACATGCCGTCACGATTGTAATTGTAAATGGGTGCGCTTTGGCTATGATGGAAAGTACAAAATTTAGAGTAAGTGCTGTATGTATAGTTCCCTTGAGAAACTCTATATCATTTGAAGATGATTATCAAAGTGGGTTTAAGCTGATAAATTTTAACACACAAAAAAAGAGACTTTTACTGTGAACGTCTGAGCCGTGGGGATCTGCACGCAGGAACCATGGATTTATTACTAGGAGAAGATGTAGGGAGATGTTTAGGAGAGAAGAAGAAGCAGAAAAAAAAGTGCGAAACTGATGGGGTCGTGGTAGTTAGTTTATCAACTCACCACTAGGGGAGAGGAGATTTGTCACTCTGTAGGACGCAAAGCATTTCGGGAGCGTCCCACGGAAGCGCCGTCAGTTCTCTCGAGAACTCGATGATGGGAAACAAGAAGATAAGACACGCGTTGGGGTTCAGTCAAGGTGTGGTTTGCGCATGCGCATGGAAAGATAACTCACAGGGAATGTTATCCCCCAAAATATTTACAGCAAGAAGGGTAGGCTACATACCCCCAGTGGTTATTTGGCTGATGTTGCTAGTAGACCATAATGCACACTCCTATCTTCAAGCCCTCAGTCCATAGTCAAGACGTCATGAGCAGGGGTTATTTGCTGGTGCAAGCTCCAAAATTAAGCTCTGTATTATAACACTACAAACATTAGGATGGGATTAGGAGTTTTGTGCGTTGGTCTTCTTTATGTCAGTGTATTTTGCGGTTCATTAACTACTGTCCACTTTTACAGGACTAGGTGTGAATTAGGATGTGACAGGTGCTGACTTGGCATTTATGACGGTAAGGGTGGTGGTAATTCCCCTAGAAGAATAATGACTCAGATATTTCTTTTTACTATAGGATGATTTTGTATTCCAAGGTTATAAACATGGTTAGTTGATATTACCGGTATGTAGACATCTGGGCAGCTGAGCTATACTACAAAGGGAACAGGGGTGTTAAAATTTCAAAATATAATATAGGCCCTACCCGGGTAGCAAGGATACATTGGGCTAATGTCGGCTTATATTGGGCCAAGCATGGACAATCATGGCCCAATGCTCCATTGCTGATTGGGTAATCTTTAAGTTTTGAACAAGCGCCGGGGTATAGAATACTTGAAATCAATGAGCGCCCCGACACTTATCTAAGCCAGCACGGTACCCACCTAATTATGGGTAAACACACAGCAGGTGAGCCACCCACCTATCTACCCCAGACACATTACCCTCCTCCAGGTCCCAGCCTATGACGTACATGACGTCACGTCATTACGTCATAAGCGATCACCTGACGTCCCCAAGAGACCCCGACCCATATGCTTTTCAGGCATGCTTAAGGCGGCCTAGTATAGATCATTTTATCCATCTTTTTCGACTTTCTGGAGTCTATCATCAGAATATTGTTGTCTTTCTCGCCGATAAGAACTGTCAGTGAGCGGGTGTAATGGTCAGCAAGTAGTGAATTAGATTCTGGGCCCTGCTATTAAACGTGACTTGTATTTCAGAAAGAAATTTCCCTTTATATAGGCATGCTATGGTGAAGCAGATTCATCTATGTGTGGATATTGACTTTGTATAATGACTTACAATATTATAATTAGTCCATTTGTAAATCCTATACGAGGATCGGTCCAGGGTTGCACATGGATCCACAGTCTTGTTTGAATTCAAGACCCCCTTGGTAAAGCCATTAATTCTAAAATGCGCTTCTAAACGTCACCAGCTCACCCATTTAATCCAAAGACAACTCGCAATCTAAGTTGTTGAATCGTTGCAGGTTCGGATCCTAGAGTCCAGATTTAAATATTCCTTCCCTTTTGGAAGAACGATGCCTCTGGAAATATACCGATTCAATATCAATTGCCCACGGAGGCTTTGCAATAAGAGCAGCATTTACAAATAGCCCTGGGTCAGGATCTTCCCACATCAATCTTAAATATGAATAGTCTCAGGATTGTAGCGGGAAAACTGAACCATCATTTCATCCACAGTCCATTAAAACAGAAGTAAAGTCATTTTAGAGAGAAGTGAACTGACATTGGGGGAATAGAATACAAATATAAACTAATAGAAACCTAAGAGTCCTTTTCCCCTAAACGACCCAAGGTCATCACACCTTCAGACTTCCTGGGGAGCGCCCCCTACTTCCGGCGGCTACTCGCGGAACTAAATACCTGATGGAGTTGGCTCCTATTATCGCCCAATGACCCTGGGGAGTGATTTCCATTTGGGTATGATTCTGGCAGGGTTGTGTAGGTGAGGAGGTCTCAGCCCGGAAAGTGTTAGAAACGTCGCCCCTGGTTTCAGCCTTATCATCTAGGGCCAGAGGGGAATTGGATGTCTATAAATAGGTCCTTTTTGCTCCAGACACTTCCTTTGGTTATGAAAAGAGATCAATTCTTTTTGGTGGGATGTTTAAATGTCCAATTAAATCAGCTTCAGGTGATTTGTTCCAGTCTGTAATGAAAGACCTGGATTTTGGAGGGCATGTGATTTATGATTTGATTTATACATCCTGGTGAAATATGAAGGGTATTGCAATTGTCTTTTTTGCTTTATCCTTCTTCAATTCTATCAGGAACAAAACTTGTTTTGAATCTACCCTTGATTTACCCTGCACTGATCACTGCGGGCATAAGCACAATACAGCTGAACACGGTAATAGTCACGAGACCAACAACACCCCTCAATTTTATACTAATTGCTATTGAAATGATCTCAGGCAATGAAGCTGTTAACACAGGGGTTGTCATGTACAACTCTCATTACGGTGCTCTATTTGTCAAATATTAATTACAACAATTTGTCATTTAATTTGTGCTTGGATGTGCAAGCATCCAACATCACCATCTCTCGTTGGTTTCTCTGATTGTTTGTATTTCTGATTCTACAATAATTATTGTAGGAAGAAACACTGAATAGACAGTCAACAGAAGAGGTTAGAATTGAGTATCTGGATGTACTTGTCTTATATATAAGACAAGTAACTATAATGTATAATTATATGTTAACACTGTATAATGTATAATTATATGTTAACACTGTATATTTTCATGGAGATTACTTGTACTGGTATGGTCACCATACTGCCATCTGGGGCGTCATTGTAGAAACTATATTGCTTCACTGCAATATGATGGTTCACTGTTCAGTTTTACGGGGAGACCTGGTAGAATCAACAATTATTTTCCAGAGTGTAGATAATAGACTTTGCATGAGTTTAAAGTAATTATGGAGACAAGCAAATACGTGTTATGTGAAAGGGAATCAGATTTCATGTCTTGGATATTACTGGTATAGTCTTTGGCAGCAAATTTGGATCGGACCAACGATGTGTTGTCAGTGCATAAAATAACTAGTTTGAGTGTGTCCATCCCACTTATTTCTATTCTGACCATGCAGTAGGATATTCATTTCTAAGCATACACAATGAAAATTTGGGCAGAGATTTGATTTTAAACCCAGTTTTATGGCTAATTTGACCTGCAAAACTGCCCCAAACAGGTTTTATTTTACCCAAACAGGCCAATTTCTCCCACCTTCCAAGGAGTCTAGATCACACTTGTTTCTTCCTGCGGCCAGCAAATTATGAGTTATCATCCGATTTGCACGCACGATGTGTCAATTTTGTGCAGAATTTCACTGGCTTTCACCTCAACTAGTTTTCTAAGCTGTCAGGTGTAGTCCAAACTGACTTATTGGGCCACAAACATCCGGAAAACGCTATCGCCTAATAAGAAATATTTCTGTACCATTGATTTTTTTAACCAAAAGTCACAACTAGGATGTCAAAATAATGCAAAAGATGTGTACTTTTAGAAAGTTTCATGAAGCAATTCTAAGCAGGTCATGAGAGAGAGCTAGTAAAAAAAACTGTTATGATTCTTTTATGGCTAAATAATGTGTTTTTTTAATACTATATTCACCCATATTCCTAGACTGCCTTGGAACCGAATCACTACCGCATAGGCACATTCAATGGATTGGTCCCCAACATTCCAAACACACTCAGGGCTCAGCCTAATGTACAGTCTAGCCCTCCTAGACCCTTTCCCACTCACCTCCCATCCACACTTCTACAAAATAGATGGTTTTATATAAGGACTCTTTTACAATACTTCCAAACCCATCCTGCTCAATTACAGCTCACTCACCTCCCACACTAATGTTTCAAAATGTGAGGTCCCAGGTTCCCTGGGGTAAACTGCCAATTTCCCACAATTCAGCATCCTCTTCAGAGGCCCATATTTTCCATAATAGAGATGCTAGAGCTCTCAAATCAGGATCGGAATTTAGTTCTACAACTTCAGTCCACTTGCCTTGCAAATGGTTATATTAGTTTCATTGTAATGGCTGTCAGGGTGAAGTGAAGAAGGGAAAAATCGAATATTGGTATCTGGATAGCCACTCTAGGTGCAGGGGTTGTGAAATGATCAAAAATCTCCTGAAACAAACAGGGGGAAAAAATTAGAAATTTTGAGCCCAATTAAGTGCAAACCACTATAGTTTCCATATCAATAACTGTCAGTGTGCACAAGAGTCAATTTTTTCCCCATTCGCTTGTGAGTGGACGTTACGAAAAGGATACATTTTAGACCAATGCTTATAAATCATAATTATATAATTATTAACGGCATTGGCTCAGAGCACAAGGGGTCTGGAAGACTCACCACAATAGCTGTTATTCGTAATAGTTATTTCATATCTTGCAAACCCTGGGTAAAAACACCAGCAGCCCGCCCCCAACACACACACACACACACACACACACACACACACACACCTTAGATCGTTGAGCGGCTGCAGTGCAGAGGCAACCAAACCTGCAATCAGTCTGCTGCTGTCAAGGTATATAACAAAACTCAAACTAAGTGTCCCAACTGCCTAACCAATCAGTCTGTGTGAAGTCCTTCTATACCTGAAGGGGCCAGTGGTGAGGCAGTCCATTACAGCCTCCCGATGAGTTATTGTGAGCAATTCTGAGCTACTGAGAGGGTTTCTGACCCATCCACATACTTCCCAGCTTGAGTTGCCTCCAAGCCTGACAGGCCCTTGGCCATCACCCCAATACCACACACCCCTGTCTGTCTGCAACCCTACAGTCACATAACACTTACTCTGCCACTTTCCACTCCGAGCTGCTCACACCTTTTGCCCTGAGCAGGTCCCTGAAGTTCACTCAGATCTGAGGAAGAATAAGAGATTGATGAGAACCAGGGAGATGTTTTGTGTGAGGTTTGAAACTGGATAGTGCTTGTTTTTTGGGAGGGGAGTGGTGCCTTCCTGGAATAGGTGCAAATATATTTGTCATGGACTGAGCAGTATGTTCAAAGTGGTGAAGTTGTATGGTGTGTGGGTTATCTTTGGTGGCATCTCTTTCCTTTTCATAAAAAAAAGGTTATGTATAAAATCACGAATGTCTAGTAGGCAAGGGCATATCAAAGAGCTTTGTATCGCCACTACCTAACTCTCCTGGGTCTCATTTCTTGGTGAAAACTAAAAGGCCACCCACCTAATTGTATATCATATAACCTTGCTTTAGTACCCTCTAATTCTCCTGGGTATGATTATTTTGGTGAAAACTTTAGGGCCACCCACCTAATTGTGCACTCCTCTAACATGAGCCTAATTTCTCCATCATCGAGGAGGAAATGCACACGTTGCCTATGTGGATGGGATCCTATTCTCCACAGTATTTTTCTCTCCTAACCTAACTGTTACTTTTATATTCGTTAGGGAACGTTCAACAATTATGTCACTGTTATTTAGGCATTCTTCAGGACCCACCTATCCCCTTGTCACTGTTTTAGTATGGAACATATAGAGGGACCCAAAGACCCCCCACCCCCACCCCCTAAGCAGTGACGTAATTGTTGAACGTTCCCTTAAGTCCACGAAGAATGGTACAAAATAGGAAAAGGAATCCAGCCTCTTCAAAGAATGCTGCTAATCATGGGGTACAAGAAAAAAAAATAGAAAAAAAGGACCCTTAGGAATGTTACCACACAATTATTTACCTGGCTGGTTGATCTTTAGATTAGGAAGACAAAGATCACTCCCAGAACAGAACATTGCCAAGCCTATAATACCATTGTGTCGGCAAACAATTCACTTTAGATAATCTGCAATACACCAATTTAATTCCCATTCATGAACAGTATTACATGGAAGATGAATTCCTTTGATAAAATTGAAATAAACCTTGACATAAATTCTGTTGGAAGATGCATCACCTATCTGGGTGTGATATGGCCCAAGGGTCCAAATATAGAGAGTGGAACTTCAAGATTTGTTCCTACGATCGATATGATCTGTGCGTTGTTTTATTGAAAATTAGAAGGAAAAAAGATATTTTGTACCAGTACCAAAAAAGGTCACTTGAAGTCTTGTAGGTACCATATAAAGATGGCAACACCCTAATCCGTGAGTGTGGAATGAACCATGATATAATGTACCTCGCGAAGGAAATAGGCAAATGATCACGAGTGGGGAGAATTTTTGAGGGTTATCTCATGCGCAGTTCAGCTGCCGTATCGCACGACGCCCGTAGGGCGGAGTGCGATGCGGCAGCTGAACTGCAAGTGAGATAACCCTCATAAATTCTCCCCACGAGTGTTCATTTGCATTTATTTCATGTTATTTTGATCTGAAACTGCTGAATTACAATAGAATCTACCAGAATGACTCCCAGTGCGCATTGTTTACATCGCCATCTTGGAGCTATGATGTCACTAAATGGTCACGTGACCTCGCCGTGTGATATTTTCGTGGGTTATCTCACGGGGGGTGTGAGATACGGAGCTGCAATGGTAAGGCTATGGGCTGTCAGTATCTCGGGCATACCAACATGAAATAAAGGCTGAAAGCACACCTCGGGCTTGATGTTCAGCAATAAGGTACTTTTCAATAGTAAAACATTCTCACCTATAAGGCGCACCCCTATATCTGCCTTATCCTATCTCTCTTCACGTATTTATACGTTCCATCTTATACACGAGGTATTATGATAATCATGAGTTTTCCTTCACTTAATCTAGAAATTTATTGTGTCACAACTACATTATTTCAGCTTTTGGGTAGTAATACAAAAAGAAGCGCGACTATTAAAAGTGAGGGGTGTTTGAGAAAGGCGATGCACTGTAGAAGCCGCAAGCAGCAGTGGCTGGGCAGCCTAGAGGATGGCTCTTTAACACCCTATCCAAGGCCAGAGGTATCCTCTCACCCCCTGGAGAAGACTAATGAAGGCATTCCATGCCTGGGCCACGGCCTCTGGCCACCCTGGGCGAGGCGGGATGGACTGGAGGAATCTCCACCACCCTCTCCTGCTCCTTTTATATAGAGTGCTCTAAGCTGCAGACAGGCAGCCAGAGACTGTTAGACGCCTAAGCCCTATGTATATATATGTATACATACAGGGTGCTGTGTGCATTAGAAAACTGTGCTAGGGTAACTTGTGCATCCTCATCTTACTTTGTGAAATTGTTCAGCTGCTATAATATGCTAGATGATCGCTGACATTTCCGTGGCTAGGGTAGCTGGTCACTTCTGACTCGACCACTGGGCATGATGTTACCATTTATAAGCCGACCACACTAGCTTAATTTTAGAAAATTTTCACAATTTATGGGTAAAGTGGCATATGCAGGGAATGCTTTTTGTAGCAAACGATGCAAAATTAATGAAAAGTTTAGGTTACCTGAACTAACTTAGGCAGCGGTGGCCGGCTTATGGTCCTTACCTTCCTGGTGGTCGAATCAGGGGTAAATTGTCCTCTATTACAAACCTTAAGGTTACAAGTGGGTGATCAATATCACAGTACTTGAGGTTGTAGAAATACACAACCCACTGTTCTGTCATTCGTGGGCATGAGTTACCTACAATAATGTTAGGTTGTGGATCAGCTTCTGTTAGGGGAGAAGCGTAAGGATGGTTTAGGATTAGGCCTAGGCTTCACCGTGAAGTATCTGGCAGTTAGTGCAAGTGGCTCTGAAGCCTTTTTGCTTATTTGCAGTGACATCTGATTATTTTCATTGCTATTTTCACTTCTGAGTAGAGATGTGAAAGACTATATTATATGTAGAAAAGAGGGCAACTTTCCCCAGCTCTATATTTAGCATATGAGCAACACCCTCCAGAGTAGGGAGGGTGGAAGAGGTAGGGAGTAGTGGTGAAAAGAGGGCGTTGATGTGAGGGCTGGGGGGAGGGAGTGAGGAGAAAGTTGTGTCTACACATCAACGGACGCCATGTTGTGACGTCACTTGTCTGCAGTCACGTGTCCGTCACAATCCGAGTCTAGCCTCGTTTTGATCTCAAAAGGACCATGTGATGCCTTCTCTAGAGCAAGTGTCCCCCTTTTCCCCTTTTGTTATTTTAATATAGTCATAGTGAGTGTGCGTTACGCACTTGACTGCTTACCGTATTTTAATTGGCCTGTGTAAGCGCCCGGGCGCTCATTGATTTCAAGCAGTCCATACCCCTGGCGTTCATTCAAGAGCGGCACTTGTTCAAGACTTTGATTATAGTGGGTTTTAAAATTTTCAAAGTCCCTGTACCCCTGGTGCCTATTCAAGACATGGTGCTTATACCGGCCAATACGGTAGGCACAGAACACGTGAGAAGCCTGTGTGTACAGTCAGCCCTCACTTCCTCGACCCTTTAATTCCTCAGATCCCTCACTACCTCAGACAAAAGTTTTGCAACTTTTGTATATGTTCTATTATATTTGGACTTGAATCCTCGAATATTTTGCTTCCTCAGATATTTTTCCTTGCATTTCATTCTCACAGCTCTCTGATCTGCATTATGTAAGGGCATCAACCGTAAATCAATACTTGGCAAACCTTCCCAAAAAGGCTCTTCCCAAGCATACACTCATAACCAGTGGCAAGTCACGTGATCCATGCAAATTGCGATGGACGTGGGAGCGTACTCAATACCAGACAAATTCTTAATCATCGCAAACTTTATGTACCCATGTACCAGTGTTTTTCAGGTTTCTTTTTTTATTCTTTTAATGAAAAGGTGTTATACAAATCAATACATGTTTGAATAATACATTCTATGGCTTAAAAAGTGCTGTGGACAATGCACGTGCCGGATCTTATACACACAAAACACCTTCACTAAATGTATCAGAGGAATATAATGGTGCAAATTACCCATGTAGCAAGCCCGCTCGGGGCCAAATTGGTTTTACCCGGGATAAGGTGGTTCAAAGCGGGCAGTATTCAGTACATGGGTTTTAGGTTCGGCAGATACTGGGTTTCCAGTCAGGGCCACACAGGGCAGCCCAAATCGGGCAAACCCACTTGAGCCCGTTGGGCTCCCAACGGGTTTTGTCCTCAGCATACGGTCTGGGCCACATTGGGCCGCCCGATTTGGGCACTGGTCAGCTTTAAAATGGGCAACCACATTGGGCCCAGGATGGTTTCAAAATGGGCATCCCAAGATGGGTACTTAGCTGCATAAAGTCTTCCCAGTCTGGGGTGAGAGTGGGTTTGGACAGGGCAGCCTCATCTTCTGAACTGTTCTAAACTCTGTGATGAGTGTTCCCCCTCCCTCTCTCTTTTTTGTTCGTCCCTCCCCTATCCATTCCCTACCCCTTCCATCTCCTCCTCATTCCACTCAACCTGCCCTGCCCTTTCCCCCTCTCACCCCGCTCTGCCCTGCCCTTCTGTCACCCTGCCCTCCCTGGGCCTCCCTAGCCCACTTAAAAGGGTCTATTTCTCCTCTTTCCTATCCCCTCAGGATGTGTGTGGTGCACATATGCACAGGCACTGACACATTCCTCTGTGAATTTGTGTAATGAGGATCTCGCCATGAATATGACCTTGCCCTCATCTCACCCTGCCTTGCCCTCATCTCACCCTGCCCTGCCCTCCTCTCATCCTGCCCTGCCCTCCCCCCTCCCTTCCCTCCACCACTGCTGTAGGACACTTTCCCTATACCATTAACACACAGGTAGGTTCATAGTAGGGATCCAGATATTTAATGTAAAAGGCAACACTGACTAGTCCTGGAAAGAACAGCTTCATGTCTTTCTTTGTACTAGTAGGCTTGCAAGGTGTATTTGTGGTGTGGGGGCAAACAGGTCCCACACTTGGCCAGGTATAAGAGGACTATATATAGAGGCAATTGAGAAACCAAAAATATCCCCTGCCTCTGTAGGCCAGTCCATGGCAGACTCACTACAAAGTGGTTTCACAGGACAGGCAGAATTCTACTACCCATACCAAACTTATTTCTTTTAGACATAGGACAACTGGAATAGACTACTAAATCAGATATGAAGTAATAATGTGCAGACTTTCTCATAGTCTGGAAATACTTAGATGTTTCTAGTCAAAAGTGCAAATCAAGGTAATCTGAGTAGTAGTGGATTGCAACACCATTTCTATTGCACTGAACTTGGAACAAGAGCAGATATGCAGAGGTACAGTCATTATAAACTTGAAGGCTCTCTTCTCTACTCTTACATAGGGAATTAGTGGGGGAAGATTGAGGCCAGAATGTCACTTTAATGAATCAAAGTGCCTTGTGTTGGCTGAATGAGTTTGATTCAAATGAATGGTACTGCTCTGCCTTTCCACTTCGGTAGATATTGCATTTACTGCTTTGGTGATATGGGGGGGGGGGGGGTTAGATTGGCTCAAGGATTTGTTGCTTATTGACTTTTAAAAAAAAGAAAAGATTTTGGATAAATTTCTCAAAAAGAATTTTTAACATGTCACCACTAATTTTTCATCAAATCGGGCAGCCCACTTTAGGCCACACCAAAAACCCATGTTAAATTCACTTTGAGCCCAAATCGGTGAGCCCAATTTCAAACAGATCTGTGCCCGAATCGGTTAGCCCAGTGTGGCCCAGACCCTTAGCTGAGGACAAAACCCATCGGGCGCCCACTGTGTTAACCCAGTGTGGCCCACATCACGAGCCCGCTCTGGCCCAGACTCGGGCCACACCATTTTTGCTACCTGGGTATGTATTGGGTGTGTTATAAACATTATATTGAGGTCATAATCTTATGCAAAATATGGTTGATCTAGCTGACATATTCTAGCAAGTAGGTATGCCTGAAAAGGGGTTGTTTAAACATTATTTTGATGTCTTCTTAAGTAGCTTGAAAGTTGAGTCCCCTAAAAAAGAAAATGCCCAACTGTATTTTCACTAGTGCACACTTTAAAATCTGTCTCTTTTTGATACATTTGATGTATAGAAATACAACTTTCCATGTTGGGGATCAAGACCTTGAGATTGAGATCAAACCTCTAAATTGAAGCAAGAAATATAGATACAGACCCGTGTTGAGTGTCTAAATATAGCTCTTGAGCTACCCAGTCATATGTGTTCTCGCGAGATTAGACCCTTCTCGCCCACCCTATTCCGAAAGGTACGCATGCGTGGAATCAATATCGCATTCCCAGACCGGAACAGCCATAGGGATGCTGGGAGATTAGAAAACCACCTATAGCTCTATTAACGTGCCGAGTGCTATAGGATGGAGGGCATAAACAAACTTTGCAATGGCGTGTAACCGGCTGTAACTAAGCTCAACCCGTTACAACGCTGAGCTGAGTAGATCAGCCGAATCTAAATACATTTAGGGGTATGCAGGGGGTCTGTTGTGTACTTTGATCAGTTGGTAAATAAGTACTTGTAACGAACATGGGTGGTGTAGCTGGAGAGTGGGAGCTGTGATTGTGATTATTTATGCAGAGCGTGGTTAGAAATGCAGTTATCTAGGAATGACTTAGGTATAGAAATGCGGTGCTTGCATAAGGTGTGAATTTGTCCATTAGTTGATATTTTTTCCCTATCTATTTGGCGCCTTATCGCTAGGAAAGAATCACGCCCAGGGTAACCAGTTTTGGCCAATTTTAATTTTATAGATCACATTCCCCCAATGGGGATTCTACTTCTGGCTCTCATGGCATTGCTTGCCTGCTCACCATATACATAACCTAATAATGCTGAATAATTCACACATTAATGTTACAGATTTCCCAATACCTTTATTCTGCAATGTTCCAAGGCAAGGTATAAGTCTTTTGAAAGGGTGCAATAAATATTTTACTAAACTGTACATGTCATCCACCTTCCCTTTTAGTAGCATGCCCTTAACCATCCTTTAACTTGATCTTTCTCCCCAGTCTTTTTCACGTCATCTATCTTTCTGTTTTCCTTTCAACTGATAGTTTTTTACGGTTAGTTTTTTACACTGTTTCTTTCTGCCCTCTTTTCTCTGCCAATATCAACCCACACCTTTCCCTAGCTAAATAAACACCTCTCCTCTGTGATAAAAAAAAAACTTCAGTTTAGAAATTAGCCCAAAACTATAGACTGGGTCATTGTGACTGTTTGTATTATAGTTTCCTACCTCTGAAAATGTCAGTGTGGAGGAAGTTGGCTTCTGCCCCTGAAATACTAGCCCTCTAGTGGTTGCCGCATGTACTAAACACCATGTTCCTCAATTACCACGATGCATGGATGTAGACATGGTAAGTAACACTGCATGAACCCTCAGATTTAAGCAGCGTAAAGTTGCTTTGGGTGCAAGGTGCATAAAGAAGGCCACTAAGCACATTTAATCAACATTATTACGGTTCATGCAGTGTATTGAATAATAATCAAACGGGGGTGATATAGTATTATAGGCCTACATAATACCACATACACTTTCAACTAATTGCCAGTGAGTTGTTCGCCAAAAATGTATTGGTGTATGATGAGGACAAGAGCTTTGAGGTATAATGTGATCCTTAGAGGGCTAAAGGTTAGAGCACTCCTGGTTGGCCTCCTTTATGACTGAAAGTGTCCAGAATACCCAGTGATACCTCGCCATCACTTTCTGAACCAACCCCCCTCCCCAGCCCACCCATATCCACTATAATAGGTTAGTGCTGTGGCTTGGCAAACCCAAAGCCTTCGTCCTTTAAGATTCCCAACAGCAGAAAAGCACTCCAGCCAATAACCTAATAAACAGTTAGGATCCATTATAGTTTGAGATAATGGTCAAAAATCATAGAAGGTTTGCATATGACAAATTTGGAGGTATTCCAGCCCCTACTCTTCGAATTTTAGTTTCCCCCTCTATTTCTTTGGCTCAAAGTGTCAGGCTGGATGAGATCTTCATGTTACATATGGGTTTTGATGTTCCCATATGCATATTTTGGGCTCCAGGGGGGTAAAATGTGCCCAAAATGACCAAAATTGTCTGGGCGAAATTGTGTCTGGGAGAATGACATTTGAGTTACAGGCCATGTTGAGGGCTTAATTTCCTACAGAAACAATCTTCATACCTCCATGAAAATCTCAGGTCTAGACTATTTTGACCTGTGGATTGAGAAAATCACATTATCATTTATGTCAGATGTGTCCTTGCTATTGTAAAAGAAGCATACTTATAAGACTTCTTTTTCTGGGCACATGTCTGGGCGAATGACATGTAAGGCCCCATATGCACACTTTCTATGATTTGTGACCTAATGATGGGGCAAATAGCATTATGATTATCTGGGTAATCAGTAATTGCATATTATGATGAGCTTAATCTTACAGTGATCACATACTAAGGGTAAGAGTTATCCCTCTCTTATCTGATTAAATCTTGTGACCCAATGGGGAAGAACGCGCCTCCGGGGGAATTTTAAGTACTGGTTTTGGCCACCAGGGGGCAGTATATGGGTAAAACACCGACAAATATGCTATATATGCTTTAGCCAAATTTAATAAGGAATCCAGTGGTATGCTTAAAATCCTTCCATCTCCACTGAAAATGTTCCATTTTTGGAACATTGGTTGCCATGGAAACATAGAAAATTGGTAGATAAGGCAATTCCTCGTTGCCATGGAAACCACTCCCCTATTCCAATTGGGAATTTTTGCCACAAATTTCTTTTTGAAATTCCTTTAGGAACCCAGAACCGAAAAACAGCTCAAAAATTCCCTCTAGAACCAATTAATTTTATAACAAAACATCACATTCCTTTGGTTATTTTTCCACAAAACTGTATTTTTTGCATTATTAGTGTTTATGATAGGGTATAGTGCATTTAGAGCTTTTTACCCATTTTCAGTTGTACACACCAACCTATGTTTGACAAGCAATTACAGCAAAATTACCAGGTATATTCTAGCTCATTTTAAAGCCCATGACTTTAACCTTAAAAAGCCATTTCCCCACAGGAGGCATGTTTTCCCTCACCTGGCCACTCTTAATGACTTACAGATCAATGTCACGCCATTGACTTGTGGTTGCTTTTTAGGGAGTAGTCATTATTATCAACAGGGGGGGGGGTAGGTGGGTTTAAAGGGGGTGTAAAAAATTCAGACCCCTCCTGAGGGGAGGGCATAAAAAATTCAGTCCCCTCTTGAGGGGAGGGGGCATAAAAGATTTACCTTCTTTTTAGCAAAAAAGCCAGTGCAGTACTAAAATTCTCCACGCCTCTGGCGCGGGGGGGGAACAAATAATTTTGAGCACCACTGAGGGGGGTGGCATTAAAGATTGCCACCACCCCCCTATTGATAGTGACCACTCCCTTATGTTGTGTTTGAGATCATTCAAATATGTTGCCTCACATCCACCAGCTAAGACAATTCAAATGTAATTTGTTTGCTTGGAAGTAGTACCTCATATGGCCGGGTAGCACCTTGTTGCAGCTTATGACAGAGTGTGCCTTATAGGCAAGGATCATATAAATAAATTAGATCGGTGCTAAAACTAGAAATTATCAAGCCCCATCTTTGCAGTATAAATTATTGTACTTCCCTCAGCTCAGCATTTGACTTATACTCTATTAAGTAATAATCAATAGATAAGTACATTAATGATGCTGATTTCTTTTTCTATTTTTGTTGGGGGTTGTTATTTTATTTTGTTTACTTTTTGCATTGTTATTTCTCGTTGTTTATTTTTTCGTTGTTGTTATTTCTTTTCATTGTTGTTTCGTTTGCATAAAAAAATCTACTCGAATCTCCTTCATAATCCATTCAAAATTATTATAGACCCTCTAAGTATTGTTGTGCATTGTCAAGAAAGTATGAAAGTCTAAAATTGAGATCGGCCTACTGGCACCCGTGAGCGATATTAGGGGCACCTATAGTGGCACTGTAGGGGGTCATTTACTGCAAAGGCCAGCTCAGTAGTCAGGAAACTGTTAGGCCTGGGGCTGATAGGACCCACCATGCACCCCCCCACATCCCAACGCGAGGGGTATTTTTTCGATCCTTAGGGTCCCCTGAACAAGATTCAAGAGATGTTAACATTGATTATCTTGGGATGCACTACCGGTTTTGGCTCATTATCCATGTGCGGGTTCAGACCACCTTTGGGTCAATTTTTGTACCATGTTATTCAAGGGGTGTGCTCAATCCCCAGGCTCTAAGACTATCTTACCTTGTCTGGATCCTGAAGCTGTTGGTCTTGTTGGAAAGAAGATATAATAAGCTTTTCATTAAGCCCTAATACATGTTTTTAAGTTCAGATTTAAGTGTACCAGACAGTCAGGAAGACGGAAGATTGAAATTACAAAGTTCCTTTTTTTTACTGGAAATCTTAAATACGCTCCAGATACATGTATAAAACTTGCCCTTATCCCCATCTAAGCACAATATCTAATATGATTTATGTAGGGCAAACCTCTCCGAGTAATATGAGACATTTTTCAGAATTCCTTGATGACTATGACACACGTTATTGCCTTGGACACAAAGACACTACCTTGAGCCAATACGATGCTGTTCCATTTCAATAATCTCCCTCTTTTGTAAATGGATGTTTTTCCAAGCTAAATCTTTATCAATTCTCCTGATTCTTATGCTAAGAATGCTAAGAGAGTGCTGATTGAGAAAATGCATGTTTTGACTTCATAAAATTTAATGGCGAGGCTGTATACAGCCGAAATTCAAAATGGCCGACAATAGATTCAGATGTCACTTTGAATTACATAAATGTGCAGTCTAGAAAGTATCTGGTGGGTCCTACCCCCTATAAATCAGCTTAGTAGAATACAGCGCATGTGGTTGCCTAGCAACAGCAGCTTTGCATAGCAACCAAGTCTGAAAATATGCTTGAATGCTCATATCTGCATGATTTCCTTTCAGCAACATACTCCCCTGATGTAAACTTGCATATAACTCCTCTATGACTTCCATCATAGACTAGGAATATAGGTGATAAAATGTTGCTAGGTTGTGTGGTGGCCTAGCAATAGCAGTTTTGCATAGCAACAATGTCTAGATTCATACCTGTAGGCATATACTATGGCTTGTGCATAGTCTCCCCTCAAGGACATAGTTCACTGATTTCAAATTGCATATAGCTCCCTTGTGCACATCACATAGTATGAACATAGGTAGAAATGATTACTATGTCATGTGGTAGCCTAGCAACTGCAGCTTTGCATCATGTCCAAATCTATGCAGATAGTCACAGATGTATGGTCTCGCCTCAGGGATGTATTGCAACATATGTGGATCAACACGGTAAAAGGTATGCCCGCGAGGAGGTGCGCAAGCGTACCTTTTACCGTGTTGATCCACATATAGTTCCTAATAGTAGCGTAGGTCGGGAAAGGGAACCTTGATGGTAAAAGGGAATAGTCATGATTATGCTAGAGCATTGTTCAAATAGAATAAAGATCTGGATAGGAACTACAGGCTTACTTACCCTTACTGGGAATGATGAGTGCTAGGATCATTGAACAGACCTCAAATGACACATAATTTTTTAAAGTAAACCTACAGTATTATGATTCTGAAGTGATCATTAAGAGTCTGGCTTAGTTAAGAGATCAGATCCATCCCAGGAAATCAATCTAGTTGTGTGAAATTGTTGGCCACAATAACTCAATAGAACAAGGTAGTAAATGTGTGTTTGGATGATGTGAGGGTTGTTGTTGTTATTCATTTATTTATCCCATGCATTCATACTCCCAAGATAGAATGTTTTACTTCATGACAGCTCAAGTTAGAAATGGGGGGGGGTATTTTCCCCCAGATCCTTAATAGTTCACTTGACCTCCACTAGATGGGAGTGATCTCCAATCACACTTTATATTTTAAATATCTGTATAGGAGAGACAGTGAAGCATTGGGGTGATAGAGTGCCCCTTGTGAGTTAGGGCGAAAACAGGGGATGATTGACTGGTAACTTCTTGTATCATGTCTCCAATATACAGGCTGGTTGCCAGCCAACTGTCTAGGATGGCCAGCTTGATCTTAATAGCTACTTGTCACTTTGTGCCTATATGTCAGATGTCATTGATAGTGGTCACACATGCAATAAACCCCCCATTAAGTATTCTGTCCATTTGCAGTTATGTATCCATCACAGTCATTCAATATACAATGCTTTCTTTCTCGCCCATATTAATTAAACCTTCCTGCAAAATGAATTACAGAGTTAGTGGTCAAGTCTGTGATTACTGTTTAAAAGATGCAACAGATGACTTGGCACTGTGGTTAGCATCTCAATGTCCAAACCATGGGTTATTTTAAAAGATGGCTATCAATTATCAAAGGCAGGAAGATGATCTTCATTCATAGGATCCATGGAGAGAAAGAGACTGCAGATTATAGTGATGGTGACAGAATCACAACAGTAGCTTCAAGTGCTTTCTAGATATGATAGGAGCAATTCGTACAATATGGGTGACACTTCCCTCTTCTAGAAGCTAGACTAATCACCACAATGTCCACTGTGAGTAATGTGGAATGGTCTGTGTGCCAGTGGCCTTCAGTAGTTTTATCAGGGTCAACTAGTAATTCACTACACCAAATGTGTTGGGGATAATGAACTGCAACAGATCAACATGCCTTCTCAGAAGTGTCCAGAAGCATATTCACCAGCTGTTGGGATCACACTGCTATGAGAGATGTTGAACCAGAATGCAATGTTCAGAGATATATAAGGATGGATAACACTGGGCCTGATGCTCTGAAGAGGTAACAGATGAGAGAATATCTTGAGAATTGTATGATTGTATTCCAATCCTTCTCTTTCATTTTCTCAATATGTGAATGAAACCAGCACTGTCCAAGGTCAATGCAAATTCCACCTACTTTCAGACAAGAAGGCTGCCCAAGGCTTTTGAGATAATCAATTAGGCATGCAGTACAATATGAAGCTGAGAGCCAATATTCTGTATTCTAAATGTGCGTTATCAGTACCAGCAATGGTAAATTTTGATGACAGTGGTTACATGAATTTGATATTGGGGGGAGGGAGGAGGGGACAGTTGTTAGGAATTACAATCCTGTGTCATCATGGATGATCTGAGATATATATGCATGGATATGTATATACAATAGGGTGTGAATGTGGCAAATATTGTATCATTATCTCATCATGTGGTGTCTGTGAATTAGATGGTTTTAAAAGGTAGATTTACATCAAGTACATGACCTTGCAACATGTTATATACATGTGCTTCTATTCTGAGATGTGGACAGGGGAGCTATACATACAAGTTCTTGAGGCGAGACCATACCCAGCAAATTGTCGTGAGTCCTTGTCAACCTGTGTGAAGTGGCTCACGCATGTCGTTAGATGGAACACAACGTCGTTATAGCAAAAGTTCACCAGGAATAGCAATTGCTATGCCACATGAGTCTAACACACAGTGGCGAAAGACGATGGAATGAGTTATCACTCAAAAAGGAGTCACCATTGATGACCAATCATGGCGACAGATGACGACAATTTGCTGGGTACACTTAGCTGTGACTATCTGAATAGATTTGGACATGGGGTTTTATGTAAAGCTGCAGTTGCTAGGCAACCACATGACATAGCAATCATTTCTACCTAAGTTTATACTGTGTGATGTGCACTAGGGAGCTATATGCAATTTGAAATCAGTGAACTAGTCCTTGAGGGGAGACTATGCACAAGCCATAGTATATGCCTACAGGTATGAATCTAGATTTAGTTGCTATGCAAAACTGCTATTGCTAGGCCACCACACAACCTAGCAACCTTCTATCACCCTTCAGTGGAACCTGTATTGATAATGTAATTACCAATAGCCTTAATGTTATAGATTCAGGTACTATTTCGGCTTTGATTTCAGATCATGTGCCTGTTTATGTTTGCAGAGGGCATAACAATTTTACATATGAAAAATCGGTGTATAAGGGAAGGAATTATAGAAATTTTTCAGAAGATAAATTCAAAGATTTTTTAAATGCCTGTGATTGGAAAACATATTTTGATATTAAAGATAATCCAGATTTATTATGGGAAATGCTTGTAACTCCTATAAACCAATATCTGAACAAATATCATCCTTATGTTGAACGTCAAATCAAGAAAACTCATAAATCTTGGATTAATGATGAAGTAATGGGTTTAGTATTTGAAAGGGAAGGATGGTTGAGATTATATAGTGTTAACAAGGGTACAACGGAGAAACAGACTATCAAAGAAAAATAAGAAAAAAGATTAAAGCAAATCATGAGACAGGGATTGATATTGCTTCTGATGTAGCATGTGAGTATGTGAATGAGTACTTTTGTAATATTGGAAGAGAGCTACATATTGCAGCGGTTGGTGATGATCAATGTAAACTTGATAATGATCAAAGTATTGAAAATGTACTCATAAATGGAAACTTCACTGAAACAAACATTAAGGTGAATAAATGGGATGTTCATTACGCTATAAAAGAAATAGACAAAAATAAATCATCTGGGATTGAAGGCATAAGGGGTGATATATTACAATGTGCATTGCTATGCCTAATACATCAATCTACCCACCTGATTCAGACTAGTTTAGATAAAGGTATTTTTCCAAGAGACTGGGCCTCTGCCCTAGTAAAACCATTACCTAAGGATGGAGATTTATCACAGGTCAAAAACTGAAGGCCTATTTCCCTCCTACCAATGCCATCAAAGATTATTGAAAAATTTATGTATTATCATTTAAGTGAAAGTATGAAAAGAAATAACACCTTTTGTGACAATCAATATGGTTATAAAAAAGGTACTGGAACAGGTGATGCTACCTTTGATCTCGTAAATGAATTGTTTGAGAATAGAAATAATGGGTACATAACAGGGGCCCTTTTCATTGATTTCACTAAAGCCTTTGATAGTGTAATTCACTCAAAATTGCTGGTCAAACTTAGTAAGCTTGGGCTAAGTAGGACAAATTTTATGTGGTTCAAAAGTTATTTAGAAAACAGGCAACAGAGAACGAGTTATGGTAATAAAATATCTAAAAAGAAATGTATAAAGTATGGTGTACCACAAGGCTCAGTTCTGGGCACCCTGTTGTTTGTTTTATATATAGATGATGTTGTTAATGTGTTGCAATTGTGTAAGATAAAATTGTATGCTGATGATATAGTAATCTATTGTGCTGCAAAGGACTCGGAGACCATTAAGAATATGATGTATAATGATGTTCAGCGTTTCAAAGCATGGGTTCTAGAAAACAGACTAACAGTAAATCCAAATAAGACCAAATTTATGTGGTTATGTAGTGCATTTAAATTAAAGTACTGTCCTGATCCAAAAATAGAATTCAATGAGAGTACTGTTCAAACAGTGACCTTCTTCCCTTATTTGGGAGTCTGCATTGATAGCGAACTGAGCTTTGACAAGGAAATTAAAATAGTTAAAAGAAATGTATGTAATAAATTATTTTGTTTTGCCAAATTAAGAAAATTTCTGACTCAAGATCAGAGTGTAAAGATATATTGTAGTACAATAAGACCAATTATAGAATACTGTTCCTTCATTTCAACTAGCTGTAATGAGGAAGGTTTGAAAGCTCTACAACCCTTACAAAATAGAGCCTTAAGGATATGTCTAAAATGCAACATTAGAAAATACAATGTTAAAGAATTACATATGCTGTGTGATATAACTCTATTGGAAAAAAGGTTTGATATGCTTCTATTGTGTCTGATGTACAAAAAATCTAAAGATATAGAGCAAAGGCCACATGCACATAATACACGGTCACAAAATAAAATTGTTTTTGAATTACCAAGAAAAATTTCCAGGCATTACAAGAGATCTCCATGGTATAGAGGGGTGGCGCTCTGGAATGTCCTACCTGAGTTTCTAACACCCAGAAAGCCACCACTAAAGTCATATTTAAAACTGAAATACTGAAGATAGATAATCTGAGGCAGAAATTGAAAATTGGTTACAACTAGTATATGAAGCAGGTGTAGTTACCCCGCCGCTTCCAGATAATTGTGTTGAATCCTAATTACCATTATGTTACTGCCTAATACACTAACATGAATGTCAAATGTTATGTAAACCTTAGCTACTACACCAGTACATTATATCTTATACTATCTTATAACAAAAATGCATGTGTGTATAATACTATGATCAGTCGACCTGCTCCTGAACTCTCCAATGTTGTTGATCTTGTACAAATTGACTATTGTCATATTTTGTGTTTTGTAGTTGCTGTTCCTTATTTTGTTGTTGAAAAGTCTAATAAAACTTGGTCTGCTCTATAGCTTCACTTAAATGAACATAACAGTTCATTGATGCAATGAGCGAGTCCAAAAAAAAAAAAAAAAAAATATTCCTAGTCTATGATGGAAGTCACAGAAGAGTTATATACAAGTTTACATTAGGGGAGTATGTTGCTGAAAAGAAACCATGCAGATATGAGCATTCAAGCATATTTCAGGCTTGGTTGCTATGCAAAGCTGCTGTTGCTAGGCAACCACACCACTTAGCAACAAAACAAATGCAGCACTGTATTCTGCTAAGCTGATTTATAGGGGGTAGGACCCACCAGATACTTTCTAGACTGCACATTTATGTAATTCAAAGTGACATCTGAATCTATTGTCGGCCATTTTGAATTTCGGCCATATACAGCCTCGCCATTGAATTATATGAAGTAGAAACATGGATATTCTCAATCAGCACTCTTTTTAGCATAAGAATCAGGAGTATTGATAAAGGTTTAGCATGGAAAAACATCCATTTACATAAAGAGGGAGATTATTGAAATGGAACCGCATCATATTGGCTCAAGGTAGTGTCTTTGCGTCCAAGGCAATAACATGTGTCATAGTCATCAAGGAATTCTGCAAAATATCTCATATTACTGGGAAAGGTTTGCCCTACATAAATCATATTAGATATTGTGCTTAGATGGGGATAAGGGCAAGTTTTATACATGTATCTGGAGTGCATTTAAGATTTTCAGTAAAAAAAAGGAACTTTGTAATTTCAATCTTCTGTCTTCCCGACTGTCTGGTACACTTAAATCTGAACTTAAAAACATGTATTAGGGCTTAATGAAAAGCTTATTATGTCTTCTTTCCAACAAGACCAACAGCTTTAGGATCCAGACAAGGTAAGATAGTCTTAGAGCTTGGGGATTGAGCATACCCCTTGAATAACATGGTACAAAAATTGACCCAAAAGTGGTCTGAACCCGCATATGGATAATGAGCCAAAACCGGTAGTGCATCCCAAGATAATCAATGTTAACATCTTGGATCTTGTTCAGGGGACCCTAAGGATCGAAAAAATACCTGTCGCATTGGGATGTGGGGGGGGTGCATGGTGGGTCCTATCAGCCCCCGGCCTATGTGGTTGTGCAGAGTAAAAACCTGATACTCGTCTTCAGGATGCGCGAGCATACACATGCTTACCAACACAAAATGGGGCAAAAAGGCAGACGACATTTTATCATTGTTCCCTGCTTGTTGGTGCCATGCCAAGCTGTGGGGAAGTAGGGAGGGGGAAATGGGATAAAGAGGATAAATAGAAAGGATCCACGCTAAGACACTTAACCTATTCCTGTATGTTCCTCCCCTGCTGGCAGCCTAAGTGAGAGACTGGGGTAGGGGATGGAAATGCTTACTCCAACAGCCACGTCTCTCCTGTTTCCTAACTTGCCATAAGAGGTTTTAGACAGAGCACCCATTACTCCAAGTTTTATCACAAATAATGCCGGTTGAATCAACCCTGATTCTCATTCCTGACTATCTTTCAGTCCTAAGTTCCATCAAAATTACATCTCCCCCGGGATATGCCAAATATGTAAGTTAAATTAATGCTCTTCTTGTTAGATCAAGTTTAGGTAGAACCATGATATGTGATCAGGAGTGGAATTAAAATTTTCCGGCTCCTATCTTGGATTTTGAGATTAAATTTGTGCAGAAAAACACACGCTAGGAAAATATTGAAAATTCAATTCAGAATCAGGGGAGGGGATGTTTAGGTGCATAAGGAAGTCATTTTGGACTATGACATGCGGCCTCTTTGATATGAATGTGTTCATTATTTACCTGTATGGTGGACACCTCCCACACCAAATAGGCGCGGCTAAGTGTGAGAGTGTTGCTTTTAATATAACTCTGTCATAAAGGAGACAATTCTGTTCTGTTGAGATACTATAGAATACAGTCATTGTGAGATTTATTTGAGCGAACAAATTTCTGTGGTTTAAACTTCTTAAAAATGCAAATCAAACATGAGAATGTCATGTGACTTCTGGAAGATGTTTACCCACTGAACATCAGGGTATAAAAATATAATTATATAATATAATGTGATATGACAGCAGGGGTAGACACTAACACTGGCCCGGTGCCCAATGGCCAGTAGTTTGGAGTGCTGGTCAGTGATTTTTTTTCAAAAACAAGCTTACTACTGGCCCGGGTGGCCAGTGGGCTTTCTCCCTTTACTTTGTGGCTAAAAGACAATTCAAAACTGTAATATCTTTTCTGGGAGTTTTCTGTACCTGAGGGACATAGAGAGGTTCAACTTGTAGGTAAATATTGCCAGTAACATACCTTCATAGAGTTTAAGATTCTCAGCCGTTTCATTGTTTTTTTTTGGGTTTTTTTTTTACATAAGGTTTTTTTTTCAGCCACAAATCACGGGTCAACAGCTTTAACTGTGGGCCAATAGATTTTCTAAGCTGTTGGCCCAGGTGGCCAGTGGCTAAAAAGTTAGTGTCTACCCCTGTATGATATGATCACAGTGAACGTAAGAGAAGGGCTGGACCAACCCTGAATTGACTATGTAAGATCACTAACGTGGAAAAGTGAATAAAGCACTTGAAAACTAGAACTTGCAACATACCATTTATTGACCACTGAACCTTGGTACCAGTGGTCATTGGAACCCACTTGGCAAAAAAAAAACGTTTTTTGTCAACGTTTATAAACGTTTTTATTTGGTTCGGATGAAAAAAGTTTTTTTTAAAACGTTTTTGTTATGTTGAAAAAAAGTTTTTTGAACGTTTTTTTTCAACCAAATAAAAACGTTTGCTTTTTCAACCAATTTTCAACCAAATAAAAACGTTTTTTAATTTACGTTCCTTTTACGTAAAAGAAATGCGGTTGTGTTCCCGTAAAAAACGCCTCCCGCCGTTAATGTTGGTATACCAGTGTTTGATGACATGTCTCATAAAAGCAGACATAAAGAAGATTTCACAATTATCAATTTCTCTATTCAGTAATTTTGTATTGTGAGACCTCATCACATGGGGCAAATGCAATCATCATAGTGCACTCATTTACCGCTTCGCGGTACCGCCGCTACGCGGTGTGGGAGGCGCTAAAACCTAAAATAAAAACGTTTTTATAAGAACATAAAAAAGAAACGTTTTTTGAGTACATGTTTTGATGTTATTTTGACGTTTAAAAAAAAAGTTTTGCAAACTTAGGAACCAAATAAAAACGTTATTTTAATTTTAAAAAACGTTTTTTCACCAAGTGGGAGGGGCCATAAGAAAGCACTGAGTGGACCACGGATCTATGTACATTAAGCTAATAGATCATGGATGTTGGAGCCCTAGGGGAGTCTATGCTGGATATACCCGAGCCGCAGAGCGGCGAGGGTATATCCAGCATAGACTCCCCGTGGGCTCCAACATCCATGACCTAATAGGTTTATACCACTATTTCCTCCATTTTGTATCAATTTCTTACCTGAAATCCAAAGACTCTAGCCAGGCGAAGACATTTTGGAAGTGCTAGCGACACGGCCCGTGGCCGCTCTGCGCGAAGCCATTGTTTTTGTTCCTTGCCGGGACAGGTACCGCCGTGTTCACACTCATTTTTCGTATGGAATCCAACCATGACACGTTTTCAAATTAAAACATACATATCCTTAGACATTCTAGATGAGTACTCCATGCTTGATATGTCAGATACCTTCAAAATAAATAAGAATCCATTGATTTTCCAAAACAGTCCGAAATTTTCGGCGTCTTCCTCGTACGGCGAGCGGATGACCTATATCCACATCCGGGCCCCTGACACACTTTCGCTGAACAAGGAGGCGGGTGGGAATGGCCGGACCGCGACTCTCTTACCATGGAAAAATCAATGGATTCTTATTTATATCGAAGAAAATGGAGAAAATTAGCACGCATTCCTCATCTATGGATCGAAAACTTCTTGGGATTTCGATATTATAACATGAAAAGGTTGGATTCAGGACGAAAACTGATTGAAAACATAAGACTAGGACTCCAGGTTAGAACTTATTTACCTTCGCGTTGGGTTTCATCGCCGTTCAGTTTGGCGCTATGGCTAAGGCCTTCGCCTACCACCACTGCGGCCGGGGTTCAATGACCAAATTTGATCTAATTGACCTACTTTCAACCAATTCAATCTCATTTGTCCCAATCTGACGTATTTTGACATCATTTAATGCAATATACCTATTTTCAATCTGTTTGATGAATTTGACCAACCTTTTTGAATTTGACCTAATTTGTCACATTTTGACCTATTTTGACTTCGTCTAATGATAAATTGACCCTTATTTGGCTAATCTGACCTATCTGACTCACTGGGAATATCACATACCTGCGGACACATTTCTAGGATGCAGGGAAATTCCACAATCTCTCTTCATCCTCATTGGTCCACATATAAATAGAATCATTACCAGGTATGGCGATGCGTCAGATCTGACCAGATCCAACCAGATCTGACCTGCTCCTACCGGTACATTTCATCACCCTGTGAGCTGCTCACCTGAGTATTATAAGACCCTATGAGCAGCTCCCAGATATCTCTTATTCTACACACAACCTCCCTAGTATCTATTATGACAGGTTGAGCCATAAGCTTCGGGGCAGAGCCTGCACGCTGGCGAGTGTATCATTGTTACCACCTATATGTACACTCTGTCATCATGCAATAAACAAGGATCAAAGAACTTCTCTGGATTCAGTGTTCATTACAACATCGACTTGTAACGGTTCGTTGACAATATGTCTGTCCACCTGTCCAAGTCCTTCTCAAGTGTATGCTAAGCTCACGCCCCAGAGACAGTTGCCCCACTAGCTCAGTCGGGAGAGCGTGGGCCCAAAGAATGGCAGGTCCCTGGCTCGATCCTCGGTCATACTTTCAACAATTTACCCCTGGCTAGATCCTCGGTCATACCTTCAACAATTTACGTTTTTTTCATGAGCAGTGCCGATGTTTTTCCTTTATTTTTGCAGTAATGCATTCACAATAGACATGTGTTGTTGGCTAATGGCTGGTATTGATCGTGATTTAGCTTAGAAAAGGTGGAAAACCGTCCTGGTAGCGTTTTATTTGTTCTTAGACTCTATGAATGAAAGCCGATTACCGAGGGGATTCTGTTTGTTTTTCTTTCCCAGGACGATTCAATGTGAAGTTATGGGTATTTTTGTGATTTTACATGGTCTAAAATTTGAAATATCAGTCAAAACTACGTTTTGATGTCGTAGGAGTAATCCTCTCAAAAAACTGATACCAAATCATAGGGCCCCAGATGGGAGGTCTCATGTCACTTGTCCCTACCAAAAATCACTTGTCCATTTGTCCCTTTGCATTGTAAAGGTTATAATTAGAGGCGGGGGGAGGGAATTTTTTTACCACTTAGGGAGGGCAGGTATGTGCTGAAAATTACCCCTTCCTCCTGAGGGGGTCCAATATGCTGCCTTTTTTGGCTGGAAATAAGTGTTTTTTCTATACCTACTAAGAGCAGTCTCTACACCCCTGTTGTTGATAATGGCAATTCCATTAGGCCACTTAATGTCATAAGTGGCATGGAAAAGACATTTTTGGGCATTGAATTTCAGAATATGGAGAACTTTTGATTCCTTTTTTAAGTCTTATACTCCAAAATTCCCATTGGCCATTGGTAAGAATTTTTCTTTGAAAACTGCAAAAATCCCGCCGCGGGATCCGTATTATTAGGGTGGGATCTTTAAGACCAATGGTGAGCCAGGTAGCATGAATCTGCCACTGCACTGAGAGAACAAAAAGAAATTTCAGAACTTGGGAAAAAAAATTCCCACCCTCAAAAAATGTCTATGAGGGCTCTGGACAGGAAACAAACACATTTTTATGGGTGGGCACTATAAGGGAGTGGTCATTATTTACCAACAGGGGGGTGGTGGGTTTTTGCGCAGGCACATTTTTTTACGCCCCCCCTCAAAAGCAGTCAAAATTTTTTTCACGCTCGCCCCAGAGACACAGAGAACTTTCGCACCCTCTTTGAGTTATGGTAGCGCAGGATTTTTTACCAAAAAGAGGGCTCATTTTTTAAGCCCCCTCAGACGGGGTCAAAAGTTTTTGTGCCCCTCCCCCCACAACACCCACCCCCTTGATGAATAATGACCACACTGTAACAGTTCTATAGAAATAGATAATGTTTTTTTAAAATTATGTACCTACCTTACAATAGTTTTTGCATCCTGATGTGATCAAAGGAACCCGCTAAAGTCAACCTTAAAGTAGGCATCATGTCCATGTTCAAAACAATTTTTTTTTTAAGGGGGGGTTCATAATTTGGACTTGTAGTACATTTCATTGCATTCAGCACGTTCAATCTACCCTATTTTCATAGTTTGTGCATCTTAATGCGATCAATGGAACCTGCTAAAGTCGACCTGAAAGTCAAAATTCGAAACAATTTTTTTTGGCGGGGGTTAATAATTTTTACTTGTAGTACGTCTCATTGTGTGCGGTAGGTTCGATGTACCCTATTTTCATAGTTTGCGCATCCCGATGTGATCAAAGGTAGCCGCTAAAGTGGACCTTAACCCCTAGGTGCCCAGGCGCGCTTTAAAGCACGGTTTCGGGCTTAAATGGGGCTTAAATATTGAAGGAAACCACAATCCAGATACTTCTGTTGGTCCAATCTGTGAAGTTAGACCCTCTATAGAATGGCCATGACTTCACAATCACAATACAAGCATCCATTTTGCTCTATCTCCATTATACCAAACGCAGCCCAGGTGAAAACTTGAAAATGAGCTGTCATACTATGTGATTCATTAGAGGGCAATTCTCCAGGGGGCTGAGGCCAGACACCAATATTATGCTAGATCATATACATCCAATGTCCCAAACTCCCATTAGATTAAAAAAAAATGTTCATATTCATAGAGATAATCCATGCATTGTTACTAGCACAATATTGTGTCCTGACAGTGGTAGTACACATATATATTATATGCAGAATTAAATGAGGCCTCAGAATAGCAGGTATTACTGATGGGGGGGGGCTATATATTACAGAAGAGAGACCAAATTCTACCAAATGACAACAAATGGAATGTTTTGGATACTATGGCGACCAAACCTGACCAATAAATTCCATGTCCTTCACAGAAAGTCTTCACTGGGTTATGAATATTCAGGAAATGTAATACAGAGCCAATATCAAAAGAGAAGAGTAAAATAACACATGGGCTTAACAACTAAGTGATATGAATGTGAAATAATGTAAAATCAACAAATAATTCTGGGCACCAAAAGGTTAAAGTAGGCATCACGTCTAGTTTAGAAAATCTTTTTACTTCGGCATGGGTTAATAGGGAGGTTTAGCTCATTTAACGCAGACGTACCAGTGCTGTAGGTATGCTGTACGCCTGCGTTTTATTGCTCACGCAGTTGGTGCTAAACCTCCCTAATAATTTGGACTTGTAGTACATTTCATTGCATTCAGCATGTTCGATTTACCCTATTTTTAGAGTTTGTGCATCCAGATGCGATCAATGGAACCCACTAAAGTCGACCTTAAGACGTTCAGCCTGGGCCCCCTTTTTAGATAATACCCCAAAGCCCTGCAGGGTCTTCCCATATTTATTTCCATAGTTCGGGAGGCAATATCCTGTAATTTGGTCACATGCATAAGCTTTCTAAAACTGAAGGAATTTTAAACATACTCCCATTATTAATGAATCTATGGCCATTCTAGTTCACTATATGGAGGGAAAACGTGAATATCACTCCTCATGAGATATGGAGTATTTATAAAGTTAGATCTTGTCAAATTAATGCTTAAATATTTGTTTTTTTCCCACATCAACAGAAGTTTGAAATAGAATATTTCTGGAATGGCTGGGCCAATTGAACTTAATTAAAGTTTACTAAAACGTTCATCTCATGATCTTTTGAAATATAATAAGGAAATGTCAAATAAACAAATTCTTTCACATTGCCATGGCAACACAAATCAACAAAATCTTGTTATTTACACTTTCTTGTTGACATTCTGTTACCATGGAAACCAAATTTTTCCTTCTAAATGCATCATAATTCAGTCTTTATTTCATCTCCATTACATTCAGCTTCCAAAGTTACCAAAAGTCATTTTTCATTTTGATGGTTTATGGCCTTGAAACCCGTGAAAAAGGCCCAGAAATAATTATGATGAATGATATCTATATTATATCCACCACCACTTTACAATATATACAACCAGAGGTAATACAAACTTATCTGTCGGGAGAGTAGATGTCAGAGAATGGGCCCTGAAAGATTTATGCCTTTAACCCCAGTATTACCTAAGTTATGGTAGAGTAAGCGGGTACCACTCAATGTTGGGTTTTCCCAACACCAGGATTTTGCTGGTGTTGGGAAAACCCAACCCCCCGGATTAGGCTGGTGTTGGGAAAACCCAACACCCTGGCAGATAGTGTTAAAGTTGGCATCATGTCAAGATTCAAAACAATTTTTTTTTCGGCGGGGGTCCATAATTCGGGCTTGTAGTACATTTCATTGCGTTCTGCACCTTTGATTTACCCTATTTACAGAGTTTGTGCATCCCGAGGCGATCAAAGGAACCCGCTAAAGCCGACCTTAAAGTAGGCATCACATCAAGATTTGAAACAATTATTTTTCGCTGGGATACATAATTCGGACTTGTAGTATGTCTCATTGCATTCTTCACATTCGATTTACCCTATTTTCATAGTTTGTGCATCCCAATGCGATCAATGGAACCCACTAAAGTCCACCTTAAAGTAGGCATCATGTCAAGATTTGAAACAATTATTTTTTTCAGCGGGGATACATAATTCAGACTCATTGTGTTTGGCACGTTTCATAGCTTTGCTTCTGGGGGGTCCTGCCCCTCGAAATTTAGATTTTTGCTTTCTAGTTTTCTTACCATTAGTGTAAGGTGAGATCTGAGAGTGGACGATGACGTTTGCCAGCTCGAGCTACCCTTAAGTTATAGGTCACACTATGGGAGAACTCCTATATGGGATTTTCTGCCCCCAAGTCCCCCCACCCACCCACCCCCCCTCGTTGCCCCTCCCAAAAAAAAAGAGCACATAATCACACAGTGAGTCAGATCCATGTTGGCGATGGTTGTGATAAGCTGCCATTCTGAGTGAGAGTTGACAGGCAGTGGCACATACTCACACAGTGAGGTAGATCCATGTTGGCGATGGTGGTGATAAGTCACCATGCTTTGTGAGGGATGACAAGGGGTGGCACATACTCACGCAGTGATAAATCGCCATGCCATGTGAGACTGACACACAGTGGCAAAAGATGACGCAGTGAGTTAGCACTCAAAAAGGAGTCACCATTGATTACCAATCATGGCAACAGATAACGACAATTTGCTGGGAAACATGATATCATAATGCAACACTAAAGACATTATCTTAGCATGTCGGATATAAACACATAACAGACATATAAAGCATAAACATAGTGAACACAATATGAATCTAAACACAGAAATAACACATAAAAATCTTAACAGAAAAGCTAATCACATCATGAGGCAAAACGTGTTACGGTCATAAAGTGTGTCAAAAAGTGATGCTATTTGACTGGCTGTCATGGAAGTCTGGCCACATCTGTACTTTGTTAGGTCGATCATGCTGAAGACCACTGCAATCATAGTAACAACGAAGTACATTTACAGCAAATTATACTGGAACTAAAGCTGCCAGCAACTTTTGCTGTACAACAAAAACAGTAAGATTTACAATAGAAGTTACAGTACAAGTTGCTGTGAATTCTACAGAGCTTTGCTTTGCAGTACCTTTACAGCAAGTTAGTTCCTGTAGAGCCAAAACTGCCAGCAACTTTTGCTGTGGGGGTACAGCACTTACTGTTTACAGTGTGAAGTCACAGCTGACGGGGTAAGAAACCCGGTTTTATAATTCTCTCACAACTCTTCATCATCAACATATATATACGGGACTAGCACATTGCTAGTGATAAGGAACTCAGCCAGGTGGCTCATGTAGTCGGGGGTAAGATATACAAATATATCATCAACATATACGGGACTAGCACATTGCCAGTGATAAGGAAATCAGCCAGGTGGCTCATGTAGTCGGGGGCTAAACCTACAGTTAGCCTCTTTGTATAGTTTACTTTGATGGTCTCATCCTCATGTACTATCTTTAGATATTCTCTGAAATTTATATCCATAGATAGCAAAGACCTTCAACTTTTACTACTGGTAGATAAGCTTATTATAAATCTGATTCTTTAAATACAAGAGAAATAAATTTTTAGATTTTACAGACCACATGTCACCCACATTGAGTACACCCAGGCCATTGTGTCCCGACCAAGCTAATCCACTCCCCTCATACCTGAAACAATGGGGAAGTACTTAGGGTACTTAATATAAAGGGCAGGCTGGCAGTGGGTGCAGCTTATCTTCCCTATCAGTCTTATCAGTGACCATTGTTCTGTGGTGCATGGATGAGAGTGAAGATTTGGGATTAGTCGATCATTTACTCCAAGGTCATTCCAAAGACGGTAGCATTTATAATTGACACTGCGAGTATAGGCTGTTAGTCAGAAGTTATGTTCAATAAAGACAGGTCCATCATGCAATCTTGTAGGTCTAACAGGTATTGGTAGATTCACTATATTTAGTGTCATCCTATATGCATGTATGGCAATCTGCTTGGCCCTACGCTCTTCTAAGTAATTAATCTTCCCATATTTGTGTAATTTGCTTATTCTGGTGTATGGTTCAGCTCTAAAAGCTATTTTCAAACCTAGATTTTGAGGAACTTGGAGTTTGTCAAGGAGAGTGACATTAGCATTATGTACAAGGATGCCTCCGTATTCCAGATATGGCAGTAATTTTGATTTATAAATGAAGATAGCCTGTTTGGTAGACATAAACTTATGGGTTCTATTAAATATATACATTTTATGCTGGGCTTTGGAGCACATCTGGTTAATTTGAGCATCAAGTCTCAATTCTGGATCCAACATAACACCCATGTAATTAAATTTATCAACATAATTATTCCAACTCCACATTATTTAACTCCAAGTTGGGTATTCTACACCTGTAGACTTGTGCTTGGGTGCCAAACTTCATGGCCTTGGATTTCAGGGAATTAATGGTTAATTTATTGATATGACACCAATGTTATAACTGATTCAGGTCATTTTTAACGTTCCTATAGGCAACTATGGGGTCGGAGTGTGAGGAATAAATAACTGTGTCAACTGCATATGAGCTTAATACAGTTTCATTACAAAGTCCATCTATGTCATTGACATATATTAAAAACAGAAGTGGGCCTAATATCGACCCCTGTGGTACTCCACAAGATAGATAAGCAGAGGAAGAAGTAATGCCATTTGCAGTAGTACGCTGTGTTCTGTTTTTGAGTTAGTTCTCTAGACGGAGCAAAACATTGTCTTTAATACCCAGTTTTTCATAACATCAAAAGCTTTGGACATATCTATAAAAGTGGCAATAGTGTGCTTATTTTGGTCCATATTAAGAAATAGCTCATTTGTAAAATTAGTTACTGTAGTTACTGTTGAGTGATTTTTCCTGAATCCACCTTACTTGGAATTTAATCAATTGTTATCTTCGAGAAATCTGGAAATATGAGTATGAATAATTCTTTCAAATACTTTGCCTAGTAGGGGGATTTGTGATATGGGCCTATAATTTGTATTATTGGCTTTGTCACCTATTTTTGGGAGAGGAGTTACCATAGCCATTTTCCATTGTTGTGGAAAAATACTTTTCTTGACTGATAAGTTGTAAATGTAAGCAAATTGTTCATGGATTGTTAACATAGCATAATTATTTAGATATCTGTGAGGAGATATTGGGGATAGCTGAGGATTTGCTAGTATCAACTAATTTGGCTGCTTTTATTACCATATCAATGTCTGTGTAACTCCAGGGCATATTGAAATTGTTAGCAAATTTGGGGCCAATATTCACAAAATAATTATTGATATATTCAGCAGCAGCATTTTGTTCAATGGGCAAACCAGTTGTCTGGTCAATGAGACTAATAAGCAAATGAGATGTCTTATCTGGTATTAAACACTCTAGCTTTCTCCAGAAATCTTTGGGATCTGTATCATCGCAATTTCCTACGTAGAATTTCTTAGCATTTGTAATAATATTTTTAACTCTATTTTTAGTAACCCTGCTACATTCCATATCAATGGGATCTTTGATGCACTTGGCCGGGCATATAGCCGACACACCTAGTGTTCTAGAATGAGAAATAAATGTACACGTATATGGTGACACACATCGGTTTACACATGAATTCTGATTTCTATTTAACATACCTTCAACACGATAAAGCAGGATTTGCACGCAAATTATATAGAGTAATGGAAATCCAGGGGTGAAAGTAGGTGAAATGTTTGTAATAATTATCGGATTATATGTAAGAGGTGTCCGAGTTTAGGTATCTGTCAGACTCAGGATGCCTTTACCCTAACAATCTGCTAATCTTAAATCATGCTAAATAGCATGTAAGAATACCACAGTTTATAATATTTATATAAACACATTATTCATATTATCTTTTTATATGTCATGTTCAATGTACAATAGCATTATCGACAGGTTTTTCACTGTTCTAAACCACCATGAATACATTGTTAAAAAAGGTGTTTAGAGTTTAAACATAATGCTAAACATTTTGTCGGTGATCGGAAACCAAAATTTTGTTTTTGGTCTAAAGGGTCAGAATAGTTTGGAATACACGTATCAGTAAATAATACATGACAATTTCTGGTTGCCATGGAAACCACTCCATTGCTCTAAATCGGTGCCACAAATGTGTTGGATATTTACATAAGAAACCGAAAACATAACCTCTAGAACCAATTTTATGTTCATCTTTCCACAAAAAAAGTGTTTGCATTATCAGTATCTAAGCTAGGATATAATTCATTTAGGGCATATTTGCATGTTTCAGTTGCACACAAACACCTAGGGTTCTTAGAATACTGTAGAGGTACACGTTATTAAACCATAGGAGTTGGGTACCGTCTGACGTGGCGGGTGAGTCGAGTCGTCGGACGTTCCTCAGGTTCCGGATAGGTGGCAGCACTGATCCGGGTCTGTGGGGACATCTGACGACGAACACCTGGGTCCGTATATAAAGCCCAGGGCTCAGCCGCTACGTCAGAGGCCCTTCTGGCCTCCACACCATGTGAACCATTATTCCTTAATATTAGCTGCCTCTCTGACATCATCCGGCAGCCGTGAGTGTACAATAAGAAATAAAACCAACCGTTGGCATACACTTGGAATACTGTCTTACTCTTTCTTTTCGAATCGTAAGACCCGAACCCCCCAGGTCCGTAAGGCCACAAACCCTTACACTGGTGCCGTGACCAGTTAATTCTGGTGTATAGCCCGGACGTTATAACGTCCGAACGGCTAGTACATGGGTTAGACACCCTCAGGGAAGCTAACCCAGCAGGGCAATCGGTTGCCCAAGAGAATGGAAATGGATCATTAATGCTCCAAACCCATTCGAACTCACAAGATGCGGAATCTGCATCTTGGAGAGATCCCGGACCCCACTATAATGATAGTGAGGAGAATCTGCCAGACTCTGTACGACGCGAACAGTCTATACAGAGACAGAGTGACTTAATAGGCCAACAATCACTTGTTGACGAGTTAAGTAATTGGATGTTCGAAGTTGGTGGTAGTACTAACCCAGAACATCCGGCACCAATGCCAAAAAGGGTAACATTCGGAGAACTACCTTATAGATTACCCAGGCCCGAATTACCAATATTAGATTACAGCGCTATAGATGGCGACTTAACCTATGCGGTACCGGAAGGTGAGGAATTCAAACGACCGGATGTCATGTTGTTGAATGAAACTTATGTAACTTTGAACGAGAACCTAAATACCTTGGTCAAAGCTAAAGACGAAGTATTCCATGAAAAACTTCAGTTGGAAGAAGACCTAACCGGCATGCGAAAGGAATTCGAAGCCAGAAGGAGTGAGTACATGAAGGAACTCGAGAATGAAGAATTAAAACTTCATTCCATGAGAGAATCATTCAACAAGGAATATGATAATAGGCACATTCGTATCCAAACATACATAGATACGAACGACCAATTAAACCTTGATAAGGCAAAATTCGAATCTGAAATTCGCCATTATCAGGACGAGTTGGATAAATTGAAACTTCAGTGTAGTAAACAAGCTGAAGACAATGAAACCATCCGGGTAGGCATTATAGCTTACAACAAACAACTGGAGGAGGATAGACAGAAACTCACAAATGAGCTTCAGGAATTGCAGAATACTGCAATAACTCTAGATAAATATGTAGAAGCCGCCCAGTTAACTATAGGCAATATTGATCCAGCTGTGGTATCTACAATGTTGGGAAAGACATCCAAAGATGCAACCCCAATTAGATACAGCCCATTCGTTGATGATGGGGCTGACAAGAATGTAGTATCCGGAATCTACAAGAAACCGGATAATACCGCAGTAAATGGAACCGCACCTAAACCAGCAACCCAGATGCTGGATACGATAGGTCCGGCACCACCCATACCAGATTTGAGTCACAAAATTAAAGCGACTCACGATGGTGCTACAGGGACTAATAATAATACACCCGTGGCACAACCAAGAGCACCCGGACCAATGAGGCATATGTTGACACCACCTTCATATTTCCCCCAACCCGGCCACAGTACACCAGCAGTGCCAAGATTACCGAATCCACCTCCGGGTTCTGGTAATGGTCCTACTGATGGACGTTTCCTAAGACCAAACCCGCCACAAAACAATGCTAATGGCGGTACGTATCAACCAAGAACATCTTCCTATGGATATAGAAATAATTATAATCCATCAGGAAATGGTAATTACCAAAATGGTAATAGCTATAACCAGGGATGGAATCAAAATAATTCTTACCCTAGATATGCGTCTTCTGGAAACGCCGGTTACAATGGTGGATGCTCAGGCGGTTCATCTGGAAGCTATAATAATAATGGTCCACCAGGAGGAAATCCTCCAGGCGGCCCAGGAGGATCCGGATCCGGAGGATCAGGATCAGGAGGAGATGGCAGGAAGCCAAATAGGAGAACTTCTATGCCTGCAGGGATGCAAACCATCTTCGATAGGAGCCAATGTATCCAAAACCTTGGCATTGACTGCTACCGGAAGGGAGCAGACGGCATGGAAGTCATGAACTGGAGCATGCGAGAAGCAGATAGACTACGCGGATGTAATAATCCGGCACGTAGGCAGGCACGGATACCCCCTCCATATGATTCTAATGATCCATGGAAGGACAGGTATCAAGCTTTTGTCGACGAAGTCAATTGTAGTGGCTGGACAAAAGAAGAAGCTCTGCCATATTTGATCTGTTGGTTAAATAAAGGCGGAAAAGTAGCTCTCAACCAATGGAGAGCAGCTTATGGATTATACGGTACCTATGACCAATTGGTAGAATGTGCCGCATACCTATTTGGATCAATTGTTAGAGAAGATCCGTGGGTAAGTTTCAAGAAGAGAACACAAAAACCTAAGGAATCACACAAAGTCTTTGGTTTGGAGCTGCAGGATTTGCTTTCAAAAGCACGTCCAAATTGGGCTCATGATGATGATTGCTATCTACAAGAATTGTTTATACAATTCTACAGTGGATTGCGGGATCCGGATCACAAGCAAGTGGTCTGGGATTCTTGGAAAGATGACACTTCCTTCAGTGACCTGTTCATAGCAATTGATGGACATGACATGAAGAAACGATTGGTAGGTCTTGGACCTAGTCCAGTAAGAGCAGCTCCATTCCAATATGGAGGTACACCTGCTCCGGTATATGATACTTCCCAATTAGCTCCAGTTGAATCAAATGAAGCTGATGAGGAGTATGACTATATCTCCGATGAAAACGGAGAATATATTGGTTCAGTCCAGATAGCTGGAAAGTATTACCGACAAAAGCGGTATAGGAAGGTTCGTTCGAGAGGGAGAGGAGAATCTGTCGCTGGTAAAACAGCTTCCGGATCAACTCAACCGGGCAGTGTAGCCTCTACGGCGAAACCAACCGTAGCAGCCACTGTTGCTCCGACTAATATGATGGAAACGTTAATAGCCGGATTAACAGAAGCTCTAAAGAGACCAAGAGCTGACAAATCTCAAAGGAGATGTTTCAGATGCCAGAAACTAGGGCATTTTGCTCCCGAATGTATGGCTGAGAAGCCTGTCCCGCGTAAACAGGAGGGTGTCTCTGGGATAAGTACGGAGGAAAACTAGAAAGGGATCTCCCGAGGGGCAAAGAAGGGGATCCCAGTGACAAATCTTGCCATGATATCACCATCCGTGATGATAGTTCGCATGTAGTAACAAGATCGCCTAACACCGAGGTGGTTGTAGACACCCGGAAGGTTAGGGAAGCTGATATAACAGGTGCCATGGGAGCACAGGGGAAACCCAATATCAGTAACGAGGCAGGCGGCTATGAATTAGCCAAGGTCTGTGGTGCCCACCTGCCCCCGGGTCATCCTTGTCTGGAATTCCTGAAAGGATGTGGATCGACTCCTGGTGTGAAAAATGACGTTCCGATCGTCACGGACATGCCCTCTGTTCTAAACGGAAGGCGGTGGTATGTTTGCCTCACTGTTAACGGAAGATCTGCCGAATTCCTTGTGGATACGGGAGCTAGCCACTTTTGTATCTCCAGGGGGTTCTACGATCTTATACCGGATGAACATGATACTCTCAAATCGGGAGGAAGTGCTCAGACGGCCGACGGCAGTACTTTGCAAACGTATGGTAGAACTTGTGTGAAACTACAGTTGGATGGTATACATGACTATGTCATGAGTGCCACCGTTGCGGATATAGCAGATGAGGGGATACTTGGGTTGGATTTCGCATCCCTGTATGGTGCTGTGTTGGAACCTCAAACAGGAGTGTTGAGTGTGAGATACCCGTATCCCGTAAAGGTTAGATGTGTACTGAGACAAGTGAGCAGTATGGCTAGTGTGGCACACACTGTGCGAATCCCCCCGGGAGTAGCCTGTGATGTGCTTGTAAGAAGTGATCCTGCAATGCGTAATAAACCTGCAGTGATAGAACCGGATGTAGTTACTTTGTCAAGTATCGGATTAAATTCTGTAGACACGATAGTAGCGAATGCATCCTGGTCGGTAGTACCTGTCTCCAATACTGGAAACAGTACTATCTACTTGAAAAAGGGACAAGTTTTTGGAAACGTGACCCTTTCGGAAACTGTAACGGATAGTAAGCTAAGCTTACAAAAGGTAACAGGAGATGGTGAACTTTCGGAAGACTTACTTAAGTTGTATGAAGAAACTTCATTAGAAGATCCGGAACACCGGAAAGAGTTCTATGAGATGCTCTGTCAGTATAATACTGCCTTTGCCAAACCTGGTGAAAAACTAGGTACGACAAATAAGGTATTACATAAAATAGATACTGGAGATGCTGCACCCTTTAAGATACCGTATAGATGGTTACCTTTAGCGAAAAAGAGAGTAGCTGAAGATGAGATAAACAAGATGTTGGAACAGGATGTAATAGTCCCTTCCAATAGTCCATAGTGTAGTCCTGTGTGTATGGTAACAAAGAAAGACGGTACTATCCGCTTTTGCATAGACTACAGGAAGTTGAATGGAATAACGAAAAAGAATTCGTATCCATTACCGAGAATAGACGAAACCATTGACTCCTTAGGAGGGAACAGTTGGTTTTGTACCCTAGACTTGCAATCAGGTTATTGGCAAGTGGGAATGAACCCTTCAGATATGGAGAAAACTGCATTTTCGAGTCATATTGGACTATTCCAATATAACGTAATGCCGTTTGGATTGTGCAATGCACCGGCAACATTTGAAGCAATGATGGAAACAATTCTAAGTGATTTATTGTGGAAAAGATGTCTTGTATATCTTGACGATGTCATAGTTTTCGGAAAAACATTCAAAGAGTGTTCTAATAACCTAAAAATGGTACTAGAACGTATTATTTCTAATGGTCTCAAATTGAAACCTAAGAAATGCCACATGTTTAGAAAGTCCATAAATTATTTTGGCCGCATCATTAGTGATGAAGGGATAAAGGCTGATCCGGAAAAAATCGAATCAGTTACGAATTGGAATAGACCTAAAACACCCAAAGAAGTGAGGTCCTTTTTAGGATTCTGTTCCTATTACAGGGAATTTATTCCGAATTATTCTAGAGTCAGTTATCCATTACAAGCAATAGCTAACTGGACTCCAGGAAGTACCAAGGAAAAATTTCCTTGGACGCATGAACAGGAAACCGCTTTTCAAAAGCTAAAAGACCTGTTCACGAGTACTCCTGTATTGCAATATCCGAATGAAACGGATCATTTCATACTGGATACTGATGCTAGTAATGATAGCATTGGTGCAGCTCTCTCGCAAGTCCAAGATGGGAGAGAAGTACCGATTGCCTTTGCCAGCAACACACTGAGCAAGACTCAGCGCAATTACTGCACAACCAAAAGAGAGTTGTTAGCAGTAGTCTTATATACCAAGAAGTTCAAACATTTTCTATGGGGAACGAACTTTACTTTACGTACGGATCACTCCTCTTTAAGGTGGCTACTGAACTTCCGAGACGCTGAAGGAATGTTAGGCCGATGGCTAGCCCATTTATCCGAATATGGGCTTGAACATCAACAGATTCAGCATAGACCCGGAGTTAAGCATTTAAATGCTGATGCTTTGTCTCAAATACCAATTTGGAAATGTGATAATCCGGATTGCACTGATTGTGGAGCTCATAGAGCAGTGTTAGCAGGGATTCGAAGACCATTCGTACCCCTAGTTGCCAGTATACTGGATTGGTCTATGGATCACATACGACATTTCCAGGAAGCTGACTCGATAACTGTGCAGCTACTGCAATTGGTACCAAAGGGTATACGTCCAGTTAGACCAGAGGTCTCTCTGGAAAATCGAGAAATGAGAAGGTTTCTTGCTCAATGGACCGAGCTTGAAGTCCGGAAAGGCGTGTTATACCGTTGGAAGCCATGCAATAATGGTGAGAGAATCATGCAAGTGGTGATACCACATGCTATGAGGCATGACATTATGTACTTCTGTCATGGACATCGGACCAGTGGTCATTTCGGAAGGAAACGATCGTTAGCACGACTTTCCAAGAAATACTATTGGCCTGGCATGACACGGGACTTGCAAAGATGGGTAATCACCTGTCCGGATTGTTGTAAAAACAAACCCGGACCCGGGATGGGCAAACTTCCCCTATCCCAAGAACTTTTCGGAGTTAGATTCGCAAGAATCGGGGTAGATATTATTAGTGGATTTAATACAACCGCTAATGATAATACCTGTATGATGGTAGTTTGTGATTATTATACGAAATATACTAAAGTATTTCCACTACCGGACCACAAAGCAATTACTTGTGCCGAAGCCTTTGTAAAAGGTTGGGTACTAAGTTTCGGTGTACCATTGATGTTACACAGTGACCAAGGCAGAGAATTCGAATCAAATCTCTGGCAGGGTATGTGCGAATACTTAGCTATTTGCAAGACTAGAACCAACCCGTATAGGCCACAAAGCGACGGATTGGTGGAAAGGTTCAATAGAACCCTTATCCAAGTCCTAAAGTCACTCGTCAATGAACACATGGACGACTGGGATGAGCAATGCCACTTTGTGTCACATGCTTATAACAGTACGGTACATTCAAGTACAAATTGTACTCCGAACCTTTTAGTATTCGGAGAGGATCTGATAATGCCTGCTGACTTAGTATTTGGAGTTGTAGGGATGGACCCGGAACTACCTTGCCATGTAGTTTTTGTGGAATGCTTAAGAGACAGATTTAAAAAAGCATATGAGTCTGTCCGAATTGATTTGGAGAAAAGTGCCAAATGGCAGAAAGTAGTATACGATACCGATCTAAAGCATCGGAAATTCCAATCCGGAGACAGAGTTCTCAGATTACATGAACCACTTAGACACATAAAATTAGCGTCTAATTGGGATGGTCCCTTTACTATAACACAAGTTATCAGTGACTGTACCGTAATTATCAAATCTGACCTTGGTCGACTTTATAAGTCTAATGTGGCTAGATTAAGGAAATGGTCTGGGAGGGAGACCTCCACAGAAATGTATGGTGAAGGTTCCGGAAAGATCCTGAACCAGAATCGCATAATAGACCAGGTAAAGAACACTACAGTGAAGCGTGGTCGTGGTAGACCTAAAAAGTCTTCCGAATCAGTGACACCCACGCCAACACCGATTAAGCGTGGGGGAGTTAAAAAAGTCTCGGCAGGTGAAGACAAAAAGAAGAGGAAAGGTGTTTCTAAGGCTAAGAAGCATCTAGAGAAAGCTCTTCAGACTGTCAGGTCCGATAAAGAACTATCCGAGAAGGGGAGATACGTTCGCCGCAGCCCCCGAATTGCCCAGAGGACTGCAGTGACCTAACCTGTATACACAACGAGTGTAATGTTTACATTTAGATGAACGGATGACAACTGACCCGAAAGGCTTATTTGTCGCCGCCGCATGATGTACCAATGGGTAGTGGACGGATAATCCGGTGGATTTGCTTAAGCTTTCCATAATCTCCACTTAAATCCCCAGACGAGTCATCGGTGTGAGCGATAATTACCTAAAAACAATCAGTTTGTTGATGTACCGTCTGTAGCACGTGCGTTTCCGCATGACGTCACAGTGTCCAGTCTCGGCTGACCTCTCGTGACCCCGCGCACAACGGGGAAATGACGTCACGAATGCTGGCCTGTCGCCATATTGTTTTTCGGTAACGTCCAAGACGGTCAAGCTCGCTCCCTTCTTGGATTTTACCGGCTAGCAAACTCCTCGCTGCTCCTCCAGAGTCTGTCTCCTGGTAGACAGACTCCGCTTGTGTCAGCCCCGGCGCCGTAAAAGCCGGAAAAAGGAGTAGTTTACTCCCGTGGGCGATTCCCCAGTCATGGCTGAGGAATCCGTAGCTGCAGCCAAGCTATCCGGTGACCCGGATAAGCTGACTCCGTCCGCAGAAGCTTTTCCGGAAGCTTTGTCGCCTGTTACACAGGAAGAGAGCGAGATGATGGACGTGGAGGAATCCACGGATCGCTCGTTCGAGGAGAAACTGGCTTCATTTTCACTAAATGAGCCAGAGAAGATGTTATCTCCACTCCCACCAGAGGGATCCGGAGCGACTGCGAGTGCCGAACCCGCAGCGACAGAGTCCGAGACCACACAAGTCGACGGCGCGGAGGACCAGTGGAAGCCAGCAGTGGCTGACCCGTTCCCAGTAGAGTACGATGGTCGCTACCTGTATGTCCACCCGGAACTGCAGGCACAAGTGACCTACGCGGACGGGACACCAGTCAGGTTGGACCCGAAGGTTAGGATAGCTGTTGAGGGCGTTATGGTTCCCGATCAGCTGACCAGGACGCCTCCCGAGTGGCTTCGAGACTGGCCGAGGTTCCAACAGGGACTTATGGTAGACGCTGACTTCCGCGAGACAGTGTATGAAGCCAACCGAGCCTTCGAGCTCGGAACGTACCCGAAGCCTGACAAGTCCCTGTGGAACGTCAAGGCTACGAATATTAACTGGGTAGGCTGCGTCTCGGATTCCGAGGGGCAGACTTACCCACGCCCTTGTGCTACCCGGCCCCAGTACCGGACTAAGGAGTATCGGGAGGCCGCTGCTAACTTCGAGCAGTGGGATGAAGGTATTTATATTACCGAGCAAGAATTAGTGGACGTCCAGAACACGTCACTAATCGGTTTGGACCGAGGCGCAGCCCTTCGGACGGTTCTCGTCCGCCGAATGACTGCCGAACGGGAGGCTCAGGAAGAGGCTAAGAGGGCCGCGGAAGTACCCGCACCTCCTATCCCCGACCTGAAACTTGCCACCAGGAGTTCAGCCAGTGAGTTCGACCTCCAGCGCATCCGGAACCCAGGAACCGGAGGAAGACTGGAAGGTCAGCAAGAACCGAAGGTCCGCTGCTCGGAAGCTTAAGAATCTCCCGGATTCTGCTAGAGCCGAGCCGAAACCCAGCACTTCAGCCACTGGTAGTTCTGCCATGGAGGTTGAATCGTCTGACGAGGAGTCTGTGCACGAGTCCTCGGTTGAGTATGATGAGAAGGCCACTCCATCAACTCAAACCGAGGCCGAACGCTGGGCTAACGCCAAGTCCGGATTCAAATCCCGGATTCCGACGTGCTTCTCCGACTGTGCGTATGGAGTAAAGAAGGACGGCTCTACCCTCTATGCCTGCCCGGACTCAGTCAACAAAAATGATGAGTCAGACGATGAAGATTGGATGCGTCTTTCGGACGAGGACCCCAATCCGAGCAAAGCCTATCGAAAGATGTGGCTTATGCTAAACCACACCGAAGGGTATTACACTTATACCCAGAGGAGGAAGCTGCGTTGGGCTTTAGAGAAGTGGTACGGTGACGACCAAAAGTCCTGTCCCTTCTCTATCTGCCAGGATGCGAGTGATGTCACGATCCGGACCTGGAGTACTCCAGCCCGGTTTCAACGGCATCTGGTAGAGGCCCACTTCCACCATCACCGGGTTTACATTTGTGATCCGAGTTATGGTAAGAAGGGCAAGAAGTGTACTACGAAGGTGCAATACAACCGACGTAGTGATCTGGCTAGACACCAGAAGAAATGCCACGCAGAAGGTTTGGACGGGGCACGGAAGCGTATCATGGAGCTTCACCAGGAACTCATGAAAGAGTTCGACAGTCTGAGCGAGGATGCTTGGTCTAAGATCCGACCGGGGGACCAAGTCCTCTGCGAAGCTCCGAAGACCAAGGATTCGAAACTCTGAGCAAAGATAGTCCTGACTCCTGGAAAGGGTAAACTGGACATGCACGAGTCTCTCTGGCAGAAATGCGAGGAATCCGGAAAGGATGCAAAGAGAGCTCGTGAAAGGAGCAGGAGAGATCAGAACCGTGGCGGCAACGGTAATGGTCAGGGCACCACTAAACCGAAAGTCAGAGCAGAAGACCGTTCCAGGTCCCCTCTGGCTAGGCACCCCGCAGAGCAGGCTCAGGGCACTCCGGTGTTCAAGAAGCCCGAACCTGCCGGATACGCTGGAGCCGTATCTAAGCCTGGGAAAGTTAGTTCTCGAAACTTTCCATCCTTAAACCAGGGACCTGGACCTGAGAGCCAGACCTTGGTGGTAGGAAAGGATGGTCGCCTTATGCCAAAGAAGACCACCGCATCTGCTGCCGCCGGATCTGCATCCGCTCCAGCCGCCCCACCAGTTACCTTTACCCAGGAGCAGTTGAACATGTACCTGCAAATGGGGTTGAAACAAAACGCACCACCTGCCTACTGTGTACCAACGGCAGGTGTGTCCGGAAGCCCTAAACCCGGAAGTGGTCCACAGGCCGCCTCGACTCCTCCCAAGGCTGTCGCTGCACCCGCGAAACCAAAAGACGCTATTACCATTAAAACCGGTAATGCGGAAGTTTGGTTTGAGAAATCTCGCCAGGGAGAGGCAGATGTCCAGAAGGCCATCTACACTCACTGGGAGAAGTGTGTTCGCGAAAAAGCGACCGAGTTCCATCAGGGTCTCCTAAACGACACCCTGTTGTGTATGAAGGAGGTCGCGGATGCTGAAAAGCAGCGCCTCGAGACCCTCATCCGGGACGATGTGAAGGCCCAGGAGGAGGCTGCCGCAGCTGCCCAAGAAAAGGCAGCTATGGATGTACACGTGCTGGAGAAACGTGTAAAAGAGGAGATAACTCGGAACACCAACCTGAACACTAAGTTCATGAGGGTGTTCGGAGTCGACTTGGACGAGTGGGACGGCACTCCCGAGTCGGCTCTAGCTCTTCTTAAGAAGAAGCATGCTAAGAAATCCGCTTAAGCATGCTACGGGTTATTTCTCCCATAATTTTTTTCTTTTCTCCATAACCAGATATAGTCTTTGCGGAACCCTGCAGGTCTGCGAATGTTTTCTTCACTAGTTTATGAACACCTATGGCATGTGTTCCGGGTCCCTCTTATGACCAGTCTATTGTATAATTCAGGCTGTATAACCCTTATTGCACCCTGAATAGTCTATTCGGATTTATAACTTCTTCCATGAACAATCCGATAGTAGACTTGCTGCTGTGAGATGTATCCGGATACCAGTTCCAGACTCCTGCTGTTACCCGTGCTAACCACTTACTAGGATGGACTTTACGATTTACCTCTACAACTCATCTATACTCCCGAATGGACTCATAACAACTACTATTATTACTTCCGGATCAACCTATACTGGACTATTCTCTACTTATGTCAACTAAACTTAAAAAAGGATTACGTTTTCTACATAGTTGACACATCCGGACTATTATTCTACATTCTACGCCATTCGGATTTACTTATAAACTTTAGCACGTCCATCCCGTGGTTAGCTGACCACACCTACCTACTAGTACCCGGAGGATTACAGCAGAAGACTCCAGCAGCACCTATAATTTCTGTATATTGTATATAATGTCATATTTCTATTTTTCTATAATATTATATGTATGTGCATATCCACTAGATACATATTATGATACGGGTACATAGACATTTCTTAATACGGATCTCTGATTATTATTGATATTCATATTATAAGAATCCGTTAAACTTCACCAGAAAACACACATTATTGTCCTGCGAGAGAAATTATACAATAAGTATATTGATCTGGTGCTATAAAGGTTATTAGGTACACGGTGATAATATATTATTATTATATTCATCAATACACCGTGATTTTTTTCTTTTCTTTTCAAGTGTATGGTATAAATGGTCCTATTCGTACTACTCACGGAATCCTTAACGGATTCGTATGTTAATAATATACGACATGTCATTAAATAGTGAAGTTACTATAACAGTCTTCTTCAAGACTATATATTTAAATGTGGTGTTAATAACTACAAACACACATACGGATGTTATTATGTGATTTATTTATTATCGACAGTTCCGTTACATATAACTGTCATTATCACATGTATACGATTCATATTACTTGTCTTATTAATTATACCGTAGATATTATATGGTATAGTAATTTAACTAACAGTTCCGTTTCACACAACTGTCACTTATTCAAGTAATTCGTATAATACTTCGACATCCTAATTGTTATTTGTAACTACATTCACTATCGAATATATATATATGACATTCGTTTCATACTCAATTTGGTGTTAATGTTATACCTATGGTTGTACCTCTATTACTAAAGGTTTAGACATATAGAAATGTTATCCTAGTAATATTATTATAACTATAACACCCTCCTAAATGTCTGGGGGAGTGGTGTAGAGGTACACGTTATTAAACCATAGGAGTTGGGTACCGTCTGACGTGGCGGGTGAGTCGAGTCGTCGGACGTTCCTCAGGTTCCGGATAGGTGGCAGCACTGATCCGGGTCTGTGGGGACATCTGACGACGAACACCTGGGTCCGTATATAAAGCCCAGGGCTCAGCCGCTACGTCAGAGGCCCTTCTGGCCTCCACACCATGTGAACCATTATTCCTTAATATTAGCTGCCTCTCTGACATCATCCGGCAGCCGTGAGTGTACAATAAGAAATAAAACTAACCGTTGGCATACACTTGGAATACTGTCTTACTCTTTCTTTTCGAATCGTAAGACCCGAACCCCCCAGGTCCGTAGGCCACAAACCTTTACAATACTTTGAATTATAAACTTACTTATTGTTCCAACTTCTGATTTGGAAGCTAACATACTATCAGATTGCGTAATTTTAGACCCCCTTCAATGTACATGTATGTCAGAACCATTCAGGGGCGTAGGAAGCAAATATTTATTGGGGGGGGGGCAGGGGTCTCGGTTGGGGGGGCCTGCTATATTTTTATATAGGCTTATATAAGGAACCTCCTCATTATTGGGGGGCCCAGGCCCCCCTGCCCCCCCCCCTTCTCCTACGCCCCTGCCATTTCTAAACAGTTCATAATGTTCATAAACTGACATCTTTGCACAGAAAACCAGATTACTGAATTCCCCTGAGCCCTCCTCATTTTTCCAATCCTATAAGATGCACCCTGAGTTCACAAACATCCTTTAAGGTGGATGGCAGCCTTTCAAAATAGTTCTACTGAGTAGAATTCTGTGCAGCTTACATAATTACCCTATAACCCCTTCAGTACCAGCAGATTCAGTGGCTACTCTGTAAGCTGTTTGAGTCATAATCTGAAGGATTGGGGATCGAACCCTGCTTCGGCAATCTTTACAGAATTTTAGTATAGTTATTGTAGATAAAGGATAAAGAAATTTTGAAAGTCTCTGAAAGATTTCCTCTCTGAGTGATGGGCAGACGCTAGACAAAGCTTTTCCAAACAAATATAGATAGATCTATATTTCCCTTGCCAGGATTTGAACACAGGATCTTCTGATATGAAGGTGAACATGTTACCATTTCACCATGAACACTTTGTTGATAGATCCCTCTAGAAGTTCCATCAATTCTATATTTTTAATGGCCCTAACCATTAGAAATATGCCTGCGACCATATATAAGTATCCTTTACTGCAAAGGCATGCTTATCATCTTAGTTTTTAGGAGGTTACCCAGCAAATTGTCGTGACTCCTCGTCAACCTGTGTGAAGTGGCTCACACATGTCGCTATATGGAACACGACGTCGCTATAGCACAAGATCACCAGGAATAGCAATGGTGGTGATCACATGGCCTCACCTCAGATGGCGAGGATGGTGATCACTCAGACTCACCAGGGATGGCGACGCGGGTGATCACTCACCTCGCTAGATGAAACACGCACCTCGTCATAGCACATGTTCACCAGGGATGGCGAGGATCGTGATCACTCATCCTCACCAGGGATGGCGACATGAGTGATCACTCACTTCGCTAGATGAGACGCACACCACGTCATAATACGTGCATTCATCACGGATGGCAAGGATTGTGATCAGTCACCTCGCTAGATAAAATGCGTACCTCGTGATAGCACAGGTTCACCACAGAGGGTGAGGATCTTGATCACCCACACTCACCAGGGATGGCAACACGAGTGATCACTCACCTCGCTAGATGAAATGCACACCATGCCATAGCGCATGTTCACCACGGTTGGCGAGGATCGTGATGACTCACGCTCACCAGGGATGGCAAGGCGGTTGATCACTCACCTCGCTAGATGAAACGCGCACCACGTCATAGCGCAGGTTCACCATGGATGGTGAGAGTGGTGATCACTCAGACTCACCAGTGATGGTGATGCTGGTGATCACTCACCTTGTTAGATGAAATGCTCATGATAATCGACATTGGTAATCATGCAGCCTCACATCTGCCAGATCAAAGTATGCTTTGCCAGAGAAGGTATTGCCATATGTATCTTCCCTCTAACCACAGACAAGGTGTTCATGTTGATATTTCCCTATGTATTTTTCCTGTAACCAGAGAAAAGGTGTTTATGGATAGTTGCTTTCATTTTAGAGATACCTCTTTCTAAATTCAATTGATATTCTCTCTGTATAATCTTTTTTGATTCAACTCTGAAGTATTACATGGAAATCAGTGTGAAACAAAGCACATTTGATATGTATGGGACTTATACTTCATGCCCACACTTCCTAGATAGGCTACATGTTGAACAGTGGTGCTGTCTCAACAACTTTGGCAATGGTGGTGATAAGTTGAGTGAGAGTGAGTGAAAGATGATGCAATCCTCAGAGAGCATTGACTTGGAGTGACACAAATTCATGTATTGAGTGAGACCAATGTTGGCAATGGTGGTGATAAGTCGCCATTTTGAGAGAAGATTAACTAGGAGTGATACACACTCACGCAGTGAGTGAGAGCCATGTGGCAATGCAGGTGAAAAGTTGCCATTCTGAATGAGAGTTGACAAACAGTGGCACATATTGACGGAGTGAGTGAGATCCATGTTGGCGATGGTGGTGATAAGTCACCATGCTTTGTGAGGGATGACAAGGGGTGGCACATACTCACGCAGTGAGTGAGATCATGTTGGCGACTGTTGTGATAAATCGCCATGCCATGTGAGACTGACACACAGTGGCGAAAGATGACGCAGTGAGTTATCACTCAGAAAGGAGTCACCATTGACGACCAATCATGGCGACAGATAACGACAATTTGCTGGGTAGATTTAAATGATGAATCGCTTTATAATCCTATATAAGGTTCTAAGTTCTCTATCTCAAAAACATGCATGGGACCCTCGTGTTTATAATGCATACATGGATTGTATATATCATTTTGTGACTCTTATGAAAATATGGCGAGAATCTGACCACTTTTGGTCTATCTCGCCATCCACCTTAAACTGCACCTGGGGCTTGATTTTGAATACTTTGAATACTAGTTCTAACCATTCCTCTGTATATTCTCTTTCCTAATGCATCTTATCAAGAAGGTGGTAGTATGTATAATCAATCTGTCGAAACCAATCCCAATACAACACACTTCAGACTTCAGGGAAAGGTAGGGTGGTCTCGGAACAAATTATAGTTAGAGGGGGCACTCGAACAGACATACCTTTTTTATGATTCCAACATGATCACTTTCCTTTCTGTTTCTTCATCTTATGGTTTATTTTGAATTTATTCGACCTAGATGTGCAAATATAGATATGTTTTCTGAGATTTGCACCTGAACATGTCCATATTGTTTCAGAATCCTTCACAAGGCTGTTCATCATGTTATCTTCTGTCAAGTTCCTCGGGTTGGTGGTTGTTGGTATGGTGTGGTATATCAGTAGTATTATGGCCACTACTGAATGGAAGAGAGCCATTCACACACACCCCTACATCCTACCTCTTACCTTGCTGCAATTCGCCTTAGGAGAATTGATAGCCATGATAGCTGGCATTATCATGTCTTTATTAAAGGATTCATCAGATTTCAGCACTGCTGAAAGATGTATACACTCCAAATTGAGCAAGCTATTTGGAGCGAGGACACACTCAATAGAAATTGAAATCTCAAGCCAACAGAAGGGTTTCCTGACCATATACCCCACACTGGCAGCTCTTATGACTTATCTTCCTGTTGGCTTTGCATTTGCACTTGGGCAGCTATGTACAAATACTTCATTAGCTATGACATCAATTAGTGTGACACATCTCATAAAGGTCACGGAGCCCATGTTGGCCATGTTGCTGGGTGTGTTCATTCTCCATGATAAGCCACCTTCACTGAAAGCTGTGTTTTATATGATGATAATACTTGTTGGAGTAGCCATCACATGCCATTCAGATAAAGCTTTCTCCTGCTCAGGCCTCATGTTTGCTGCATTATCAAATGTGGCACTACAAACAAGGAACATGTTGTTGAAGAAAATTCAAAATGATTCTGCTCTGCAGACAGATGGGATCTTCATGTTTCTCTACTCTAACACACTTGGACTATTGTTTCTGTTGTTGCTAATTATACCAGTATATGGATGGATGAGTTCTTTGACCAGTCCCCAAAGATTGAACTATCATTGTCTTTTGGCAGGGATAGCTTTCGGTTTACAACATATTGCATCCTACATCGTTCTCAGCAATATTTCAATTACAACACATGCTCTGTTGAATGTTTTGAAGAGAGTATGTATTATCATAGTTGGATCATCTGTTATGGGGATGCATCTAAGCCACTTGCAAATCCTTGGCATTTATCTAGTAGTGATGGGGCTGTACTTATATACAAATACAGTCAATGGAAATGAGGTGATTCAAAAGAAACATTTAAAGCACTGTTTCCAAATAGGTGTGATCACAGTGATCGGTATCTGTGCAGTGAGAATAACTGCATCAACAACTTTTAAACCAATGACTTCAAGCTATGTTAGTAATCACATCTTTGAAAGCAAAATATCACAGACTGTGAATGATCCTGTTCCAATCATTTTTGTGTGGTCTTACACTGATGATCTCCCAGAACCTGCTGCAAAGCTTGTCCACTCTCTTGCAATAGGAAATCCAAAACAAAATATTGTAGTTTACTGTGGAACTGCCCAATGCCAGGAAGTAATTGGATCACATGAAGTAAAGGATAGCATCAAACTGATACAGCTTAAACCATTAGACATCACTAAAAATACAGCGATACACCCATGGGTGGAGAGATATCCATTAATGAAAATCCTCTCTGGGTCAAAATACCAATCCCACCTACAGACTGCAGTATACTTGGCAGCACTTTGGCAGAGAGGTGGCATTGTAATTGACTTGAGTATTCCTTTGTTAAATCTGACCCACTTGGTCCAAAACTTAATGTACCTACAAGAAAATGTATGTTTAATTGAAGAGGATGAGGGACACATGTGGGTATGTAATCTTCGGCAGAGGAATGATTTTATTCAGAATCTGATGAAGAACTTTATGAAGAGCTATAATATTGATAATGTAACCAGGTGGCCTTTCAAATTCAACTTCCCTAAAGTGTTGCATGATACCTTTCAGCACTGCAGATCTAACAACAAGAAAACCTGCCCAAAAATTGCAAATGATAAGTACAGGCTTTCTATCAACTTCTCAGCTAAAGCTAACCATCAACCAAAGAGACACTTTGCGGTTTTAGATTATGATAGAATCAACAACCTTGGAGATCAAATACAAAGTCTTGCAGCTGCACAATTTGTACCCCAAATTGATGTGTTGGCCAATAGAGATAAAAAGATTAACTTGACGAATAATGTTTCTTTGATAGCTAATGCTTTTTGGAGGCCTTATAGTATTCTATATGGTCCGATGTTGGGAATCAATCCTATCCTTGTGTCTGTACATCTTGAGGAAACAACTATTGTAACGAAAAAGACCTTAGAACTATTCAAGAAATATGGCCCTGTTGGTACAAGGGATATGACAACATTTACTGCACTTCAGAAACTACATGTTCCTGTAGTATTCACTGGCTGTTTAACACTCTTTCTGCGAAAGCCCTTCCAGGGAGAACCTTCCTAAAGACATTGAAGATCTTATTGTACCATATTTAGTCGGTCATGATGTTGTCAGGAAGAACCATAGAGCCCAGAATGTTAAAAACCATATGATGCGCTTTATACATGCCTACAAATATCTGGAACAATATTCTCATGCCAAACTTGTTGTAACTACAAGACTTCATGTAACACTTCCATGTGTGGCCTTTGGGACACCTGTAGTCCTCTTCCCGCCCCTTAAAAACAGCAGATATCTTGGACTCAGACCTCTGGCTCACACTGTTGATAGGAACATCCTTTCAAAGGGACAATTTGGAGAGTTTTTCAAAAATTTCAATTGGACCAACCCACCTCAGAATCCAGGCACTGGCCATGCTAGGCAGCTGAGAGCCAGGGCATGGTCTCTATTGAAAGGAGTGGAAGAATTCAGAGACGTGAGAGAGATGTTTGACCTTCGACCATGAGGATAAACAAATCTATTGATTTTCACTTATTCTTCTAGGGTTATTTCATATAATTAGGCCCATTATAATTATAATGTCTCTGGTTGTCTGTGATTTCCTATGCTATAGTTATGTAGATCAACATTTACTGTATGCACATTCCATCTTGCTATATCAGAAAAGTAAGCCTACAGTCCCATCACAGTTTTTTTTGTCTGAGATTAATGTTTGGTTTATTTTCCTTCAGTGGAACCACACATGGAGGTATGTATAAGCTAAGAGTTTGCCTATCTTGTATGTTCTAGGGTAGACAGAGGGGCGTGAGACCAATTATATAGATATTGAAACACTGCCATATATCGATGTGTGGCAATTACCAGAGCTGGCCTGGGTTAAATGGAAAAGGAAAATGGTATACATCCAAGATACTGCTCCTTGTCATTGATAAAATGAAAGAGTATTTTCTTACTATTCATAACACCAAATCGATCTCTAGGTTCCCAGTATGAGGTGTATGCAAGCTAGATATGTCAAAGCCTAACAGCATATTATGAAGTATCAATGTCAGTGTCTCTTATTGATGAATACAACTAATATCATAATACGGGATATAGAACCTACCCAGTATCACATTGCTCAAAGACATGTCTCTTGCAATCTGTGAACATCAAACCATCGAGGGTCCGATGATTCCTACCAGATTCAATGAGATCAAGTTTCTTAATCTTGTTCTTGAAATTCTCGAGGGAATCCGACCTTCAGGCTTCCAGCTGAACCCACATTTCGGTCCCCTCACACAAAGGGCTTTATCATTACTCACATGATCAATGCGGACATTGGGAAAGTTAATGATTCTTCTAAGCTGAGGTTCTATTGACAGACCCAAAGTTTCAGATTTTTCTACTAGCAGATAACAGCTTCTTTATGTCCATCACACCAACAATACTCGTCACATAGTAACAATATAAAGAAAATATAGTGAGGTTACCAGTTACGATTGATTTTGTATGGAGTATGATGTACCCAGCAATCTTTGACATATAACGAAATTCGTTAGACTAGAACATGTCATCGTGAGCATCCTTGACCCAAATCATTCCAAAACAAGAGTTTTGTTCAAAAGACCTAGCCGGCATCTTGTGTCTTAGTGTCTTGTGCACCTAAATGCACCATTTCAAACCCGGATTTCAAACCTTTTTTTGATCAGGTGATAATGTCCAGTGATGGAGGGTTTGGGGGGGGGGGGTTGACGTACACATAGATCTGAATTTAGTATTTTCAGGGTCAAACCTTAAGACCTTGTCCTTGACCAAGGTCAATCAGATTACATACAACTATGAAGTATAGCATTACCAAATACTAAAATACTTAATAAATTTAAAATACACCATTATAGGAATTAAAGGGTTCACTTGAATTGGATCTGACTTAGGGTTATCTCACGAGGCGTGACCCTCAGTCAGATCTACTTCAGGTGAACCGTTGCATTTATTTCATGTTGTTTTGATCATGAATTCTCAAAATTATACTAAGATGGCATAAAAAGATGATCGTTTGCACATTTTATGGTCATTTTGAGTGATGTTTCTGGCTGTGAGATACGGCAGTGGGTTATCTTATGGGGTGTGAGATCCCGGTCCCTGCACTTCCTACACCTTCTTACACCATCCTCGTTAGAAAAATCGCGAATATAGGGTCATATTTTAACAGGTTTGCATGTCTGCGTTTTTCAAAAAAGGGGTCATTTTTCTTGAAAAATACGTGAAATCTGGAGAAAAGGGTATACGCATTCCTCCCAGTCTTTGTGGAAAATAAGAAAATCAAAATTGATAATGATAATAATGGTGATTTGATAATGATATACATCTTCATGTATATTGATTCATAAAACATGTACAATTCATTCTCAAAAAGGTGGTGTTTACAGAAATATCAGTGTTTTTCAAGAAAAAGGGGTCATTTTGGGGACCTTAATATCAGCGATTTTACCATAAAAAGGGATGATTTTTGCCTCAAAAATCAGTGGAAAAGAGTCATTTTTGGAAGATTTTAACGAGGATGGTGTCATGTTTGCATTGTGAGTGCGGGGACCGGGTGTGAGATATAGAGCTCCTAGGTTAATCCATTAGCCATCCCCCATCAGCATTCACTCATCACTACTTGTCATAGAAATGTCGTGAGTTGAGCCTGTGTGACCTTTTGCCAGCCCCATTAGGGTTCGCTCAACATAGCGATCCATTTCCGATTTCACATAAGTCAGTTGAATCTGTATGAACTTTCACCAGTGCCCGCTAGTGTTCACTCATCATGACGACTTATCACAAGGATGTAAGCATTAACAGACTAAAAACGTCTATAGTATAATGCTGTCTGTCTTTTGTGGATGAGGCATTGAAATTAAGCGTCGATATACTTGATCTTAGACTATATATAAACCAGTATCTTTATATATGATAGTGAACATCATAAGAACATAATTAATGCTGATAATATGATTATGGGTCCATATTTAAGACATAAATGATAGTTTCTTTTGTCCATAAGGTTTAACACTGAATTGACATTGTGCACAATAGTATTTAGGCATTGATAAAAATAAGAAAATTTTAATATGCTCTGGCCATTATGCTGCCTTACGGCTATGGAAAATAGGTAAGAACACTAAGCAATAGGGCATTACATTTAATTCATTGATTTGTGTAATAATAGGGGCACATATCATGTCAGACCCAAAACATAGCATCCCACTCAGCATGACACATCCTTCCAATGTCATCAACAGTCTAACTCACCATGACAAACTGCCACCCACAGTGACACACCAGCCTAGTTTCCTGTATTCTGATTGGTACATTTCAAATTTCCCTCCAAATTTTAAGAGCAAGGAAATCCATTCAGTATTAACAACAGAGAGGCAGAGACTGGCAAGGAGAACAGGTTTGAGGTGAGTTGGCTTCCCGTTTTCCTACTATAATAACTCTTATGGTAGTAGTTAATAATGAGATCATGATTACATATTTGCCCCAGCTGAAACTCTGGACCACTTTATTAGTTATTAAAGAAAAGAAAAAAAAGATGATGTCCTCATGGCGAACTGTTGGAGCAATAGGACGGTACATTTGAACTGAGAGGTCAGGTGGGATCCCTTCCTAGTGGTGGCTCCTGTACCTGTAAGGTCGATCACAACAGAGGGAGAACCTGCCTCTTTAATATAATTTATACTAATATTTGTACAATTTACTGTAAATTCAATCCTATATGGCTGACGAAAAAAAGTAAGATGAAAAAGAAGGTTTTGTTCCATATAAAGCATTTCATCCCCAGCAACCGGCTCTGTAAAACCAGGAAATTGACAACAAAATGTGTGGTCAAAATGAGGTATATAAAGGGCCTTGTGAAAAAAAATGTGTGTATTCGTGTGAGATGATGGTGCGGGGATCGCATATTGCTGGAATGACAGAGGATGAATACTTTCATGTATAAACATGAATGAATATATGTGAGTCCTACACACGGTCTAAACATTAAATCTGTAAACATCCGGAGCCTAAATGGTAAAATTAAATAACTCAGCCCAATGGTGAAGGATCTAGACTACCTGTGCATTAGTGAAACACCTCTTAAAAGAAGGGGCCACCATATTTTCATGAAGACTTCTTTTGGTAGGCTGAGTAAAATGACATAATTAGTTAAACATCTGCTAGCATTAGGGCAGGACACAGGCTTATCTGGTGCATTGTATAACATCACAATTGGTCCAAAACATTACATTACTGACTATACAGTACTGTCCATCTACAAATAAACGCTACACAGAAGTGCCTCATTACAATACTTGCATTTTCTCTTCGATAAATGTTGTTATATAACATATCTGATCTATGATGATGAACACTTTAGTATTACTATTAAGGACATGGTTGTAACAGCCTCTAGTGCACCACTTGATGCATTTGGACCCATTTGTGATGTCATACATTGCACCAGAGCAGCCTTCTCCCTCCCCTTATGCTACCACATGTGGTACTCAGTATGTCAGAATATTTGTAGTCAATATAGTTGCTCCCAAATGAGAGGACCATGAAAAAGGGGTGGTTTCCTTTAAGGCGGGTATACCCTCGTCACAGGTAGCATTGCACATCATGAAAATTATATTGGCATGACTGCCCAAGGGTGGTGAGCAAGAGTAGAGGCGGTGTGGCGTGCTACGTGATATCCTGGCCATACACAGAGAATTGGGATATCTCAAAAAATAGCAAAGTGGATTGAATGTGGAACCTGTGGTGAGAATTTGGTTAGATTTAGTTACTTTTAAGCCATGGGCGGGACCCACAATTTAAGTCATCATCAGTGAGCGATCAGTGTCAAAAGCCTTTCCCAGGTCGAGGAAAAGGACTGCAGAAGGCTCTCCTCTGTTTAGTGTATTGAATTATGGTTACGGTATAAAAAAGACCCAAAGGCAAAACTAAAGAAGCTTATAAGTTTCTGAGAAATATGAAGGAGCATGAAATTATTGGTCATAATGTCAATACAGCAGCAAACAACAGCACTTGATATAAATATCTAAGTAGTTGCTACCACCCCAATGGGTCTTCAATTCTACTCAATTCTACCATGGACTGATGCTGGTCTGCTGATATAACACCAATTTGAGCATTTTGTCGGCATTTTCAGGCCTATTTCAGATCAATAAAAAAAACTTGGTAAGCTTGTGTTGGCCCAACCATTGACCTAATTGATGTTGCCTTAGTGTGTATGTAACAGGTTGTTCGTACAGGTGGTATTAAGGGCATGTTGTGTGGGATGGTGTATCATTCCAGAGGATTTCTTACACTAAAAAAGGTTTTGTGGATTCCACACCCTTGGGGACCACAATAATTGACAATTTTAGGACAGGCCTATTTTAATCTGATACATACACACAGGAAAGGAAAAACAATGCTCCCATCATGCTCCTAGACCCTGAAAATGTGGATATAGCCACATTGAATAAATGCCCGTCACCCTTGTTTGCAGGGTTATTGCAAAAATAGTGAATTGTGGTAATGGCAAACCTAAATAAGCCCATAATAGGTTAAGTGTTCATCTGAGAAAAAGCAGGATATTTCAGAGAAAAATGATTTGTTCATTTGGCATCCAAGCTAAAATTGATGAAAATAGGTCGAGGAAAAGGACTGCAGAAGGCTCTCCTCTGTTTAGTGTATTAACTCCTCCTTTACCAGGGTATTTCAGGGCAAATTTTGGAATGTACTAAGAGGCATAAGCTTTCAAAAACCTTTGGAATTGTGAGAATATTCCAAATATAAGAGAAATGGTGATGGATTAAGCTAGGCTAGTTGATCAGAATGAGCAAAACCCAAGTTTTCTCTATTTACTTTAATTAGTGAGATTTATCGGCATGGAAGTGATGTTCTAATGAGCAAAATTGATCATTCAACCAAACTTTAAATTGTAATATCTTAGCAATCCATTTATCAATTCTGAGGAAATAAAGTGCATATTGTGGGTTTTACTTGAAATTTGGTAAATGACGATTTTTTGGAAACATTCTTTCTGGTTACACACTCTGGTTACACACTTTTTCCCGCTCCCCCGGTAAGTACCCATCAGCCACCAGTCCTCTCCGGCCTGCCCGTCTCCTGACGTCTCCTGGCTCCCTTCTGTAGTCATCTCCTTGGCCTTGACTCAATGCTCTGCTGCCCCTGGCCCCGGCCCCTGGCACCCTGTACTGGGAACACCCATTTCACTTCCCTGGCAGACAGTTTAGTAGTTCAGGTGCTTACCCTTACACTCTCACCAGATTGGTGCAGGTCTGAAAATAGGGGGTTATTCATTTTGAAGACTTGTGTAAAATTATTTTGTATCATATTTGTACATTTGTTATTTTTCCCATGTCAGATAGGCTTACACCTACATGGCAAAAATAATTTCATTGTAAAACAGGTCATATTTTTTTGTTACCTAAAGTCAGAAAGGCCTAAAATGCCCTTTTTTCACAATAAGCCTTCTCCAAGCCACTGAAATCTCACAATATTATTTTTTATTGTAATATCATGTATTAATAATGTGTACATGTGTACAAATACCTCTCTTCCCCACCCCCTGAACATTTTTATCACCTCTTAAGTCTTCTGTTTTTTATTTCTTGCTACAAATAGCAAATGGTCAAAGAGCCGCCCTTGGGTGGCTCTTTGACCACTTACTCTGTTTGATTTCTTTTCACATTTTTAATATCTTGATTTTGAATATTCTCATTTTATCCTGTATTTTCCCCAAGGAAAGAGGACACTTAGCTAGTTAAGCTCATCTTTTTAATTAGTGTTGAAGGTGATATTTTTTTTCCATGGCCTTCCAAAGTCTAGTTTTACCTTCTTCATTTAGATGGGTGGCTCTTTGACCACATGGACAGTTTGCTCTATATTTCTGATACACTTGGTATTTAACTATAACCTTTATGTTCATTATGATAATGATGATAGGTCCTGTCTGTTGGTCAATCATAGGAAACTGAGAAATATTATGGAAATTAACAAGGTCCAAAGAAGAGGTGGTTTTTTGACCACTTGGGTGGCTCTTTGACCACTTGGGTGGCTCTTTGACCACTTGGGTGGCTCTTTGACCACCTGATATAAATGCATGAAATTACTATAATCATGAATTATTAAGAACACCAGTTCGATATTCAATGATGTGTACAGCTTGCACAGACCATTCTGACTTTTGAAAAATACATTTTGAGAGTTTTTAAAGATTAATGGGGACTATTTGGCCATTTGGATGGCTCTTTGACCAGCTGGGGTGGCTCTTTGACCACCTGGGGTGGCTATTTGACCAGCTGATATAAATCCATGAATTTACAATAATCATAAATGATTGAGAATGCAAATTAGATGTGTAAGGAAATGTACAGCCTTTGCACTCTATTTTGATTTTAAAAATTTATTTTGAGACTTTCTTTTGGACTACTGGGAGCCTATTTGACCATTTAGGTGGCTCTTTGACCACCTGAGGCCAGCTATGATAATGGCATGACTTCACCATAATTATGAGTAATTACAAATGCAAATTGAATGTATAATGATGTACAGATCCCATGCCCTCTATTCTGACATCTAAAACAATATCTTTTGAACATTTTTGAGGGTATTTTGGTGGCTATTTAACCAATAGGTGGCTCTTTGACCACTTGGGGCGGCTCTTTGACCAGCTGAGATAATGCCATGACTTTACTATAATCGTGAATAATTACAAATACAAATTAGATGCATAATGATGTATATAGGCTATGAACTATACCCTGACCGTTTGAAAATATTTTGAAACAATTTCAAGACTATTGGGGGCCTTTTTTGGCCATTTGGGTGGCTCTTTGACCACTTAGGGTGGCTCTTTGACCACCACCTGTGGCATGAATGTAAACCAATATAACTATAACAATATTTGAAAATTTACCCAGGGTATTGTACATCTTTGCAAACAATAGGCTTTAAGCAAAATGTGAAAAGTGCTTAAACCCACATAAGTGATCCCAGGTACATACACAAAAACTGCAAAGTTTATAAAAGGCAAAGTCCTAGAAAAAGGGCAGAAAAAATAATTAGGAGACCCATCAATTTTTTATAAGTCAATAAAATACAAATCTTTTTAAATAATATTATAGAACTTACCATAACCTTTTCTATGGTGTAAAATAGTAAACCCTTTGTTGAAGGAAAATTGGCAAAAAAAATATAATCAGTAGGCCTCCTAGGTGGCCAAAGAGCCACCTATAAACCACACATGGCAAAAAGACTCCATTGTTAATAATATTTAATCATATATTTAAGGAAAAAGGATTGTGTAACAAGATCCATCTATACATATATTTTCCATGTGCCAAAGGATTACACTGAACTCCTAAATATCTTTTTTCACTATCTCATATCAGACCTGCACCAATCTGGTGAGAGTGACCCTTTACTCCTGATTGTCGCCCTCGGGAACCTCCGACCGCTCCCCCTCCAAGACTGCTTGGCTGCTGCCCTCTTCTTCCTCCACCTCTGCAGGTTGTGGCCAGGGTCAACCACAGGTAACACAGGCTCCCCTCATTGTCACGTCCACGTATCGGGTTTTAATAATATGCATAGTCTCAAACTCCGAAGCTGTGAGTTGAATTATAGAACTGGCTTGTGAACCCCCTGGTGTCATATCTAGCTATGGGGTATTCACAGCTACTACATGAACAAAGTGATAACAAGAAGCTGGCAATAAGTGGATAATTGATGATAGCTTTATTGTACAAAGTACATGCTGAAGAGATGTTAACTCAGCAAATAGCTGGATGGTAATGCTGGCAGCTGTACTAGCACCTGGCTGTATATACATAATGACCATCAGGTGTACCACCCCTAGTAACAGGGTGTGGTACTACTGCATACATTATAGGTGAGTATGACATAGTGAGCGATAATGGATGACGTATGAATGGTATAATGTACAATATATGAATAAAGTAAAAGCGGTCAAGTTCTCTACTTATCACACTGGGACGACCTACGCACCCAGGGCCATGCCCTCCAGAGGCACAATGTTCTTACTGTAGGCCTTCAGAGCTGGCACGCCGGCGAAGCCCTCCTGCCACGCCATCCTGAACTCCAGCACATCTGCCTGCTCCCCCATTTCCGGTCCCTTATCTGTCTGTGATGTGGATGTTAGGGGTGTGCTGGGGTCCCAGCTGTGCAGTATGGTCACTCAAGGTCAGCTGGGCAGCTCGGGTGGTGTCTCTCTAGCATCTGACAGCGATGCTCCTATTCCCAGTGGTAACAGGATCCTGGTCTCCGTGTCTGTAGGGATATCTACATGGAGGAGGAATCTCCCCGGCGGGAGATGCCACCACCAACCCTTCCAATCCCGCTATCACTGACTGGGCTGCCACCTCCACCCTTGGCTTCATCACCTTCACTGGCGAGGCCTCCGCCTTCTTCTGTGCCAACTCGAGTTCTCTTATTTCCTGCTCTCTCTTCTGTTTCTCCTCCGCTTCCCGCTCATCCTTCTCTCTTCTCTCTTTTGCCTTTCCTCCTTTGCCTTTCTCTCGTCTTCCTCTCTCTTTTCCTTCTCCTCCCTAGCCTTTCTCTCTTCCTCCTCCTTAAGTTCTCTCAGCTTCTCTGACCTCTCCTCAATCGCCTTCTTCAAGGCCTTAACCTCCCACTCGCGGCTGGCCACCAAACTTAATCTGGCGGGGGCTTTGGGAATCAGGAGGGCTCCACCTCCCTCTATTGGGTTAGGAATGTCTATGCGCACAGTCACTGTCTCTGGCACCTGCTTTTGACTCATCTCCTCCTTTCCTCCCGGAGCTGGCTTAACCCCAGTCTTTGTACTGCTCCCTTCCCCTGATCCTTGCTCCCCTACCAGCTTCACTGCATCCCCAACTGCTACACTATTCCCCGACAAGTTCAGAGATTCCACACTCTCGGAAAGGCTTATTTCTGTTAATCCCCTGCTGGTGTCCAACCTGTAGAGCGTCAAGTCTGTTGCTACATCCCCCTCTCCAGGGTCGCCCTCTCCTTGTTTCTCCTCCCCCGGCACGTCTGCCTGCTCCTCCTCCCGACCAGCTGCCTCTTTCGCCTCCTTTACCATTTCCTCTCTGAATTTCCTTACATCCTCTTCCCAGTTATCATCTACTAAGGTTAAGTCTATTTTGAATATTTCTGCTGCAGCCCCTGGACTCTTTTTCTCCTACCCTGACTACTTCACTCTGTACCTTGAGTCCTCCAGCTTCATCGTCTGCCTTAATCACCACTCGCTCTGATCCTGACCTTTGTCTAGCACCATTGCTGCCTTGACTACACAGTATTGTATGACATCACCAAACACCACTCTGCTGGTTCCCCCGACCTTCTCTCTTGTCTCCTCCTTTCCTGCCATCTTTCCTTCATCAACTTTTCCGCCTCCATGAAGGGTTCCTGGTTATGGTTATCAAAGTTTTGTCTGTCCGGCATCACTATCATATCGTGCACCCTCCATTGTTCCTCATTCCGGGCCATGGCCGCCTTCCAGGCGTCCCTTCTAGCCTGTTCTCCTGGCCCCTCTGCCATAGCATAGTTTGACCACTTCCCCTCCTTCCACAGCCTGTTCATATCACAGATGAAACATGGCGTCCCCTTCCACCTGTCGCACCTAGCAGACACTGCCTCCGTCCTCCCTCTCCCTCCGACCCCTCCCGGAGGACCTTCTTGAGAGAGTCAAAGTGTACTATCTTCTTCGCCCTGCCTCGCCGTATGGTATAGATGGCTGCCCCTTGCTTTTCTATCACCTCCCATGGCCCTGTCCACCATGACTGTAACTTAGGCGATATCCCTTTCTTCTTTAGCAGGTGGAAGTTGTATACCTGGTCCCCGGGGGTAATATTCACTTCCCCGCCCCTTACATCGTAGTTCCTCCTCTGTCTCTCCACCGCTTTGCCCAACGTTTCCCAGGCGTAGTGGAATGCCTGGGCCATCTGTACCCAGCATCAACATGTTGGGGGACACGTTGGTGGAGGTCAATACCTCCTGAAACATGGCGCTCTGGAAGTTTCTTCCCTGAACGGTGTGCACCACCCCCAGAGGGCCCAGCCTACAGATAAACTCCTCCACGAACCGCCGGGCCACAATCTCTGCATTCTGATCTGGGAGGCTGTACACCTCTGTCCATTTGGTAAAGTAGTCGGCAACCACTAAAATATACCTGTTACCCGCCGAGGTTGTGGGTAAGGGGCCCATGATGTCCATGTCCACCCTCTCCAGGGGTAGGCCCACGGCTACATGTCCCAAGGGAGCTCGATGAGGTGGTCTACCAGACTTCCTCCGGACGCACGGCTCACACCGGGCACACCAGGCATCCATCCGGAAATCTGGCCAGTAGTATAGTTCCTGTATTCGTCAAATGTCCTCTTGGCACCCGAATGCCCCCCTAGGGCTGACCTGTGTGCTTGATACAGCAGCTCCTCCCTCAATTTCTCTGGGACTGCTATATGGAACCTGTCCTGACCACTTGGGCTTGTCCACCACCTACCCATCACCCCCCAGCTGTGCTACCCAAGCCTTCAATTCATACCCTTCCCCTGCAATCCTTTCCTCTGGAGGGTCCTCCCCCTCTACCCACTGCCAGATTTCTCCGAGGACGGCTTCTTCCCTCTGAGACTGCTGCAAATCTACCAGTCCTCCTCCTTCCTCTTCTCCCTCCGGCCCTGGGTCAGGTGGCCTCTCCTCCTCCCGCGGGGGGGCGGTTGCCCTCCGGAGCGTGTCACTACCCTGCACACTCTTACTTCCCCCACTTCCCGGCCGCATTGTCGGCAGGGTCTTCTTGAAAGTCAGTCAGCGTTCCCATGCAGCTTCCCTGGCCAGTGCTCTATCTGGATGTCGTACGAGTCTATGATCTGCAGCCACCGGGCCATTTGTCCCTCTGGCTCTTTGAACTCCAGCAACCACCAGAGGGCTGCATGATCTGTACGCACCTTCACTGGTCGACCCACCAGGTAGTGAACTTCTGCAATCCAAACACGATGGGCAAAAGCTCCTTCCTAGTGACGCAGCAGTTCTTCTCGGGTTTACTCAATGTCCTGCTGGTATAGGCTAATACCCTCTCCCGCCCCTTTTGCTCCTGCAACAGCACTGCCCCCAGCCCGCAGTCACTGCCATCTGTACCCAACACCAACGCTCCCTCCGGCGTCGGGAAGGACAGGATGAGTGCCGAAGTCAATCAATTCTTGATGGCCTGGAAGGCCCTCTCACACACCGAGGTCCACTAAAATTTCCTTCCTTTCTCTGCCAACGCTGAGAGGGGGCGTGCTATCACAGAGAAGTCTTTAACAAAGGTTCTATAATAGCCTGCTAAGCCCAGGAAGCTCCTCACCTCCATGACACTAGTAGGTGTGGGCCATCCTCATACTGCCTCTACATTCACCGGGTCCATCCCCACTCCTTCCTCCGAGACCGCATGGCCCAGGAACATCACCCTCTGACGAGCGAGCTGGCATTTGGATGGCATCACCTTCAGCCCTGCTCCCACCAACCAGTCCAGCACTTCTCCCAACCTCCGGAGATGTTCGTCGAAGGTATCAGTAAATACAACGATGTCGTCTAGATACACCAGACAGGTTTCCCACTGTAGTCCCCTCTTGACCACCTCCATAACCCTCTCGAAGCTGCCTGGGGCATTGCAGAGGCCAAATGGCATCCTCCTGAATTGATACAACCCTTTATGTGTAGTGAACGCCAAGGAGAACCAGGCCGCCCCGGCCATAGTGTCTAGACAGTCCTCTACCTGGGGTAGGGGATATGCATCCTTGATCGTGACAGCATTCAGCTTCCTGTAGTCCACACAGAAATGTGTGATGCCATCTTTATTCTTGACCAATACTACCGGCCACGCCCACGGTCCCTGTGATGGCTCTATAACCCCCACTTCTAACATCTTGTTCACCTTTTCATCAACCAATTGTTGGCTGTGCAGTGCCAGTCTCCGGGGAGGCTGTTTTATGGGTCCTGCTGACCCCGTGTCAATTCTATGCGTGGCTACATCAGTGTGTCCTCGATACTCTCTCCCTACTTGAAAAGCCTGTATTTTCCCCCGAGGCAGCTCTGCTAGCTCCTTCCTCCAATGCAATTCCGTTCCCTCCACCAGGTCTGCTATTGTGGAAGTCACCTCCTCCGGCTCCTTGTGCGACACCACCCGGCATCTCTCTCCTGCCCCTCCGGCCAGCATTCTCGCCTCCTCTGCCCCCTCCAGCCTCTGGATTGAGGCCAATGTCATTGCTCTGAACAGCACCACCGGTTCCCGGCCCGGATTCAGCACTTTCACTACTGCCCTTCCTTCCTGGGGTTTGACTAGCCCTCTTCCTATCAGAAAATGGTGGCTACCCTCACACCTCGGGTACCCCTCTATCAATCCTTCTCCTCCCTCCGGCCAGTATCCTTCCTTGACCCCTTCCACCAAAGCCTCGTGGCCTCTGGGAATTACCACTGGCCTTGCACATGCCACCCGGCACACCCATTCTTCCGGTGGTAGCCAGTCCCCCGGGGGCCACACCAGCCGCACTTTGGCCACATCTACAATGAGCCGAGTTTCCCTCATGAAGTTCACCCCTAGGATGGCTTCACTTCGCCAAGACGAACTCTGCCCGTACCGTCCTCCTTCCCAACTGTAGATCTCCCGATACTTCTCCTATCACCTTCATGGGGCTACTGTCTGTGGAGTAGATTTTGGTGGCCGACTGCCGGAGTACTCCCCCCGGCCGAAACCTCTCCCACCATCTGTCTGATAACAGTTTCACAGAGGCTCCTGTGTCGACCAGCAACTGCAAGGCATACCCTCCTAGGGAGCCTTCCACAATGATTCCGTTTCCTCCTCTCACTTTTCTTCCATTTACTACATCGTCCAGCCCTCTTGATTCAACCTCCAGTGGGCCTCCCACGGGGGCCGAGTCTAGTTTCCCAGGGTGGGCCAGCTCCCTCCTTCTCCCCCACGGGGTATCGTCTTCGGGGGTAATTGTGGTCAGTCCCTCTTAAAGTGTCCCTCCTGTCCACACAGGTAGCACCCCGTCTCCTTTTTTTGCCCCCTCTGACTGTGTCTTCAGCCAAACTTCTATTTTTGTAGTCAACCCTTTGATCAGGGCCGTCATTTCATCCATCCTTTCTCCATAGGCCTTCATCTGCTTCGTTACTGTGGCATCCCCCGCTCTTATGCACTGTCGCCTTTCTCCCTCCTCCCTTTCAGCTGTCATCAAGTAGGCCTCCGCCCCAATAGCTGTCATTACTGCCATCTGCTTGTCCTGCAGCTATGACTGGTATACCCATTGTCTTAGCCGGCTGTCCCCTAGAGCTGCCAGGAATCGATCCAGCACCAGCGCATCCACCGTCTTTGCATCAGCGTCCGGGTATGCCAACCGGGTGTACTTGGTCAGTTCCTCCTGCAGCGACCGCAGGCTCTCCCCCCAGCTGCCGTTCTCTACGTCTCCATCTGATTGGGGGGTTCAAAGCGTAGTTCTAGGGCCTCTCTTAACTGGTGGTACCCCTCCGCCATCACCGGCCTGAAACCCATCAGCAACCTCCTCGCTGGCCCCGTCAGGCTTAGTCCCAGGAACATTCCTGCCTCCTCCGGACCCCACCTATTGACTTTGACACATAAATCGAAGTGATTAAAGTAGTCTGTCAGGTCCCCCGTCCCATCAAACTTAGTAGGCTTGATTACTGGCTTCCTTCCCTCCGTCAGCTTATTGCATCCTCCTCCTGCGACTTTCTCCTGGCCGACGATCCCTCCATCCTCCTGATGGTCACCCCCTCCGGGCGCTCTCCTGCCACCCACCATCCTCTCCACCCTTTTTAGCAGCGGCTTGCAGTCCCTCCTTTCCTTGGGCGTCTCCTCCAGCCACATTCCCTCCGGAACCTTGCCCTCCGGAGGTCCTGTCCCGCATGCAGACAACATTTGTCTCGATCCTGTTCCCGTGCCTTTCTCCGTCCCTTCTCTGCTTAGGACCTCCTCTATTCTTTCTGGCCCTTCCTCCTGGTCTGACCCCTTTTCTCCCTCTAATCCTCGCATCATGCTGGGGCTTCTTTTACCCACGGCCACATGAACTTCTCCCCTATTCGAGCTCTGCCATTACGTCTCGCCACTGGCTGGTGCCCCCCGAGCTCGTTCTTCCTTTTCTTGCTCTTTCTCCCTTTCCCGTGAACCGAGGCCTGTCCTTCCACTTCTTAGATTCCTCCCTTCTGCCATTCCTCTTGTTTTCTCGCTGGCGTAGGTTCAGTTACTACCCTTGCTAACCCTTATCCCACTGCTGTCACCACTGTAGCACTTAGCTTCGGAGGAAGAAGACGTAACAGTAGAAGTACCAATAAAGTGAAAATTTATTGCCTAGCCACCTGCGTGGGCCGCACCATCTAAGTCCTTGTGTCGATGTCTACTTATTCCATCGGTAATCACTAGTTATCTGCTAAGCGGGGGTTGTGCTGCCGCTCCAAGCCCTTGGACCAGACTGACTCTCAAAGGCACAACTCCATCTTATATAGAATCCCCATTGAACGCCAGCATCCTCCAAAGGTGCCCGATGGCTCTATATATATATATGGGTGATTCCTGTGAACTGCCCCACCTTTGGGGGTCAGGGGCCAAACATGACAAACTCAGCATTACATTTTAAGACTTTATTTTATTGATAACCCTATATCTTGGCTGTATGAAAAGGTCCATTCAAGTCATTAACTCCCAGGATGTCAGTTTTTATCACAGTTGCAGTAAAAAGGTATAATTTGTGTAACGCGCTTGATCGATATAACTTCTTATGCATAGAACTTCATCAATAATGTCTCTGTGATTACCATATTGCATGTCCAAACTTGTATAGTAGTTATGAATAAGTGTACCAAAAATTAGGACTGAGTCTTGAAAACTTTTGAAAATATGAGACATAACTTTTTAAGAAAATTGAGATTTTTCAAAAATTTCTAACACAAAACCTTAACTTTACTCTCACAAGCTTAATATGCATTGGGTATGCATGTAATTCAAGTTATTATGTCTTCATTGTCTATATTTTCTTAAACAATCATCATTCTTCCATTCCTACATTTTTTTTTTATGTGAGCAGCTGTCCAAAATTGGCAAAATAGCGATCAAGCGCGTTACATACAGTCACTCATTGATAGAGGCTCCATAGAGGTACTTAGACCTTTCATATCATAATGCTGCTTCATACACAACTACTTAAGCAATGGGACTACTGTTTAAAACCAAGAAATGTACAATTAATACCTATTTGGGGTCTCCCGTATGCCTCGGAAAATAAAATTGCACTTTTTTGTGACTAATTTTTTTACATCAATCAAGCCAGAAGGTCCAAAAATTAACTAGGAGTATCCAAACAGGTCTAAAATACCAGCCACACATGTCTAGTAACATATTAAATAGCAGTAGTACAGCTCAGATAACTCTCAGGTTGCCCACAGCCAATGAAGCAATACCATGTCAAATGCCCTCCGCGCAGGCGGATACCGATCAAGCGCGTTACATACAGTCACTCATTGATAGAGGCTCCATAGAGGTACTTAGACCTTTCATATCATAATGCTGCTTCATACACAACTACTTAAGCAATGGGACTACTGTTTAAAACCAAGAAATGTACAATTAATACCTATTTGGGGTCTCCCGTATGCCTCGGAAAATAAAATTGCACTTTTTTGCGACTAATTTTTTTACATCAATCAAGCCAGAAGGTCCAAAAATTAACTAGGAGTATCCAAACAGGTCTAAAATACCAGCCACACATGTCTAGTAACATATTAAATAGCAGTAGTACAGCTCAGATAACTCTCAGGTTGCCCACAGCCAATGAAGCAATACCATGTCAAATGCCCTCCGCGCAGGCGGATACCGATCAAGCGCGTTACATACAGTCACTCATTGATAGAGGCTCCATAGAGGTACTTAGACCTTTCATATCATAATGCTGCTTCATACACAACTACTTAAGCATTGGGACTACTGTTTAAAACCAAGAAATGTACAATTAATACCTATTTGGGGTCTCCCGTATGCCTCGGAAAATAAAATTGCACTTTTTTGCGACTAATTTTTTTACATCAATCAAGCCAGAAGGTCCAAAAATTAACTAGGAGTATCCAAACAGGTCTAAAATACCAGCCACACATGTCTAGTAACATATTAAATAGCAGTAGTACAGCTCAGATAACTCTCAGGTTGCCCACAGCCAATGAAGCAATACCATGTCAAATGCCCTCCGCGCAGGCGGATACCGATCAAGCGCGTTACATACAGTCACTCATAGATAGAGGCTCCATAGAGGTACTTAGACCTTTCATATCATAATGCTGCTTCATACACAACTACTTAAGCAATGGGACTACTGTTTAAAACCAAGAAATGTACAATTAATACCTATTTGGGGTCTCCCGTATGCCTCGGAAAATAAAATTGCACTTTTTTGCGACTAATTTTTTTACATCAATCAAGCCAGAAGGTCCAAAAATTAACTAGGAGTATCCAAACAGGTCTAAAATACCAGCCACACATGTCTAGTAACATATTAAATAGCAGTAGTACAGCTCAGATAACTCTCAGGTTGCCCACAGCCAATGAAGCAATACCATAACAGATATTGGTCAAGCGCGTTACACGCAATGTCATGCAGTTAAACAATTCCTAGATGGTCTGAAACCTAAAAATTCAACAAGCAAGGAAACATTCAACATGGAACAAACTATTCTTATCTCAGATTTATTATGATAATTACATTCACTGAGGAACACTGTCTTTACGGACGGTGGCACTGTAAATTGATAACAATTAGTTAAATGTTATCATTGATTAAGTTAAGTTAAATAGAAGTGTGGAATAAATCATACTAAGTAGCACTTTACTGATCAAGAATTTTAGGGCCAATTTTAGTTTTAGAATTATTATTTATAAATTTATGATTCTTCACAGTTAAGAACACAAAAGAAGGGACTATGATTCAAATACTTACGCGATGTCCTCGAGGAGTTCCACATTGAACCCCGGTGGGGAGGCCTCCTGGACCCGGCCACTTCGGCGCCTCTCTGGGGAGACGCGCCGAGCAGCCTGGCGAACGGGCCGGGCCTCCGCAACCGGGGCCCCCTCCTGTGTTGGGGCCTCCGTAGGCGGCTGTGGTGGTGCGGGCACTACGGGGGCCTCCTCCTCCTCGGACAGCAGGAGGGGGTTCTCGGGGACATCGCCAGCCAGCGTCCGTTCCTCCTCCTCCTCGCTGGAGATGACCTCCGGGTCTTCCGGCGTCTCCTGATGTATAGAACAAGGAAAATATTCATGAATAACATTTACACGATGCATATATATATATGTGACCAGGCAAGCAAAACCACCCCTCTGCAGGGAAATTTGTTATCAAAGTTCATCTCAAGATCATTAAAATGAGAGATCATTGGCTTAAACATTACCAGTAGTTATGTCAGAATCTCTCCTTGAACATAGGTCATTATTGATATTTGAAATCCAGAATTAAGCTCTAAATACATCATTAAGCATTATAATGTCTAAAAACACAATAAATCAGCCTTTTTCATAAAAAAAATACATAATAAAATTATGGTGATTTTTATTATAGATATTGATCTACAAGGAATTTTCCATTTCTGTTTTCAGTTTTGGGGTTTTGGTGAATATCCCCGAAAATTGGCATAAAAATCTGCGATATTTGATTATTGGAATGGTTGTCATGGCAACCAGGAACAGGCATAGAGGTTGATTTTTCATGAAAAATATTCATTTTATCTTCGAAATATGGGCCATTTCTACTGCAAAATGGTGCATTTTAAATGAGACCATTGAATTTTGCATCAAAAATTAGCTTAACATATTTTTATAATGATTTTAGAGTAATTTTGCCCCTCCAATGCCCCCTGGTGGCCAAATAGGGAATTAAAAATCCCCCGCAGAGGGGTGTTTTACCTTGATGGGTCACATATATATAAAACGGCTTTCAGTGCTCTGCTGCACAATAGAAGTGACCTTGAGTGCATTATAGGAGTACAGTGCAAGCCTGAGCAAGGTCACCATAGCTGTAAACCAGTCAAGTATCATTAATTGGTCTAAAAATACCTTGATTGGTACTTGATTGGTTGGAATGAAATGTACAATGTTTTATAAAGACAATAGACAACTCCTTCTTCACATCTTGACTGTCTGTTGTCCTATAATGCATGAATGCATCTGACAGTCTCAATGTGAAGAAGACCGTTGTCTATTCTCTAAATATTTATAAATTTGTGTTGCTCCAAGTGTTCCATTAGTCTAGCATGTTAATCCTTCACAGATTTTTCTATATATGACCCATCCTTACAAAGTGAGGGACAAGTCACATTTTTGAGAACACAGATACATGCCGTCAAAGGAAAAATGCTGTTTTGTCCAAAAAAGAGCTATGGGAAGTTGTTAGTAAAATGTCAACTAAGCTGATTATACTAACCTGATTGCCAATTGGTCCCCTTGAATGCCAGAAAAGTCTCGGGGGTAGGGTTTGCCTCTGGCCTGCTGGTAAACGCTGTTTCCAAAATCTGACTTTTCTTTTTATCTTTTAACCGGTGGCTGCCCATATTGCTCAGGAGAAAAGTCAGTAATCCAAGTTATTATAATAACATGGCCTTAATAATATGAACGATTGTTGAGATAGAAATGGGAATATTGACAACAAAAAAGTGTTTGAAGCCATCATAACCAAATTTAGAAGTTTCTTTACATTTGTATTGGATGGGCAAGTCCGACAGCTTTCAGAAAATATGATTTGAAGTATACATAAAAAAACAATTGACTTTAATTGAAATGCATGAGTTTTGTCAAAATGGGAGAAGAGCCTTTAATAGCTAGCAGGCCAGCCAAGTCTCAGTGGGTATGACTTGGCTGGTAACAAATCCCAGTCAATCTGTTGGGTTCAAAAACAAGGCACCATTTCAGGCAGTATGAGAAACTGGGAAGTCCTATATAATATATATAAACAATTTAGTTTGTAAATTCACTTACATTGTTATCTGTCAGTTGACAGGTAACAATCAATTTGTGAAATGTTCCCTGCAGGGCATTTCAAAATGGTATTTATTGTTATTGTGACGTCATCATGTCAGATACACACACCGAGTAGATCAGCACAGATTTTCTCAGGTTTATGGAGGAATTACTAGGGGCAATTACCAGAGCTGGCCTGGGTTAAAAGGAAAAGGAAAATAGATATGCAAGATACTGCTTCTTGTCAGTAATAACATGTCAGACTACTTTTCCTATTCATAACATCAAATGAAGCTCTAGGATACAGCTTATAGCGTAAGCAAACACTATGACTATAGTATCATTTTGGAATATAAACAAATATCAGTCAAGATACATAATTATAGAAGATTATTCTATCTCACCATTTCAATCCTCTGTCTCTCAGTTTCTTCATCTCCCATTCTATATGATTATTACACTTCCCTACTGTCTCTTCAACTGACATTGCATCTAATTTTCTAATTATTAGATATTCCCAGGCACCACTTATGGAAATATTGATGATAGATCCACATCTGATGGTGAATTGACTGACATGTTCGAAACAAAGACCATTGGATTTGGGGAGGGGGCAGGGGACCATGCCGGGGGGAGGGTTCCAGATCAGGGGGGGGGGACTATCTTAATTGCAGGGAAAAAATAACAACTAAATGCCATTAAATCCTCTAAAAATCGAAGTGCTTCACTTGCTATGTTTAGAATTGTCAATCCAAGTAACATGTCCAACGGGCCCCAATTGGGTTTACCCTGAGTAGTGTTGGCCTAAACTGGGTTGTGGTATGGGCTGGGCAAACCCATGGGCTCCAGTAGGGGGCCCAGTGGGGCCCTAGGTGGGCAAAGTGCATTTTACAACATGTTTTGTAAATATGCCTAATATCATGAATCATGCTTTCTCTCAGAGAAAATTGAGTATTAACATCTATAAGTGATTGTTTTGCAGGAAATGCATGGTTGGGTTTTTGATGGGCTTGAGCTGGGCTATTTGAAATCTACAAAAATGCCATCCAGATTTCCCTGACAGTGTGAATCAAACTCTCCTTTTGAAATTAATAAATTTTCAAATTTCATAAATAGGATTTGTTGAAAAAATATTAATGGTCTTTTGATGGGCTTGTGTTGGGCTAAATTATTTTTACCAAAATATTTCAAAATTGATTCTTGGATTCTAGTTCATACTCTCAATAAATATCAAGTGCCAGTGTAATACAGTCCTGGGTGCTTTAGATAGAAAATGATTATAGGGCTTTGTGTGGGCTTTTTGTGGGCTAACCTATATGTGGTTCTGTGATTTGACAGTAGATGGCCTCAGTTTATCATTCTAAGAGAATTACCTATAGTGCAGAATACATTTTCATCTGTATAACAAAGTAAAAATGTGTGACTGAATTGATGAATATGTATAAATGAAAGTATTTCATTGCTGTTTAGTAATGTATGAACTTTGCCCATCGAATTGCATAAATTGATGTGCAAAATTATGTATGGGGAGCCCATTTCAAACCCACATGAGATATTAATCAAAAGAAAAAAGTAACTTATGAAATAGATGCCCACTCAATTGCCTATGGAAGATACTATAAAGCACTGTTGGGCCCCTGCTGGGGCCCGTTTGGGGCCCAGTTTGGGCTAGCCCACTTGGGCCCCAATTGATGCCCACAACCAAACCTCCCCCTCCCCCAAAGTCACGTTGTTTCTGACACCCCTGGTATGGTATTTTGATCCGTTTTAATTACAGCAGCAGCATGCTCAGCCGACTGGTGCAAGATATCTTATTTTATTACACGACCTCTGTGATTTTGGGTGCTTTTTCTGGATATTTTCATTCTGATACCTGTTGATATTGCTGGCCCTAGGCCCCTAAGAGTGCCGATATCCATGGATATCGGCACTCTTAGGAGTGCTGATATCCATGGATATCAGCACTCCTAAAAAATCAATAAATAATCAATAATATCCATGGATATCAGCACTCCTTACATGTCACATGTCACATGTTAAAACCCAGGAAATTTCATGGCCAGGGTAGGGGTCGAACCTGCAGTCTCAGATCCCAAATCCAACTCCCTATGCATTGCGCCACAGGGTCTGACGAGGAATGTTGTGTGTTTGCTTGGTTAGATTGTAGAGGTAGGTGGGATGAGTCCCAGTCTGGGCGTATATTGTTTTTCGCTACTGCTCTGATAACGGCTGCGGGCTGTCCACTGCCATAACCGCGAGACGTGGAACGCATTCAAACCAAAGCAAGCCAAGCCGGGCGCATCTTTTTTCTGCCGTGTGTCCTCTGCCATAACCGTGAGACGCAGGGCGGATTCAAAGCAAACCAGCCCGAAATGTGTGTCACCCGGTGGTCTAGTGGTTAGCGCATTGCGCTCAGCCGCTACAGGTAGGCGCGAGGAGTCCGGGTCCAGGTGCATCTTTTTTTCGCCGTGTGTACACACACTAGGCCTATGGCAGCCTTCGAGTCCCGGGAAAGGATTTTTGTTTTCAACTTGTTTTTATTGATATTCTATTGATTATTTATTGATTTTTTATTGATTAATCGTGTAATAAAGACATTCAGTGTATCGTAGGATATCGTAACTCGTGGCCAACCACTTCAGTGTTTATTCAGATCTTACTGTATCTTCTATTCAAAGGGGGACACAAGGCAGACGATTTTGTCCCTCAGTCAGATCTCTCTACATGGATATTTATATGTAATGCCCTTCTCTTCCCTATAGACATGGACATCAGGATCTCCCATACAATAACCTCCACATGCACCCTGTCTCTGCCCTAGAGGAGAGAGTGCACGTTCTATAGATAGGATAAAATGCCTTGGGCATGGAAAAATCCTTATCCAGATGGTCATCTCGACCAGACCTACATTTGTGCCAACAGAGCTGATAGTGATGGGGAGGATGCATTTGATGCTACAGTTCGCAAGTCATGGCTTTGTTGTCAATATCTGTACAGCTGACAATGGTGTTATATGGTTTGTATGTGTCTGAAGTTAAGTGGGCGATCTGGATGGCATTTTCCTAACATCCTCCTCCATGATATTAACTCACAAAAACAGTTCCCATACCCTGTGCCTTCACACAACAAGTTTCCACAAAGAAAACACACACACATCCCCCATCTAACAAATGTCTCAGTTATAGCTCCTTTCCCATCAGTATTCCCCAGGGGTGTTTAGAGTGAAGAGATTACCTCAGGGAGCAACTCATAGAGTGGGAGGCGCCAGGATGGGAGCTGACGGTGCATAACAATAAGACCTGTTCTAGCCATGACCCCCCAGGCCCTGAAGGTCATCTCCCCACCACCCTAGAGCAGGGTGGTCTGGAGGCAGGTGAGACTTAGGACTCATTGACCCCACCTGGAAGTCATTTCTCAAACCCAAAGATTACAGCCCCCTGAAATCGTACCGACCTGGCCATGATCGTAAGGGAATTCTTAGGTACACAGGGTCATTCACTACGAGTGGTGCAGATATAGAGGGAAATGCCATGCATCTGAATAGCCAATTGTAAGCAATTAATGCTCACCCACTGTCCCTCACTACGATCTGACTGGATCATAGGGGGTGTGCAATACTAGTGGGCTGGCTCAGTTCGTAGTGTTTGAGAAATACCTAGCTGGGCACACGCAGTAGGCATAGCTAAGAAGGTTATGGTACTTACTTCATGTAGGGGACGGGAATTCCTTTAGTTGAGCCAAAGGAGGAATCCAGTTTACCCACTGCCCTGTGAAGAGAGGATCAAACTGGATTTCATCGTTTGTTCATATAATTGCCCACTATAGTGTACGAGTAAATTAGCTTTCATAACAGTCCTTAAGTAATTTTCATGATAGGTCCTTTTCATAAATCTACGATTCAAATACAGTTTTTTTTCTGATCTATCCATCTTGTCTGTTTCCTTACGTTTTAAGCGCTGGGGCCATAATTCCCTTGGCTATGCCCCGTCAGGAAAAAATGTCAGATTTATAGTCAAATCTCTTGGCCCTGCGTCTTTGTCTCTGAAAACTTGAATCTTGTGGCATTTGAGGTTTTGATGACTGCCATCAGAAAATTACTCATTGGTTTCTCTTAAATAATTGGGATAGACACATATAGAGTAAGCCAATTGTCATGTCATTTCTCATTACCTCCATTTTATACATGCCTCTTTGTATTTGGTTGCCTCTCCATGTACCAACATAACGTCACGCAGATCTAGTTTAACGTAGACATTGCAATGCTGAAGGTATGCTGTACGTCTGCGTTTTAGAAGGTACAGAGTTGTAGCTAAATGTATGTAATATCTCTCTTGTATCTGCACATAATATTTCACGCTCGCTCTCCCTCGTCTCCCTTTTCCGCCGGTACCCCGGGGGGGCACTTCATATGTTGGACATACACATAATTATGTGCGGCTGGCAAGGGCACTTTTTCAGCAAATTCTCCCTACCAAGGGGTCCAGTTTCAGACCAAAATGTCCCTATCAAGGGTCTACTTTTGAGCAAAATGTCAGCACAGTTTTCATGAAAATAGCATGAACCAAATTCAATGTTTTTCTCCAGTGTAAATTAAAGATATGTTGAGACAAATCTAGGATTGTTGTGCCCTAGCAAGGGTATGCTTTTGAAGAAAAACCCTGTAAACGAGTGCCCTAAGGGTTGTTGTGGGGTTCAGCCGCACATCCTATAATCAAAGAAATTGAAGTACCCCCCAGGGCCCCGTACCTCTCTCTCTCTCTCTCTCTCTCTCTCTCTCTCTCTCTCTCTCTCTCTCTCAATCTCTCTCTCCCTCTCTCCGTCTTTTCCATCTCTCCATTATCCCCCTTTCCCCATCAGTTCTTATAGTTACACCTCTTTCCCTCATGTCGGTATTGATGGAGGTGAGATATCAAAACTCACTCTATCAGCATCAAACCCTGGGGGTCCTACAGAGATTGTCAGCCCTCACCAGAAGCCGACGGACTGGCTAATCTCCAAGCAACATTATCAGAATTGGGTCCCATTTGCACTGGCCCTAGTCGACTCCTGTTCCTAAATGTGGCTTATGTGTGGTTCTGGAATAGCAGCATTGTGATTTTAGGTGTTTTAGCAATGCTATTCAGCCCCAGGGTACCTTGTTAGATACGTATACATACAGGGGAAGTGCTGGGTGTGGCTATTCTGGTATAATATCTCCCGAATCCACCAACCCCCACTCTTTGTTAAAAAATTGACCACTCACTTAGCTGACAAGGTGATATGGTTGGTCTATTGAAATTTGCCTGAATACCGTATTGGTCTGTAGAAGCACCCAGGCGCTCATTAATTTCAAGTCGGCTCTACCCCGGCGCTTATAAATTCAAGACCCGGCGCTTATACAGATCAATACGGTAAAGCTTTTAGGAAGTATTGTTGTCAATCCAATATGCAAAGTAACCATTCAGCTGCCATTTTTATCAGGACAAACGTGTTTTCTATTTCTAAATGCTTACACATATGAGCCAATTTTTCTGTCTACGAAAAATTCCTTACAGAACACACTCATATTTTTCTGGCGAGTGGCGGCGGAGTTGTGGTGATAGGACTGTGAGTCACGCATCCCCCATGTTTTTCAGGTTACCCTATAGATATTGAAGTATAGTATAGAATTTGTACATAGCTCATCCCCCAGAGCTTTTCAGCCACTCCGCCCCACTGTATAATCTGTGCGTCACCCTTGTTGATTCTTCCTATAACCCCCCCCCCCCATTTCCCCTTCACTCGTTTTCTTCACTTTTCAATCCATAATCAATGCTTTCTTGAATCAAGCATTCAGCATGTCGGCCTAGCCTGTTAAAACCTCGACAACAGCTGCTATAACAAGCAACTGCATTAGACCCATAGTCCACTTGGGCCATACATTTCCTACACAAAAGTCGGCCGAAGAGGCCTAGTGGACTATTGGTATTAGACTGCACCATAGGTCTGACCTATCAATAAAGTGCATTGACATAAAAACGTATATCTGCCATCAATCCTTGTCCACGATGCATGCGCCCCGCCAGACATACGCCCTCTGGTGGGGATATAGCCACTCACTACATCCGGGCAGTCAGAGTAGACGCTCACCTGACTTCCGGCCAGTGCCTCTTTATCTGGTTCCTGGCGCCACTACAAATTGTCTGTGTCGCTAGATAGCCTGCCAAGCAAAGGACCAGCGAATATTTACGCCCCAACGCCAAAAATGGCTGTTTGCTGCCTCTGTCTTAAAGAAAAGAGGCTATGGGTCGGGACCACTGAATTCGACATGGTGTCATGGCCATTTCTCAAGATTGACCTGTGACATGATTATGTGTATCAAAGTCTATGGTGATATGAGATAAAAGAAAATAGGTGACATGAAAAGTGTTTTATTTAGTTTGACATGGGACATGATGTGTCCAGCATTTCTTAAAATCGACATGCAACATGATCATGGGGGAGGAGGTCTCCCCATCCATGGCCCGATCATGATAACGGGATATGGCATATAGGCCCATTTCCAATGACGGCTGCAATTTAACATAGGAAGTCAGTTGGAAAACATATTCTGTCTGAGCCCCCGTTTTTCTTACTTCCTTATGTTTCCATGGTGCCCAGCCATGAAATTACAAGTAAAACCTGAACCACCGGCGGGACTCGAACCCGCAGTCCCCGGCTCACTCATAGGGGTCTGTCATTTAGTTTCAGACCCATCGGCATAGGAGGCCGATGCCTTATCCATTGGGCCACGGTGGCTACAGAGCAACGAACCATAACAAATAAAAAGATTCAGACATAACTATGTTGGTAAAAGAGGAATGCATTTTCAATCATTCTAACTGAGAAATGCCCTACAATTCTATAATGAATAACAGATGGAATTGTGATTTGTAAGAAACCACCCCTGGCTTCATCCATGCTAAAGGCGCTCTGAATCGAGGAACTATACGTCCTCCGACGTTAGCACTGCGGCGGACGTAGCCGATTCAGAGCTCCTTTAAAAGCTGAAACATAAAACTAAATTGATGTCCCTCGTTGTATGTGGAGCCCCACAATGAAGAGAGGGGGATGGCTGTAAAATCATCAACTTAAAACAGACTGAACAAGAAAAGATTCAGTATTCTGCGTTAACGTTCCTTGTCGATCCGTCCTGGAATTCGCTAACCAACCATAGTTTTGTATCAGGTGAAGAAGGGATAGCTTTTTGTGATACTTTTCTTCAATCTGGTTCTGCTTAAGATCCCATTCAGACTTTGTTTGTGCTGTATGCTGGATACATAGAACATATATAATTATGTTATCCTCAATGAGTTCAAACAATTCATCCCCCTATCATGGATTTATGGAATAATGATAATAAGTACCGGGGTATGTTGGCTAAGTGAAAGTAACCACTGTAATACACAATGTAATGAGGAAAGGGTTACCTCTAAAATGCGTGTACACATTCCTGCACTGGTCTGTGGAATGTCAAACACATTAATATCACACATGTTCAATATATCTAGAAATAACTAATGCTATTTGTTGATAATTGAAGCCTATTTTTCATCATGGCAGTTTTTGTAAAAGAGAAAAGTAGAAATGTGTAAAATGGACCCCAGTGCATGTGGAGCCTCCTGGGCCATCACTCAAACCGCCCCCTCCCCCACCCTTACCTGCCAAGCCTTCAGGTCTGATGTGATGGGAATACAAGTTCTGACATGACTTGACATGTTAGTGGTCAGCCCTGGAGGAGGCATGCTGATAGCCTCACCATCTGTCCTCCTACTAGTTACTGTCCCTTACTGGCCCCTTCCATCAAATACGTATAATAGTATGTTTTTATACGTAGATTATACATATAGATAGATCTATGTAAAACTTTGTATTTCTAATCACACCTAAAAGAGGATGATTCTCTTCTGATTTTATTGTATAACTACAAAGATGTCAAATACCAATAATATGGTAGTTTATAAAATCAGAGATATTACCGTAATACCCTGCGTATAAGGCATGGCTTATGCACGAGGATGGACCTGTGCATGGTGTCCTTTATAGAAGCAGGAGATATAGAGGGAGGATTTTCTCTGAAATCTCTCCAATATTCCCCTGACCCTGCACATTGGTAAAAAAAAATGGTGATGTAATTAAATAGGGCGGTTAGCCAGCGCCCCTTGAAAATTCAGGCCAAACATTATAATTGTTCCTCATTAAGTATACATGTACTAGGTTACAGAAATGACTAGGTGAATACGTATTACTATTTTGTCAAAAAATCCATGTGTTTTGGCATGCGTAGAGTTTCTAGTATTAACCACTGGTAACTAGAAAATACGTAAAGTGTGTTAATTGCAGATCACTCAGTAGTCCTACACGTCATCTCCTGAGGAAACATGGTTGAGATCACCCCTTAACCATCCGTGGTCTCCAACCTCAATGACACCTGGATACCCATAACTCAGATAACATGATGTCAATAACCCCACAGGAGGTTATAGGGATTTAGTACTCTTAATTTCTCTTATCATCCTTTAGACCACAACCTCTCTGGTCTATTACTGAGGAGAAATGAGTGCACGGGTGTCCACAGGATCTTGCAGTGCCACATAAAGCCTTGTGCAAAATCAGCTGTAGTTAAGGCACTAGGGAAATTCTCTCAGGGTCTAGGTGGCAGCAACAATTTCTTTTATTTTTTTTTTTTTTTGGGGGGGGGGCTATAAATCTAACCATGTCACGATAGATTCAATGACTGATGATGGTGTGATAACCTATGGTTCTTTTCTCTCATTTCAGTAAACGTCTAAATTTCAACAATGTGCCCACAACTCCTTTCCATGTTCTCTAGATATGAATTTCATGTTCTAGAAACAAGAAGATGTATTTTTTACAAACTAATACAGTGCGCATCTGCAAAAAGAAAACTAGTGTATACATACTCTGAGCAAACCGATGACATATCCAAAATTAGATTTTCATTGTAAAGGGAGTCCTTGTGATAAGGTTCCCCTTGGGAGTGAGTGGATATAGGAGGAACTGCAGAAGAGAAAACATTTAGATGGCTCTGATGTACTGTACAAAATTTTCTTCTGAACCTAAAACCAACATTAAGGTAATATACAGTCAAAAACACAGAAAAATAATCATGCAACTTTTGAGAAGATATGCATGAACAACTGCTGTATGTTTTCTCTGCTCTACTCTCTGACAGCTCTAATGTAGGAAGGACAAAGACATATTTATGTCAGTCCTCCCTCTGGCTTATGGGGTCTTTAGTCAGTCCTCACCATGTACTGTGGGGTCCCTCCCCACTTCAAAGCTTCAGCACTGCAGGGATTAGTTTACAACTTCACCATTTCTGTGAACCAATTAACCTAAGGTTCTGGTCACATTAATTAAGGTATTGGCTCTATACAACAGGAATAGAAACATACATACATCACTTTTCATGTTACTCATAGACCCAAAGTCTGCTCTCAATCAACATTCTCATTTTTGTTTTTAGTTTTCATTAACTGACATATCATTGGATGGTAATACTCACGTGTACATTAATTCAGATGAGAAAAGGGCCAGCAATTGAATTCACTATTGTTGTATGAATGTGGACCACAAGACTTGATTTGTTATTAGACATTGGTGCATGCAGGTAAATATCTATAATGTTCCCTTGATACAGACACCTTTTTGGTTCATATACCTTCTGCTGCTGGGATGTGGGATCCTTGTTCAGTCACTGCCCTGGAGTGTAGGGTCCTGTCATTTAAGTGCACATGTTGGTGATATCACTGATATCATGGAATTGGTACATCAATATAGATCAATATAAATTTGTGTAAAAAGGAGTAGGCAGGTGCATGGATAAGGATATGTATTTTTTTAAACATGACTAGTATCTAATTTGTTGGGAGATCATACAGGTACTATGTTAAAAATGATTTTCAGCAATGACTTAAGTCTTTTGACTTGCACAACTTCTATTATAGCAGGGACCCTAATACATGCTGGGATATCATGTGCGCAAGTATGCACACAAAACTAAATAAGACCTGTCCCATAAGGATCATGAGAATTAGACAATACAGACACCTTCCTGGTTCATACACCTTCTGCTCCTGGGATGTGGGATCCTTGTTCAGTCACCACCCTGGAGTGTGGGGTCCTGCCATTTTGGTTACACTATATATAAAAATGGGTTGCTAGATCGCTGGTTAGAAATGTTCAATTTGTGACTGCTTCAGAGTGGGGTACCCTTCTCCCGGCACCCTATCACCACCTCCCGGCCTCCTACCACCTCCCTGTGCCTAAGTCTATTCAAATACTACATCTACCATTATACAACACTTTATGAATTATATGGTCAGCCTAAATAGGCTAGGATTTTATACTATAGAAAGTGGAATTTTGCACTGATTTTTCACACACAGCACAAGTCTCTTAAGGTCAATTGGGGACATTTTGTTGACACACTTAAACAGTCATAACCGTTCTTTGAAAAGCCTCAGCATGTTAATCATTCTGAATTTAGTATGTGTGGCCACTAAAGTGATAGGGCTAATTGTGTCTTTTTCTTCCCTTTTCTGAGTAAAGGCTAGATAATCATTACATAAATGTTGAGATACTGAAAGTGAAAAATGAATAGCCAGGTCAATATAGAGGTGCAGTAAACATAGTCATGTCATGTACTTAACTACAACCTAGTACAGAATGTAACAGATAATAACTGCCTCTGATTAACACAGAGTATAATATTTCTGTAGATGAAGCTATATAGTTTCCCCTGCTGTTATACACACTGCACGAGATATGGGCTTTACAAAATGTAAAGGTCGCATTTCTGTGTAAAGATTGTGCTCAGGATTTACATACTATTTACCTGGCCTTTACATTGAACGATATTTACATACATTTAATTTGTTTGTAAATCTCAAGTAAAAGTGATGTAAATATGTGCAATTGTCACCAAAGTTTGCATTGCTTTTTCCATTGGTTTACACCCTTGGTAATGATGATGTGATGGTAGTGTAAATATGTGTAATTGTCACCAAAATATGTATTATTTTACTATGGAATTACACTCTTTGTAAAGCTGATTTAAAAGTGATGTAAATACATGCACTGACATTTGCGTTCCTTTACCTTGCTAATGCTGGTGTAAAGGTAATGAGAATATGTGTAATTCTCGCCAGAGTTTGCAATGAATTAACCGTTTGCTCACACTCTTCAAAATTCTGCTGTAAAAGTGATATAAATATGTGTAATTTTCAATAGAATTTGCATTGCTTTCACCAATGGGGTACACCCTACCAAATGCTAGTGTAAAAATATTGTAAGTATGTGTAATTCTCAACAGAATGCACAATGTATTTACAGTGTATTTAATCTGTTCATGATCTTCATGCAAAAATACAGTGTCATTACCAAATTTTGAGCAATTGATTTATTCCTATTACATCAAGCTCTTGCAGATAGAGGGTGGGGGGTTTGCTGCTGCTTAAGTTTCATTGTTTTCCCAAGTGTTTCCCCTATCTTCTCCCAGTCACTCCCTCATTTCTCTTGGCTGCCCATCACTTTCTCCTGGTCTCTGCTCACCTCCCCCAGCCTCCCTCACCTTCTCCTGGCACCCTATCACCATCTCCCAGCCTCCTGTCACCTCCCTGTGCCTAAGTCTATTCAAATACTACATCTATCATTATATAACACTTAATGAATTATATGGTCAGCCTAAAAAGGCTAGGATTTTATACTATAGAAAGTGGAATTTTGCGCTGATTTTTCACACACAGCACAAGTCTCTTAAGGTCAAATTGGGGACATTTTGTTGACACATTAGAAATCATGTTTATAACCATTTTTCAAGGTCATCGCTGATGCCCAAGCCCATAGCCTCCCTTTTTTCACTGCTGAAATATTGTTCAGCAGTGATATGTCAAATGATAAAACAAAGTTGACTGTATAAATTCTGCTGCATGGGAGGAGGAGGTGTGGCCATGTCCTCAGTTTGCCTCCACACACTGTGTGGAGGATATCTAAGACAAAGTCTTCTATTTTAACACACATTGTATGGCTTTGTCCTCAGTTTGCCTACACATACTGCATGGAGTATATTTTAGACTAAGTTCCCAGTTTGCCTGTACACATGCTGTGTCTCAGACCAAGTCCTCTTTTTGCATAGACACACTGTGGGGCCATGTCCCCAATTTGTCTACACACAGTGTGTGGACCTTAGCTAATACCACATCCTCTATTGGCATACACTATGTGGCCATGTCCTCAGTTTGCATACACACACTGTGTGGAGTGCAGTCTATAAGAAATGTTTTCCCCTTGCAGGCCATAAGGTCCTGCAGATCTCATTATTCCCCACTTCAAAGCTTCAGCACTGCAGGGATTAGTATACAATTCGCCTGTTTCTGTGACCAAATTAACCTGGTCACATTAATTAAGGTATTGGCTCTATATGACAGGAATAAAAACATACATACATCACTTTTCATGTTACTCATAGACCCAAAGTCTGCTCTCAATCAACATTCTCATTTTTTTTTAGTTTTCATATTATTGGATGGTAATACTCAAGTGTACATTAATTCAGATGAGAAAAGGGCCAGAAATTGAATTCACTATTGTTGTATGAATGTGGACCACAAGAATTGAATTGTTATTAGACATTGGTTCATGCAGGTAAATATCTATAATGTTCCCTTGATACAGACACATTTTTGGTTCATATACCTTCTGCTGCTGGGATGTGGGATCCTTGTTCAGTCACCACCCTGGAGTGTGGGGTCCTGTCATTTTAGTGCGCATGTTGGTGATATCACTGATATCATGGAATTGGTACATCAATATAGATCAATATAAATTTGTGTAAAAAGGGGTAGGCAGGTGCATGGATAAGGATATGTATTTTTTAAACATGACTAGTATCTAATTTGTTGGGAGATCATACAGGTACTATGTCAAAAATGATTTTCAGCAAGCACTTAAGTCTTTTGACTTGCACAACTTCTATTATAGCAGGGACCCTAATACATGCTGGGATATCATGTGCGCAAGTATGCACACAAAACTAAATAAGACCTGTCCAATTAAGATCATGAGAATTAGACAGTACAGACACCTTCCTGGTTCATACACCTTCTGCTCCTGGGATGTGAGATCCTTGTTCAGTCACCACCCTGGAGTGTGGGGTCCTGCCATTTTGGTTACACTATTTATAAAAATGGGTTGCTAGATCGCTGGTTAGAAATGTTCAATTTGTGACTGCTTCAGAGTGGGGTACCCTTCTCCCGGCACCCTATCACCACCTCCCGGCCTCCTACCACCTCCCTGTGCCTAAGTCTATTCAAATACTACATCTACCATTATACAACACTTTATGAATTATATGGTCAGCCTAAATAGGCTAGGATTTTATACTATAGAAAGTGGAATTTTGCACTGATTTTTCACACACAGCACAAGTCTCTTAAGGTCAATTGGGGACATTTTGTTGACACACTTAAACAGTCATAACCCTTCTTTGAAAAGCCTCAGCACGTTAATCATTCTGAATTTAGTATGTGTGGCCACTAAAGTGATAGGGCTAATTGTGTCTTTTTCTTCCCTTTTCTGAGTAAAGGCTAGATAATCATTACATAAATGTTGAGATACTGATAGTGAAAAATGAATAGCCAGGTCAATATAGAGGTGCAGTAAACATAGTCACATCATGTACTTAACTACAACCTAGTACAGAATGTAACAGATAATAACTCGCTCTGATTAACACAGAGTATAATATTTCTGTAGATGAAGCTATATAGTTTCCCCTTCTGTTATACACACCACCCTGGAGTGTGGGGTCCTGCCATTTTGGTTACACTATATATAAAAATGGGTTGCTAGATCGCTGGTTAGAAATGTTCAATTTGTGACTGCTTCAGAGTGGGGTACCCTTGGGGTACCAGATGAAGCAAAATTTTCAGGCTATGAAGAAGTGAGGGATGTGCCAGCTAACTTGACATGATATGTTGACATTTAAACAAAAATATTCTAATACTTTAGGGGTGTTTCACTTTGTTTCACTTTCAACTTGATTAGTTCCTGAAACTTTGCTTTTGAGGTGTTCTTTGTTTACTTGTGTAATGGTTCGAATCAATGTCTTGACCAGTTCGAAGTTGAGACCAGACAAGGGATCTCGGGTTAGTGCAACTGGCACGTATTTATTACAGTATATGGTTTACATCTACCTCGAAGTTACTGCTTAACTGTAATGTAAGCTCAGGTAAAAGTGGTCCAACTCTGTCGACAGCTAGAGCCATACTAATGCCTTCCCCGGCCCCAGGTAGGAGCTGGGACGAGGCGAACAGTGCTGCCACCACCCCGCAGAGACCAGGGGTCGAGGATACCTCTAGTGACTACCGGTGATGGGCACACCAATCGAGACGCCCTCTCGAGGAAGACGCTCACACTATATCACGATCTACGAGCCCCTACACTACCCCCACCAGAATAAGGAAAGGGGTGTGTAAAAAAATGTATTTAACATTGTGAAAACTTCGTTATTCTAAAAAATAAGGGCTCGAAGTAATAAACGAGAGTTTGAAGTAGAACGTGATATGTTATTTGTGTGACGTCTTAGTATTAGGAGTCGACCACATATAATTATATTAGGTGAAGTAAACATATTTATACACTATGAAACAATGTAGAAGAAAAATATGGGTCGAGACAAGTTCGGAAGAACATGTTCGAACCCGTACATAGAGTATTTAAATGTATGTTATTAATGACATACTATGTTTGTAATTATATATGGTAAAGTGTTACATAACCTGAAAAGAAAAATTTTACAGTTCACGTATGAACCCTATATATAATAGTCTTTTTTTAGCACAGTTTATAGTAACTGTGGGTTTTTTACATTTATAATTATACATATAAATATATACCACTATTAACCTTGAAGTGTGAATACAACTGGTATGTACCTGCGGAATATTATTAATATTTAAGGTAACAGATCTCGTAGGTTTATAGCACCAATTAGTTTGTTTACCAGTGATAAATAGACATATTTTATGAGATTGAACCTAGTGGATGACGTTAGGGTCGACATTTTAAATAAAACTAATTTTATGCGGAAGGTGAGAGGAATAGTGGTTAATTACATAGTATACAACATGACTTCATAGCAGCCCACCAGTGTAGTGGGTCTGCCGCACAATAATAAATGACTTCGGGGTGTGTTCGGGGTTATCCACTGCTTGTCTGCAGATGCAGTCAGCGAACGATGGACTTGGCGGTGGCAAGCCGCGTCGCTGTGTGGTGTGCCCTGATCAAGATGGGAAGATGTAGATTCATCCATTGGGTTTCGTGGGTTTGCATCCGTCCGGACATCCTTCGAGGTTGGGGCACAGTTTGGGTGTTTGAGGATCCCATATAGAGGATAGGGTCGGCACCTGTAGTTATCTACATTGAGGCTCACAAGTCTGTCTCCATCACCGTCTCACCGGAGTTGGTTTCCGGATCAGAGTTCAGACTTATCAGGTTATGGACCACTGGGGGTTGGTCAGGGGCTGTGGCCGCAGTGGTCGCCTCGGGGATAGAGGTTAGGGTCTTGGTTGGTCTAGCCGGGGTGGCAGTTGGGGCAGTGGTGGTGGCTTCGGGTTCCCTCCCAGGTCCGGTTGGTGGTGCACCTGCGCTGGCAGAAGGTCTCGGGGTGGACATACTTATGAATCCGAAAGACTCGATGTCCGCCTCGAGCTGTCTAGCCTCCTGCAGCTTGCCCTGGAGCTTTTCGAATGCACTCTCTGCAGTGCCGTCCCAATCTTTCATGAAGCAGCCGAATACTGCCATGAATCGAACGTCCTGGTGGTCGTATTGGCTTCTCAGTTCCTGAAGCTGCGACTCGTATTTCAGCTTCATGGCCTTAGCCTCGTTTTCATGCTGGAGCGAGGCCTGAAGCTGGTCTCTCGCCTGTCCTTGCATGTCCTGTGAGATCCAGGTTATTTCCCGTCGCTGGATCTCATGCAGACATTCAAACACACCTTCGGTCATGCCTGGAAGGTATCCAGCGGCCTGGTTGATGTGCCTCTCTTGCCACGCCTGGAAGACGTCGGCCTGAATATCACAGGATTCCTGTGTCCGGTTTTTTATGTAATCATCGGGGTCCTCCAGTTCGATGTTAGATTTCACCAAATGTAGCACATTGGTGGTCCTCATGTTTCTTACTGGTGGCGTCGGTACAGGGGTCGTGTGCGTGTCTGAACCACTCTCGTAAGCGGAGCTCGAGGTGGCAGTAGCAATCGGGGATGGTTCGGGTTGGTTTTCTCCATAGGCTGTTGGTGGGACTACCACCTTCACTATTCATATCAACAGGGGTTTGGCAGAAGAACATGTAGCATCGTGCGTACACGTCAGACAAGCTGTCTGCCACCCACAGGAACCATGAATAGGTTAGTAATACCCGTCGTGGTCATATTTCGAATCATGGCCGAGGTATCTCAACCTCCAAACATATAACAAGACACGTAAACAGGACTGTACACTTGTTGTGATTTCGGAACATTAAGTAACGGCAGTCCGCCCAGCAAATCTGGGACTGCGCCTCACCTCTCTTTCTTTGTTTTTCAACCAAGAATCTTGAGAAGGTCCGGTGGAAGGTGCTAACGTTTTCCCCCTACCTCTGATTCTCCGTTCCGCCGAGACAATTTTATCACGATTAGGTTTTAAATTCGTGTCAGCGTCGACCTTCTTGGGTCATCCTCTCTTTGGCTTTTTCTCAACTGGTATTTTGCAAGGTCGGCCTCTTTTTCTCTTTGGGGCCATTCCCTTCAATTTCCTTGATAGCTCATTAGTTTTCATTAGGATCTCGTCCCTCTGTTCATTCATCTGTTTGGAAATTTCCTCACACTCAGAGTTGGCGGCATCCCGTCCCCTCCATTTCCTTAATCTACACACGTTAGACTTATTCATTCGGCCTGTGGCAAGACTCATAAGCATAACCGTGCTCTCAGATATAATTCAGGTGACCACGTGAGGTCCATCCCAGCTCGAGATTAATTTCTTGCACCTTAAAGGTTCATGTATCCTAAACACTCGGTCACCCACACTAAACTGGCGTGGCTTCAGGTGGGTATCATACCCAATTTTCTGCCAATTCGCGTTCTTTAATAGCTCATTTCGAACTACTTCATAAGCTCTCTTAAACTGATCTCGTAGAGATTCTACAAACATCACCGTACATGGGGCTTCGGGGCTCACCCCTATAACACCATATACGAGATCTGCAGGCATTATAATATCTTCCCCGAATACTAATAGATTGGGGGAACAGTTCGTTGCAGCATGTACAGTACTGTTATAAGCATGTACTACAAAGTGACATGGAGGGGACGGGATGCCGCCCAGTCGTCTTGGCAAGAATTTACCAAGGGTTTGAGGACTTGTATCAATGTTCAATTGAATCTTTCTACTTGACCATCAGACTGGGGTCTGTATGGATTAGTTCGAATTTCTTGCCATAGGTTGGACTCGAATTCTCGTCCTTGGTCACTGTGCATCATTAATGGTGCACCTAGGTGTAGAACCCATCCTTTCATGAAGGCGCTAGCGCAGGTGGCTGCCTTGTGGTCAGGTAAAGGATATACTCGAGTGTACTTAGTATAGTAGTCAGGCACTACCATCATACAGGTGTTTCCCCCAGGTGTGGGTTCGATTCCACTGATGATGTCAATTGCTACTCGGGCAAAACGAACGCCGAATAGCTCTTGTACCAGAGGCATCTTTCCCATTCCAGGACCGGGCTTATTCTTACCGCATTCGGGGCAAGTCATTACCCATCTTATGATGTCGCTGTGCATCCCTGGCCAGTAGTATCTTCTGGCTAGGCGTTCTAAAGTTCTCTTCTTCCCGAAGTGTCCGCTAGTTTTATGTCCGTGGCAATAAAACATAATGTCTCATCTTAGTGACATGGGTATCACTATCTGTAGGACCTTGTCCTTAGTAGGACAGGTTTTCCATCGACACAGTAAAACGTCGAACCTCTAGCTCGATCCATTGGGCTAGAAATTTTTCGAGTTTCTCTGTCTTCGAGTGATAATGCCGGCCGTTCGGGCTTGGCATTCTTATTCAGGAAGGAAATCACTCTATTGATAGCGGGATCGTTTTGTTGGAAATGTTGGATGGTTTCTTCTGGCCATTCTATAACATTTTCCATGCTGGCACTAGGTAGCGGTTTGGACTCTCTAGTTCGAACCGTTGCAACTACCGCGTTGTGGGCCCCACAATCATCACAATCGATTTTCTGGCACTGTCTAAAAGGCCTCCGGGATAGGGCGTCCGCATTAATATGCTTCGAACCCGGTCAATGTTGGATCTGGCTATGCTCCAACCCAAATTCTGACAGGTGTGCCAGCCAACGGCCAATCATTCCTTCGGCATCCTTAAAATTATGTAGCCACCTCAGGGACGAGTGGTCAGTTCGAAGAGTAAAATCGGTACCCCATAGGAAGTGTCGAAACTTTTTGGTATACACCACCACAGCCAGCAACTCACGTTTAGTGGTGCAGTAGTTTCATTGTGCCCTATTCAAAGTGTTACTAGCAAAGACGATTGGTACTTCAACCCTGTCCTGGACCTGCGACAGGGCTGCACCAATACTATCGTTGCTAGCGTCAGTGTCCAGTATGAAATGGTCATCCGCAGTTGGATATTTCAAAACTGGCGTGTTAGCGAACAAATGTTTTATTTGCTCGAAGGCTGCATCTTGTTCCTCTCCCCAGGGAAAACGTTCCTTTGCTTGACCTGAGGTCCAATGTGCTAGCACTTGCAAGGGGTAGCTCACTTTAGAATAGTTCGGGAGGAAGTCTCGATAATATCAACAGAACCCGAGGAAGGATCTTACTTCCTTCGCACTTATCGGCTTCTGCCATTCGACACTGTTCAGAGTTTTTCAGGGTCGGCTTTTACGCCGTCAGGAGTTATTATGCGACCAAGATATGTAATAGATGATTTAAATAAATTACATTTCTTAGCTTTTAACTTCAGACCATTTGATAGTATTCTCTTCAAGACTAAATCGAGGTTGTTCATGTAATCCTCGAAAGTCTTTCCAAACACTATAACATTGTCGAGGTACACCAAACAACTCTTCCAAAGAAGGTCGCTTAGCATTTCCTCCATCATAGCTTCGAAAGTGGCTGGTGCATTACACAGCCCAAAAGGTAAAACATTGTATTGGAATAAACCCATATGGCTCGAGAAAGCTGTTTTCTCCATGTCCTTAGGGTCCATCCCGATCTGCCAATACCTGGACTGAAGGTCCAGGGTACAGAAGTATTTGTTTCCTCCTAACGAGTCTAAGGTCTCATCTATCCTTGGTAAGGGATAGGAGTTCTTTTTTGTTAAGCCATTTAGCTTCCTGTAATCGATGCAAAATCGAATAGACCCATCCTTCTTCGTGGTCATGCACACGGGGCTGGACCAGGGACTCGTGCTAGGCACAATAACCCCTTTTTCCAGCTGTTCGAGGATTTGTTTCTCAGCCTCCACTTTCTTTTTAAGTGGTAATCTCCTATAAGGTATTTTAAATGGCTTCGAATCTCCGGTGTCGATCGTGTACAACACCTTGCTAGTGCGGCCTACCGAGCCCCCAGGTTTCCTGAAGGCATCGTGGAAGTCTTTCTTTCTCTGAATTTTTTTCTCAGGGAAGAATCATCAACTAATTTTCTTAAATCATCTGGTAATCCTCGAGCTGCGTCCTCAGGTAACTCAGTTCGAAATTGAGCTTCCGAGACATGTTTGGTCAGGAACATAGCACCAATCTTCTCATTTTTTCTCAAGTACACAGGTTTTAGTCCTCTGTTCATGATCGGGACTACCGTCCACGATCTGTTTCCCACCAGAGTGTCAACAGAATCTAGCTGTAAACTAGATAATACTTCAGAATTAGGTTCGAAGACAGCGTTCGAACCTCGAAAAGCATTGTTCGAGGAACACAAAATGTCACAATTCATTCCAGATGGAATTTTCACAGTCTGTACCATGGTGGCTACCGAGGATACATGTCTCAATATGCATGGGATCTCGCAATTGCACGGTTGCCGGATCTTCAGCATCCCGAACCGGGGATCCAACACAGCACCGTACAAGCTTGCGAAATCCAAACCGATTATTCCATCGTCACTTATGTCGGCTATGGTAGGGCTCATTACATACTCGTAGCCCCCCATTCCGATCTGTATGAACGTCTTACCAAAAGTCTGCATCTGGCTACCGTCAGCCGTGCAAGCATTAACACCAACAGGTAGTATTTCATGGTTGCCGGACACCAGATTGAAGAATTTTCTCGAGACACACGAATGGCTGGCACCTGTGTCAATCAAAAATTCTCCAGTCCGCCCCTTCACCGATACAGCGATCTACCATCGTTTCCCCCCCAAAGGTGAGGAGTTCTGTGCAAATCGGAGTTGTTTCTGAGAGTCACCGATCTCCCATCCGAGACCCTTCAGGAAGGTTACACACAGATGGTTCGGGGGGAGGTGTGCCGCACTCACATGCGTCAACTCTTCAACCCAACCTCCCTCTTCTTCGATGTAGGATTGCTCCCTCGGGTTCCGACCTTCCTCTGTCCCTACCCCGTCGAAGTCCCCGGCTCTGACTGGGGTGAGAGGATCCTTCTCATATACCAGTCCCCCGGAGGGTATTGATTCCTGTACTAGCTCGGATTCACCAGTGGTGGCATTTTGGCAGATTTTCGAATCACGGATCACATCCTTTGCCACAGATGCGACCCTCTTTAGTTTTCCTCCTCCTTCTTCTCTTCCACATAATTAACTCGGGATAGCACAGGCTTCGGGGCTGTACACTCATGAGCGTAATGCCCCATTTCTTGACAACGGTAACAGCGTAGTCTGCTCCGGTCCACTCTCCGTTGTTCAGGTCTGGCATACATAGTTTCAGCAAAAGTTTTCATAAAATCCTCCATCATTTTCTTCATATCCAGAGGTTCAGGTGGAGCAGGGGCTCTCGATAGAGGTGGTCTTGGGGGCCGACTAACAGCCATTTCAGTAGTCCGACTGTCTGGGGTGGGTCTTGTTTCCCCTCGAGCTTAATTAGCGCTTCGGTTATATATCCGTCGAGGAATATACTTGCACTTGACGTCTTTCTTTACCTGTCCTGCGGAGATAGTACCGTCCTCCTCCTCGATCTCGATGATCTCGAAGTCATTGTCGGTTGTTTCAGTGTATGTCGGTTGGTGTATTCCCGACATGAAAGCCATACTGGTATTAGTACTCGCACAAACCTTGGTATTCGAGGTTTTCATCTCTACTTTTCCCGCCATGAGGGTCTTCTTTACTGTCCAGCACTCAATCCCTTCAAAAAGGTCCATCAGGGTAGGATTTCTCCCTTTCCAAGCATCTAAAGCTGCTTGCTGCTGATCTTCATCTCGAAGTCCACTTACGAATTGTGGCAACAAGTCGTTCAGGAAATATTTATCAGAAGGATTGGTTCCCTGCCGCGCCCTCTGTAACAGGGATTTCAACTCATACCCGAAGGCTCGAAATGATTCTTGTGGTTTCTGCGTTCGCTTCTTGAAGAGCATAAAAGGGTCTTCACTCACTAAATTGTACAGCAAAATGCTGGCAATCTCGACTAGCTGTTGGAAAGTACCCCTCTCGAAGTATACTTCGTTCCACTTTTCAACGGCTATCCGGCCTGGGCCATGTTTCAGACATCTGATCAGGTGAGGTAGTGCCTCCTCGGGAGTCCATGCATTGCACCTCATATCATCAGTGAAGTTCGAGAACCATTCTTTCCAGGTTTTTATACCCTCGTAAATCTTAGGCAGGATGGCTTGCCGCCTAGCTGCGTTATTTGTGCGTACCAATTTTTGACATTGGTTGATGCTCCACTCTCGGATGGTCTCCTCACTGTGTGCAGTGTTTGAAGTATTGGCTGACTGATTCAGCATGTCTTCTAACACACTGCTTCGGGATCTGCGCCTCAAAGTTCCTCCCGTGGCACCTCCAGCCCCTGGAGGGGGTGCAGTTGGTCCTCGGGTAGAACTTGATGCACTACCCCCTACCGCACCTTGGTTCCCTGTGCCCAAAGGTTCGGAATCATCTACAGAATTGTCATCATATGATAACTCAAAGTGGCCCTCCTGTCCACATGCAGTATTGGGTTCGTTCTCTTTATGTGGTAAGTCAGTGGCGACACTGAATCTTATCCTCCATTTTCAGGTTCAGTTTGCCTGGGTTCATGTGTGGGGTCATAGACGCCATCGTTCCGAACATGGACGTCGGCATTATCATTTACGAATGGATTGTAACGATCTGGCTTCTTTAAAGCTTCGGCTGGTGTTGATGTCGCCAAAGGTGTAGTTCCTTTTATGAAAGTAGCGTCGGAAGGTATGTCATTATTAGTCATTTCCTGGTGGTAAAGTATATCTAGTTGTGTTACTGATACACTTGTGTCCGTTTCGAAAGATTTATCTTCTTCCTCGGGGCATGTTCTGGCAGTTTGATCACTGTTCTCTATTCCCGACACATATGTATCGAGAGCTGTCTTTCGTTTTGTCAGGTTGGCTATTTCGAGGCATAGTTCTTGTTGCTTCAAGAATAGATCTTGATTGCTATCTTTCATGGACTCCATTACGTCCTCGTTTTTCAAGATGCATTGATCTCGGATCTCTAGCAGCTTATTTGCCTCGTATTTATACTGTTCCATTTCGGCTCTTATTTGCTCAGCCTCTTTTTTTAGTTCGAGATTCTTGATGGTGGAAGTAGCTTCCTGTTCCTCTAGATCAACTTTTTGTCTAAGTTTTTCATTTTCCCACTCAGCTTTAGCAAGTTCGAGTTTCCTTTGGATGACATATGTCTGTCGTTCGAGGTCACGATTGATTTGCTCTTTTAATCATTTATCGGTTTCATACTGGTGACATTGTTTCTCCAGATTCCTAAGTCTCAGAACTTTTTCTTCGGAGTGTTCTAACTTTGGTAAACCTTGGTATAGGCGAACTTTATTCATGGCGTCGTCGCTCAACTTGGCCTGTTCGCGCAAGTATCTTTCATCTCGAGATCCATCGTGCTCGTGTTCGGCCTCCAGGGCTGCGCACTAACACCAAGAACTGGTCACGGCACCAGTGTAATGGTTCGAATCAATGTCTTGACCAGTTCGAAGTAAAGACCAGACAAGGGATCTCGGGTTAATGCAACTGGCACGTATTTATTACGGTATATGGTTTACATCTACCTCGAAGTGTACTGCTTAACTGTAATGTAAGCTCAGGTAAAAGTGGTCCGACTCCGTCGACAGCTAGAGCCAGACTAACGCCTTCCCCGGCCCCAGGTAGGAGCTGAGACGAGGCGAACAGTGCTGCCACCACCCCACAGAGACCAGGGGTCGAGGAGACCTCTAGCGACTACCGGTGATGGGCGCACCGCTCGAGACGCCCTCACGAGGGAGACGCTCACACTATATCACGATCTACGAGCCCCTACACTTGCTTGGTAAATCGTTTTATAACCTCAAAAGTCGCCAGTAAATCTGCAATGGTCGCCATATTGGATCTTGGTTCAGAGATATTGGCACACTTCCAGTGGTTATTGATAAGGGAAATCTCCCTACGACTGCAGATCTAAATGGTACTCCCCATGGGCTTCAGGTCATATGTTAAGATCTGACTGGTAGTTTCAGAGAGACTTTAAAAATGTACCTCTGAAAGGATCTGCTTAGAGATTGCTAGATTTGTTTGACGTTGCTATTATCATGCGCCACTAAATTATGCAACTGTAATGTAAAACACCAGGGGGCAGCATCTTCAGTTGAGATGCTCTGAGGGAAGGCACATGAGTTTTCTGCCCCCCTCGTAGTCCCTTTCCTCCAAAATTTGCCCTTAACCAAACTATGTTCTAGAAGCTCACTCTATACTGCTCTGGCATTATAAGGGGGTGCCCAAAAGAGCTCCATGCACCATGGCAATTGGCTGGCTGTATGGTCCCAGTCTTTAACATATTGTCCACTTAAGCCCAGAAATGAGGGACAGGTAACTAGAAGGCTATCCCAAGGAAGATGTGCGTCAGATGTGTCCAACTATTAACCTGATGCCATTCACCCATCCTGGGGAGGGCCTCGTGAGAATGTGCCCAGGCAACTGACTAGATAGTGTATACCTCCAACTGACTAAGTTGGTAAGGCATGCCAGTAAACGGAGGGAGAGAATTTGAGGATAGACAAAGGCTCAAAGACATATAAGGTGGGGGCAGAAGAGCCAGCTTAGTTGATCTATCCTAGGAGGGAATAGTTATATAGCAACCAGTAGTGAGGGATAATTCAAAGAGTCACCTGAAAAGCACACTACCCCAGCAGGGAGCCACAGAACAGACAAACGAGGAGCATTCAGAGAAGTTTGCGAAAACTGCAGGAGGAATACTAAGGAGGCTGCTGATAACTTAGGGTTAGAGGTAAACCACTAGAAGCTGGGTGGTCAGTTGTTGCACAGCAGTCTTTGCTGAAAAAAGTCCTGGTGAAGGTCGAGATTCAATGGGCCTGGACCCCCTGGCTGGACCAGGATGGTGAAAGAGCTGGAACAGAACATGGCCTTCTGAGTGGGATGTCCCTTGAGTTGTCAGGAATCAGTCGCTCTCATTAACAATTTCATCAACATTACCAACTGGTTGATATTGTGTTGATAGTTTTGATCAACCTGTCTTCAACACCTTTCCAATCATTCCAAATCTAGTCAACCATCACCATTTCAACATCAGATCAACAGTTGACATATCGATGCTGAAATATTGTTTACAATTCAACATTGATTCAACATTGATCTGTCATGTCAAATCAATGATACCGATTTCAATGTTGATTCAACATTAACATGTCAACAAAGAATTGCCTAACTACTACATGTATCAGTGTTGTTTCAACTTTTGAAACAATATTGAATCAACATAGAAACACAAATGTTGAATCAGCACTTATGATTTGATGTTGAATCACAGTTGATTTGATTATGTTGTGTCAACTTTCAAATTCGATAATATCTAAACCAAGAATCAACTGTTCATCTGCAAAAATTGTTTCAATGCTGAATCAACATTAATGTGCCCACTGGGTCCTTCGATGCTGAGCTGCAGTATCATATGAGCAAGTGGCTAATCAGTGTGCTAGGTTGCAGTGCATGTGTTCACCTTTAGGAGAGGTCCTACTCTGACAAGGTGCGGGGAGAGACCACTCCTGACCAGTGGTGTAGAACATTAATCTAAACTGATCGATCAACCCTGATTAACCAGTATCCTACACTGATTTATAAAGGTATTGCAATAGAATTACTCTAAAACAAAGTTGACTGTATAAATTCTGCTGCGTGGGAGGGGGAGGTGTGGCCATGTCCTCAGTTTGCTTCCACACACTGTGTGGAGTATATCTTAGTCTACGTCCCAAGTTTGCCTATACATGCTGTGTCTCAGACTAAGTCTTTTATTTTTAACACACATTGTATGGCTTTGTCCTCAGTTTAACTACACATACTGCATGGAGTATATCTAAGACTAAGTCCCCAGTTTGCCTACACATGTTGTGTCTCAGACCAAGTCCTCTTTTTGCATAGACACACTGTGGGGCCATGTCCCCAATTTGTCTACACACACTGTATGGACCTTAACTAAGACCAAGTCCTCTATTGGCATACACTATATGGCCGTGTTCTCAGTTTGCATACACACACTGTGTGGAGTGCAGTCTATAAGAAAAGTTTTTCCACTCGCAGGCCATTTGGTCCTGCAGATCTCATCATTCCCCAGGACTGAATACCTCAAGATTATTTTTGTTGAGAAATGAATGATAAAAAAAACAGCATTAAATAACTATTTTAACCATTTAACTCTTCAAAATTTAAATAAAAGTAACTGCTTTTGTTTTAGGCGGTAAAAACCTTAATAATGGTCCGATTTGCATGCCATAAAAAGCAAAATGTAGCCCAAGGTCCCATAAATACAGCCAGACATTCCAAATGTCCGACAAGTTTTTGTATTGAAGACCATGTCCTCTATTTGCATACACACACTGTGTGGCCATGTCTTCAGTTTGCCTACACAAACTGTGTGCAGTGTATCTAACGCCATGTCCTCTATTTGCATACACACACTGTGTGAGAATGTCCTCAATTTGCCTCCACACACTGTGTGGAATGAATCTAAGACCAAGTCCTCTATTTGCCAACACACACAGTGTGATCATGTCCTCAGTCTGCCTACACACACTGTGTGGAGTGTATCTAAGGCCAAGTCCTCTATTTGCCTACACACACTGTGTGGCCATGTCCTCAGTTTGCTTACACACAGTGTGCAGGTGTGTGGAGTGTATCTAAGACCAAGTCCTCTATTTGCATACACACACTGTGTGGAGTGTATCTTAGACCAAGTCCTCTATTTGCCTACACACACTGTGTGGTCATGTCCTCAGTTTGCCTACACACACGGTGTGGAGTGTATCTAAGGCCAAGTCCTCTATTTGCATACACACACTGTGTGGAGTATATCTAAGGCCAAGTCCTCTATTGGCCTACACACACTGTGTGGTCATATCCTCAGCTTGCCTACACACAGTGTGTGGAGTGTATCTAAGGCCAAGTCCTCTATTTGCCAACACACACAGTGTGGTCATGTCCTCAGTTTGCCTACACACAGTGTGTGGAGTGTATCTAAGACCAAGTCCTCTATTTGCATACACACACTGTGTGGAGTGTATCTTATACCAAGTCCTCTATTTGCCTACACACACTGTGTGGTCATGTCCTCAGTTTGCCTACACACACTGTGTGGAGTTTATCTAAGACCAAGTCCTCTATTTGCATACATACACGGTGTGGAGTGTATCTTATGCCAAGTCCTCTATTTGCCTACACACACTGTGTGGTCATGTCCTCGGCTTGCCTACACACAGTGTGTGAAGTGTATCTAAGACTATATCCTCTATTTGCATATACACACTGTGTGGAGTGTATCTTAGACCAAGTTCTCTATTTGCATACACACACTGTGTGGCCATGTCCTCAGTTTGCCTACACACACTGTGTGGAGTGAATCTATGACCAAGTCCTCTATTTGCCAACACACACAGTGTGGTCATGTCCTCAGTTTGCCTACACACACTGTGTGGAGTGTATCTAAGACCAAGTCCTCTATTTGCATACTCATTCTGTGTACTAATGTCCTCAGTTTGCCTACACACACTGTGTGGAGTGTATCTAAGCCAAGTCCTCTATTTGCATACACACAATGTGTGGTCATGTCCTCGGTTTGCCTAAACACTGTGTGGAGTTTGAGTCCTCAATTTGTTTGAGCACACAGCTAGAAAATGATGTCTTGTCCTTGTTTAAATGTGTCTATTCTTCGTAAATAGACTGAATGCTCTTGTATAGGGGTAGAAAAGTATCAAGACCTCAGTTTGTTTACATTCTTTGCATTTTGGGTGAATTCACCACACCCAAGAGAAAGTCCCTTAGGCCTCAGTTTGCAAGCACACACTGTGAAGTCATGTCCTCACATTGTAGACACACAGGGTCTATTAAGGAAATTCCTCAGTTTGCAGGCACACAGATTCAATGTTTGGCTCAAATTTGTGACAGTTTTTATGCAAATACACTGGATTAATCCCTAAGAGGTCAAAAATGGCAATAAAGCTAATTAGGCAATACACCCAGATCACTGGGTGAACTGGGGACACACAGATCTCTCAGTGTGCAAAACAAATTGGGGACTTTTACACACAGGCAAAAATTCACAAAAAATAGCTCTTACTTTTTACACACAGCACAAGTTGCTCCGGGCCAAATTGGTGACATTTTGTTGACACACTAGAAATCATGTTCATAACCATTTTTCAAGGTCATTTGTGATACCCAAACCCATTGCCCCCCTTTTCTCAAGGTCATGCAAAGTGAGCCGTCCCCGGTTCGCAAGATGTCCCCAGTTTGTAGGTGTGTGTTCCCATGAATGTCCCCAATTTGCTGGTTACACCAACTCACACACACACACACACACACTCAACTGCACTGTGATATAGTTTAAGGCAGCCATGACAACCCGTTGAAGGGGCCACAAGCCATCCTTTCTGAAGTTCAATATATAGAACGCTTTTTCCTAATTGAATTTGGGCTATTAATCTTTAATATCTCTATAATATACCCCAAGGAAACCGAATGTAGTTTAAAAGTCCATGCAAACGACATGGGCTATATGAACTATTTTTGTTTTTCTTAAATCCCTTCCCCGTTGAAATTATGCGACACTCCTTTACTGCCTGCTACCAAATCCTCTCTTTTTCATTAATCTACTTTTTTTCAAATTGTGATAGCTGGAGTTATCTTATCTCCTTCGGGATCCTTTCTCTGAAGATATAAAAAATTGGGGGGACAGGGGTCCATGCATATGAATATCATTCTGATAAGAAAGGTTTCTGGTTTGGGCGTTTATCAGGTTAATTGTCATTGACTAGGTTGACTGCAGGTCATTCTACAATCATTGTCACACACATGCCTCAAAGAAGCAATGATATTAGATTAAACCCGACCTTCGGGTCATTGCCTTATCACGTGAGTCGATGGGTCTGCATCTCTGTAGCGGCCATAGATGGCGCCATTGGCGTTGAAATCGGGGACACGCGTTTTCCATTAGTCCTTGGAAAGATCCTACGATATTTGACGAGACTTGGGGTACGACCTGTCGCAAATAATATGTCACGTGATCTAAGATGGCGGCACATGCTTTCACTTCAACCTAAAGTTAAGCAGTTTAGGATTAAGCAGGTAGCCCAATTCCCTTTCTATTTCTGTAAGCAGTCTGATTGTAGCCTGAAGTCTAGTGTAGCAGATTTGGAACAAAGTAGAATAGTGTGATGATTTTTACTGTCCATGAATTCTACTGTTGGCTAGTGTACTGTAAGTCCATGGAATGTCAGTAATCGTTTTAAAACTAATTAGCTAAACAATGATATTTTTAACAATAACTTTCACAACTAGGCCTACTATTCAATTTCCAATTTCAAATATGGATACTATGATAGACAGACAGATACGCATACAGAGACCTGGATACAGAGACAGATAGGAGATGAGGAAGAGACAGAGAGCCTAAAGAATGAGAGTCAGGTATGCCTGGCCGTAACTGAATTTTCCTTGGATATTCCGCCTCCTACTGTTATAACGTTTTGTTTTTTTTCTTTTTGCGTCTTGTATTCACCAAGGATAACTTTTGAAGCTTACATTTAAGACAATCCCCAAGTAGTGACTTTAGAGATCTGCCATTGGGTGTGTATGTATGAAATAGGAAGAAACCAAAGGCACATTCCACAATGATTTATATACGTTCGAGTTAATGAATTTAACATGGTATATTTCCTGGTACATCCCTGACATTATATGCCTACTACAAATAAACATCCATCCCTCCTTGACGGCGCATGCGCTGCGGGGGTTCGTGACCTCTCGCAGCGCGTCACGTGACCTCGTGGTGGCTCCATCTGGCAAGATTTGCACCTGTTTCTACCCGTCATGCACCGCTCGTGTTTACAGGCATGCGCACTTACCTACTCAGAATGCAGATCCACCTGGACTATGTGGAATGCTCTCAGCTCATTGCAAATAAAAAGTTTTCTATTTTTTTATTGTTTTTTACTTATTTGGTAGTCTTTTGTTTATAAAATGTGCAGCGTCAGTCTACTATAAATACTATCCAGGCTAGTATGAGCTAGGGACAGTAGGGACCATGCATCAGGTAGGGGAGATGAAGATGTTCTTAACCAGGAATCCATGGAATGAGAGTAAATTAAATGAAAGAGTAGTGGAAGGCATCTTTTTCAGTACACACTACATAGACAACATGATGGCATTCTGCTTATGATAGGCCTACCAACTCTTGGTCATTGCCTTCTCACGTTCATACAAAAAAAAATGATAAGCAGTGACAGGAAAACCTGTAGTCTTGTCTCCATGTAAATCATAGCGAGCCCACGTGAACCTTGAATTCTCTCTAGGTCGGAGGCCTGACTCGAGTGCCCGGTCCCTGTACTCCACATGTAACCTGCGTTTCCTCCTTTCAAAAAGTACCCCATTTCCGTGGAGGTTATCCCCCCCCCCCAAAAAAAAAAAAAAAAAAAAAAAAAATCAAAGGCTGAAATTTACGGAAGATATTATCTTATCTAATCAGCATAAATTCTATATCTGTCTATGATTGTTCGTTGGGAAAGAAAGATAGAGGGAGATCCCCTGAGTTATTGGGAGTACCAATATTTCCAATTTCATGGAGTCAGCCCTCAAAACAACCCCTTTTTCTCTAATCCATGGAGTTTATTTGGGATAAGACCCCTTTTTTCTTGATTACATGGACATTGGAATTAAGTGAGAAAATACCCCTTTTCCATGCTTTTGGGAACGCAGGTTCTGTACCTGTAGCATGGGAAGTGCAGGGACCAGGCTCGAATGACTGTGCACAACAAGATTTTGTCTTGTGCCTTCCAAGTCTGGCAAGTCATGTTCTCAACACCAGGTGGCATTACAGAGCATGTAGAACGAGCAGCTCACTTGAGCAGCTCACACTAGGGGGAGTTATAGTCTCCCTCCGCCAGGTGGCTTCCCTGAGCTGCTCCCTCGCTGATGAAGCACGTCTACTCTACTAACTGATTCCTAGTTACCTTTGGTATACGTTGTTTTACATGGAGAGTAAGATTCTATCTAAGTGGTTTTGATAGAATTTAGGGGTAGACACTAGCCTTTTCAGTCATGGGCCACCCAGGCCCATAGCTACAGAGTCCTATGGGCCTGGACCAATATCTATGAGCCCAGAATGAATATTTCACTTTGATCAAAAAAGAAAATTATAACTTCTCCTGATTGAATCACATTAAGACGCTAATAATGTGTCCATATTCCTTGTGGTTCTCTCTTTCCAATGATATACAACATGACTATAGGGACTTGGCCAAATTTTTCTAACCAGTTTCTGTGGGCCACCTGGGCCCATAGTGTCTGTATGCAGCTCGCCTGCCCGTACCCAAGGCGCCAAACCTTTTATAACACCCCTACTGTACAATGGACTATTCCTACTCCCTTCCACCCCTCTATGGTGGTACCACCCAAGTCCATAAAACACCATACACAGTCTACACAGCCGGCATACAGTGCCATAAATTTATATTTTGTTGTGGGTTCTCTCAAACCAATAACCATGACTAGGAGACGCTCTAATCACACAGCGACGCCTTGAAGAAAATCTAACCGGCAGCCACAGGCGGTGACCCGCTCGCCGCCCCCAGCGACCTTACACCGGCAGCCACAAGGCCAGCAGCCCGGCACACAGCCGCAGGACATGCCGATAACAGACTGCCTTCAGACGGCCCAAGACAGCGACATTACACAGGACGGTGGCCAGCCCACGGAGGGCTTGGCCGCCAGCGGTGAGTCTCTAATTCTTACTGATAAACCTGGTAAAGCTAAAAAGCCTACTATCGCCCAGCTAGCTCTAAAGGTGGCTGATAATGAATCACTGTTGGCTGATATTCTCACTACATTACAACGCATTCAATCACCTACCATGCCGGGTGTCAGTTCAAATACTCCCGGGAATGTCCTTGTGTCTCTACAGATCCAAGATGGCGTCGCCATGCAGCCGCCACAGCTGGCCACGACACCACGAGGAACTGCGCCACAGCCGCCATCTTGGGGACCGCCGCAACCTCATGGCCAACAGGGACAAGACTTCAGCCTTCCCCCTCTAACTTGGAACGCAACTGGACAGCAGCCTGTGGACTCCGGACGACCAGATAGCACACGGCGGCCGGTGGCCGGGGACGCCGGCCAGGCCGCCGCTCATGACGCACGTGGCCCGAGGGCGCAGCAACATCATGCCGCCGTTCACCAGCCTGACTTCATGCCATACCACGTGCCGACGCCGTCTCAAATGGTACAAAACCCGGCCGCACAGGACCATATCCGTACCAACATAGCAGCTACAGCCCCTGCTCCAACGTCGGATCGTGGTAAGATTAGGCCTAGCTTTTACCTACATAAAGAGACACTCTTGCATGATAAGGACAAACTAGACTATCAGAACCATATCTCATTCCAAGAATATGTCTCAGCATATTTAAACATGCTTGATTTTGCCCCTATTGACGAAAATGACCGCCTTCCTATGGTGGTTCACCTACGAGAGGTTACAGCGGACGCAATCGATCGGGAATGGCGGGACGTCCGTAGGTGGTCCAATAATGTATGTGGTCGGCTGGGAAGGTTCTTACTACTTGGAGACCCGCATGCCATTTGGCTCGCGGGTCTCCTCCCTACACATGCAAAATACGGCAAACCACATCGCAGCCATGCTCCGCCGTATGGGACACCAGACTCTTATATACCTTGATGATATAGTGCTATTGGGTCCCAACTATGAGGCCACAGAAAAGGCATTCAAGGACGCCTTGTCTCTCTTGGAAGACCTTGGCCTCCCAGTTGCACAAGACAAACTTCAAGGCCCAACACAGTGTGCAGTATGGCTGGGCATAACGATTGACATTGCCGGCATGGAAATTTGTATACTCCAAGAAAAACTGGACTCCACTCTGGACCTAGTCAGTAGAGCTATGGGGTACCGTGCCATATCTAAAAAGGCACTCCGCTCCCTCCTAGGTAAGCTTCACCATGTAGGTAAGGTAGTGAAGCCTGACCGCCTATTTGTGGCACGACTGCTTGAATCCCTTAGGGCAATGGGGGAATATAGGTCATTCACAACGGTTGGTAGGGAAATGCATGCGGACCTACTATGGTTCCAAGAATTCCTCAGTGACTATAATGGGAAATCAATCATCCATGCCCCACAGATAGATATGGTCATTGGAGCAGATGCCTGTGCGCAAGGGGTTGGGGGGTGGTCTGGCTATGAGTATTACACCCTGCCAGTTCCCCCGGAACTACAAGGCCGCCCCATCACCCATGTGGAAACTGCCAATGCCGCCCTGGCAGCAAAAACATTTCTCAGCCATGCTGACTACGGAAAAACAGTTCTTTTACGCTCAGATAACATGTCTCGGTCTTACAGTCTGGGCGGGGGCACGACTATACCCTACTACAGGCGGCTAGGGATATATGGTGGCTGGAAGCAAAGCTGAACTTGAACATCATTCCAGTCCACACCCCGGGTGTGTCCCTTGTGTTTGTAGATGCCCTCTCTAGGAGGGGCATTAGCGCCCAACACGACCAGCTAGCCCAAGACATTATTGACTGTTATGGGTACTATAGGGTATTTGTTCCAACTGAAGATATCCTTGCCCATGCACCAGTTTAATACCTTAACATTGTTTTACCTTCAGGCCCACTCTATATGGCGATGTACTACAAGGCGCAGGCGCGCATACAGGCGAAGAAGAAGAACCTCGCCAACTTTAATAGAGCAGCCTCTGTGTTTATTGCATTCATGTGGCACTGTGATATTGACTTGTATTTTATTACACCATGTGACATTCAGGCGTATGTGGAGTACTTGGATTGCTTCTATGCCCCAGCTATGGTTCCCATATATATGTCCCATGCAAAGGTGTTCATGGAACTTACTGGACGCCCTACGGCACCCTTCTCTCACAAATTCGTCATGAAGACTCTCAACTTAATCCAGAATGACAAGTCCTATGAATCCAAGCCCACTTGGCCATTAACACCATATCAGTTTACTATGGTCCTACGGGCTCTTCCAACGGGCATAAACAATGTACTTTATCGGTTTGCATTCACACTCCTCCTCATCTGTGCATGGAGGAGATCCAATATAGCACCGGACACCATGGACTCATTTGATCCATCTCGTCATCCCACCAGGGGCGACTTTGTGGTACTCAATAATTCTCTTCATGTCCGGCAGAAATGGGCCAAGAACTTACAACGGGCCTGTCAACGCCATTACATGGTTATTGACCACCCATTTCATTCACAATCTATAGCTAACTTGTACAACCACATGGTGGCCCAGGTGCCTACCCGTCATTCTCTCCAACCCCTCTTGGTGTTTCTGGACTCAAACAAAATTGTTACAACCACTCACCTGGCCAGGGTGTGTCTCAGGAAAACTGCAGCCACAATGGCTGCAGATATGGGGGCATCTGAAGGTGAGATCCGGGATCTGGGCCTCTGGTGCTCTGACATTTATCTCAACTACGTGAGGTCCCAAAGAGCCTCTTGTATCCAATCAAGAATTGCTGCCTCCATCTCACAAATATAGACTCTAGTTTTGGTTATTTGTCAACATTTGTGTTCTGTTCAACAGCATATGTATTACATTCTATACTATTTTCAAATATCAATTTTACTGGTGTTCAGGTTACAAAGTATTAAAATAATAAAATTATTTTATTCCACACAATGTCTTTTCACTGGGACGGGAAAGGGGCGTAGCGGCATACTCGATTATGATTTATTATATAATCATAGTGTCTGTATGCAGCTCGCCTGCCCGTACCCAAGGCGCCAAACCTTTTATAACACCCCTACTGTACAATGGACTATTCCTACTCCCTGCCACCCCTCTATGGTGGTACCACCCAAGTCCATAAAACACCATACACACCGTTTCGCGCCACCCACAACTCACATTCATACAGTTTTGTGTCCCACCACCTCCCACATCACCTCCTGTATGTCATATGGTTATAATTGTTCTATTGTTTATCTTATTCAAACTATGTCGGTGATAGGGTTATTTGTCAACATTTGTGTTCTGTTCAACAGCATATGTATTACATTCTATACTATTGTCAAATATCAATTTTACTGGTGTTCAGGTTACAAAGTATTAAAATAATAAAATCATTTTATTCCACACAATGTCTTTTCACTGGGACGGGAAAGGGGTGTAGCGGCATACTCGATTATGATTTATTATATAATCATAGGAAGGCAATTCTTGAGAAAACTGTGGGCCCGGAACCAGAATTACGGGCCATTGGCTCCCGGGCCAGCGTTAGTGTCTACCCCTGTATATATATATATATATATATATATATATATATATATATATATATATAACCCTTAAGCAGATTCTATAAGTTACAAGTTGCAGTTCTCCCATCTTCAAACATCTCTGCATCCTGCAGTTAACCCATCTTCAAACATGTCAAATTAACATTAAAACCTATTATTTGTGGTAACAAGACACACAAGCATGAAGTTTATCCTGCATTGAAAGATTCTGTTTTTGAAATTTAGTGATTACTGATGTGCACAAGAGAAGTAGTTTGCTAAGACACCCATTATGTGGAATATAGAATTATATAAAGCAGAGGACTCTTGGACATGATACGTACTGTGCTCTCTCAGAGGCTACTTCCCCTGCCTACCTCTCCTCCTCTGAGAGGTAATGTAGTGAGAGGTTTATGTAAATTTACTTACAAATAAGTGCCATCACCCACTCAGAAACATTATTAAATTATTTGCATAGAAATATAATGTTACAGCAGGAAACACCAGAAGCCATTCATAGAACTAAACATTACTCAAGTTAAACACAAGGAGAGTGTTTAAACACTTGCTATATCTAAACATATTGGTATCTAAACACACTTCCTCTAAACATGCTTGGAAATTAAACATGTTTAGATGGAAAAAAGTGTCTCAAAATGTGGGACAAAGTAGTGTTTAGAAAAGTGTTTAGCTGCTAATATTGGGCGTTTACAATCTTAACTCTGTTTTTACTATAGACGAGGTTCCCGGGCGAGGTAACAAAGGCTCACTTCACCAATGGATGGGTATATCAACTACTCGTGCACACTATCTTTCATTGACAGTCTTTATTACAATATAGCACCGGCCAATTGGCCCAAATATGATTTGCAACCGAAACTTGACAACGATTTCCAGCAACAATTATGAAATCTCTGTGTCGGGTGTCTGTTCGTTTAAATAGTAAAAGTCTTACAAACATTATTGTATGAACGACCCTTTTTTAACATAAATCATTTCTCGTTTTAGTGTAGTAGTCTATGTCTTTATCCATCTCATGTGTGAACATACCTTATTTGTCTGCTTCTTCAAATATAATTTATCGAATAAAAGTGAGTTTTCTGTAAATCGTACAAATAAACATAACATACCGTAATAACCTTTGATGGAATGAGACAGTTAATCTAGTGCACTCACTACATACGCAGTAATGAAAAGAGACAGACAAGAATATTATATATATTAGAGCATAGAACGATAGCTAATTAACTATGCTTTGTCAGCCATAAGTTACACAATAACCAGAGTCCATTTTAAGAATATATGTGTAATGTTGAAGCATGGTAGACCTATAATTTTAGACTCTTAGAATATTTCTATTGCCTGCTACGTTGGCCGTATTACCTTTGGCCGGCGTAGGAGGCAAATAAATCTACACAAAATTGTCCAGCACCTCTGTAGTAAGCATCTTTGATAGATCCGGCTCCATGCAGTAAGAGAGAGATCGACAATAATTATTGAACTCATGGATTATAAAATGTGACTAGATGCTAATTGAATGTCTTGTCTTATGTGACCGTGTATCGCAATTCTTGGGAGCATCAGTGACGTCACACAGACCAGCACGGACCTTATCAGGCTTATCTCCCAATGTATTCAGTCTGTAGTCATTTCTCAAACACTACAGATGGATATTCCCGATAGACTTTGTATGGGGCCCGTCCATCCGTAATGTGTGATAAATGCCATGCAGTGATAAAACATCTCCAAAAGGTGCCTATACATATGTAGGAGTAACACAGGGGTCTCAAAGCTTAATACTGGTGGTGCAGGGGTTTAGAAATTGCCGGATGGAGAAACTTTCAAAAGTTTCAAGTTTCTTCTTATAATTATGCATAAAAAGGGATGGAGTGACGCTCCTTCCTCTCTATAAACAGTGATGAATTGACGTGCTTAAGGTTTTGAGCACGCATGGAACTAAAAGGGTCAAATCATAATCCATATAATTTATAGGAAATATACTATCATACTATGGTGGCCCATGAGGGCCAACAAAAAAAATCAAACTGAAAAAATAAATCTGTCGAAAAAGAATTTTGTCTAAAAAAAAAAACATTTTGTAAAAAAAAAATGTGCTGTCACTGTCAATCAAAAAAAAATCATGCTGTCATCGTCAATAAAAAAGTTTCAACTGAAAAATAAAAAAAAAAACTCACTGTCACTGTCAATATGATCTGCACTGATTTGTGACAGGTATCTTTTAGCATAGGGAATAGAAGACTATAAAGTGGTTGGGGGTAGGTCATATCAACCCCGAATTGGCATGGGATCTCACCTATGCCCCAGTGACAGCACACACAAAAAAAAATAGGAAAAAATTCTTATACCAATCTTCTTCCTTATTTTTACAATTTTTTTTTTTAGAACATTTTTTTTCTGGACAGATTTCTTTTTTCAGTTTGAATTTTTTTTTTGGCCCTCATGGGCCAATATACTTATATACCTACTGCAAAATGGAAAATAAAATCAATTCTGAGAGGTATTCGAATTAAGTGTTTCTCAGGATGTCTGAGAAGAAAACAAAAAAAAATGTTTGTTCTAATATAATATTATTATCGCATTTGCCACTCTTCTTGGCAACAACGTTCCCCTCCCATAGGACACGCAATATTGTACACACCGGTATATAGTATATAAGGATTGCGGTAATAAGTATTTCAAGCGTCATTATACCATAGAATAATAACAGTTAAACATGTACAAAAGGTCTCTGGACGCCTTTATAATACTTTCCTGCAGTTCAAGTCAAATTTCAAGCATACATAATTAGCATATATATGTAATGCAAGTTACAACATGTTAGCTCCAGAATAAATACTACATTAAAAAGAAGAAAAAATAGCATTCTCGAGGTATTAGGATTTTTCGGTCTATCGTTAACACTTGGGATAAGATCTAAAGGCTAGATGTATTTGGTTGGCAATTGACCTGAATTTTATTCCTATACCATTTTTATACAATATAATTATGATTATTAAATATTAAGCATGCTCCCTCGTATCCGACATATGATTGTCCAAATTGTCCAAAAGCGTGATTTGACATGGCTTTTTTCCCTCTGGCCAAGGGGATTTTTGCCCTCGATTTTGAAACTTTTCTCTTCCCCTGGCCAACCAAAATGTTCATTCAAAGGACCCGTAATCCAAGTTATCAAAGGAACACGGGCTTAGTGCTGAAAAGAAAAAACATGGTGAAATATTTTTCATCAGGAAAAAATGTTTGGCCCAAGGAAAGAGGATCAGAGCTATAGTTTTATAAACATATTTTGCCACTATAGCTATAAGTACGGAGCCCCTAATAGGACATACCAACAATAATTATTTTTCTACAAAATAATTCTTGCGGGTACTGGGACATTCTTGCGGGTACTGGGATATTCTTGTGGGTACTGGAATATTCTTGCAGGTACTGAACAATTCTTGCAGGTACTGAACAATTCTTGTGGATACTGAACGATTCTTGGAAGTACAGAAATAATTCTTGCAGGTATTGAACAATTCTTGGAGGTATAGAAATAATTCTTGAGGTACTTTCTAGCGGCTACTGAACAATTCTTCGAGCTATAGAAATAATTCTTGCGGGTAGTTAACAATTCTTGGAGGTACAGAAACAATTCTTGCAGGTGCACATATTAGTATAGGAGTCTGTACATGGGTGGGGGTGCCCATTCTCCCAACCCCCATTCAAAAATGAGATCTTATTTTTTATGCCATTGAAACCCTGCCCCCTAGCCCCTAGACCCCACACACCATAACCCCAAGATTGGGATCCCCAATGCACCTGTCAATGCTAAGGGAGCAATGGTAAATTGTACTGAAACACGCCATTTAAAGATAATCCTCCTGTACCCACAAGAATACTCCTGTATGTTCCTAATTCCACAGGAATCCTCCTGTACCTGCAGGGATCCTCCTGTATCCGCAGGGATCTTTCTGTATCCGCAGGAATACTCCTGTACCTGCAGGAATACTCCTGTACCCACAGGAATAATCCTGTTCTCGCAGGAATCCTTCCTGTACCCGCAGGAATCCTTCCTGTACCCGCAGAAAAATCTTTTTGGTATGTTCTTTTAGGGGCTCCGTATAATAGGCCTGTACAAATCAGACATTTTTTTACCGACGTTCGCACCAGTTTCTTTGATGTTAGAACTCTATGGGTTCAAGGTATAGCCAATTAGCTTTAGCTAACGCGATCTGCCTCCCCGGGACGCCCATTTATGCTATACAATTATGTACAAGATATAGCAATGTTGAATGTATATGGCCTGCGTTTATCTAGGTAAGGTGTTTACCTATAAGTAAGGCGTCTTTGGTGAAGGCGCCTGATAGAGGAATGATAGGTAATGCAAAGATTTCGCTGAAGGGCTAATAGAAGACCATTTTGAATATAAAGTGCATGAAGTCTGACACACCATCAAGCTTGCCTCGATAGCTCAGTTGGGAGAGCGTTAGACTGAAGATCTAAAGGTCCCCGGTTCGATCCCGGGTCTGGGCAGCATTTTGAAATGAATTTAGCTGTGTAAAAGTCCTTCTCCTTTTTCTGCTGTGCTTAAGAATTGTAGACCCACTAGAAATTCATTTACTAGAAGTATTTTTAATTTTCATTTTCTCACTTTATTTCGATTCTCTACAGACTTGAGCAAGTCTATATACTACATGTAAAAAGAACTCGGGATATAGAATTGCAATTTTCCTCAGGATCCATCATCTAAGTCTAATAACGTGTATCAACGTTGATAGGGGCCTAACCGATATTTCTAGATCATCTCCATGGTCATTGCAATTTAGGCATTGACAATATATATTAAACTTGCTGGCCAGCATCACCGCTCTATATAGGGGGCACTCAGATTTCTTCTGACGGGGGTGTGCGGCTGGGCCTCTGACAACCCTTACCCTTGGTGAGAGGCATTGTGGGCAAAAAGTGACCCTTGCTGAGACTGAGAGGGATTTTGGTCAGAAATGTGCACAATTAAGTCTTTTAGCTGAAAATTTACCCTTGATGTGAGAATTTTTTGTCAAAACTGACCACATTTGGCAGAGGTTTTTAAGAAAATTCTGAAAACTGACACTTATTTGGACGCACGGGGTCAAAATATAAGAAAAGTGACCCTTGGTGAGAGGGATTTTGACCAAAACTAGACTCTTGGTGAGAGGGATTTTGGCCAAAAAGTGGCCTTGCCAGCCGCACACCCCTGTCAGTGACATATAGTAAGTGCCCCCCCCCCCCCGGGATATAGGCCTACGAATGAAGGCCCAAAAGCTTGCAACGTTATTTATTGATTTCAAAGAAATGCATATTATTATGATATAGGCCTAGCATCTGCACTTCTTTATATCATAGGTGAGGGGGGGGGCTATTTAGGTCTATATATGAACAAAGAAACCAGTCCTTCTATGTTTTGTTTATAGTGAGGAAAAGGTGATTCATTTCACTTTTATGAGGAAGAAAGAATCATTTTAAGATGTCTATGATTTATTAAGGAAGCGATGATTGATTTTTCTACTCTAGACTGGAAGTATGTCCAGTGACGGCTCATCAAAGCTAACGTCGGATGTCCTCTCTTCATTAGAGGAGATGACGTTCATTTTATACGATGGTTCCGGCGGAAGTGTCCTTCGCAGGAAGTGACGTAATGACGCGATGGTTCCTGTCGTGAAGGACATGCTCCTGTTCAGCTTTCCTGATATCGAACCCCATGGGTTCAAGATGGATGAGCTATGGCCCAGGGGGGCAGAGGATGAAGCACTTAGTTTCTTATGAGAGTTTTGTAAGCTTCTTCTAGGAGGAGGAGAATTTCTGCGAAGCATGGAGGTTATTCTCGTCACAGGAAGTTCCTCTTCAGTGGTCGCACTTTCTGTTCTCGTTCGTGCTCTCGACGATCGGCCATGAGACACGAGATCTTCCGAGGAAGACTCGAGGTGCCCTCTCTCGCTATCGGCCACGGACATAAGTCTCATCCACTTGGGGTAGTCGGCATTGGGTTTTTTGTACAGCCAGAAAGTCTCCCCTGGCCAAATATAGCCATTCTGTAAATAAACGGAACAACATTAATCTTAAGTTCTATTGTTAATTATCATTACGCGGTATATTGAAAAGACTTCTTATTGCTGGATATGGTACATTCATTACAGATAGGGACGATCGGTAGAATATCATACAAGATTAGATTTGTAAAATCTGTTGGAGGGCACTTCTCAATATACTAAGTAACATATTTGAGAAATGCCCTCCTGGCCAGCACATCAACTGATTGCCACTCCAATGACAATCCCCCAGTGTATGTGTCCTCTCAACCTTATTCACCATAGGCTGCATAATTATTCATTAACCCTTGGCCTGTTCTCGCTTATAACAGTACCTTTCATACCAGAAATACAACACGGGATCAATAGTCATCTTGCACAAATATTAGACCACCTGTACTGGGTGTCCGATAGTGTGCTCTGTTAGCACGCCTTTACACCCCTGGTAAATAAAGGCCTGGGGATTCCATAGGCTGATGAGATACATTAATGTGGTAAGGAAAGTTCATGTGATCTATGGTGTGTGTACATGATCTAGCCCACTAAAACCTAAACTACAAAAAGAAGTAATGAAAGGCCTTAGTGTAATAATGTACCTCTCCCTCTGTGATTTCCAACAGTGACATCATCATCACTACCTCTGTGCACCGGAGTATATCTTACCCTTCCTTTGGTGCCCCCTGAGGTAGTCGGTCCATTCGACCCCTGGCCAAACTGACGTGCGTAAGTTACTTGAGTAACCTGCCGGGTTATCGGATTGGCTACCAGTCTGTGACATCATAAATGGGTCAGGGCAGGTTGTTGAGTAAGTTACAGAGCCTCAGACCTCTGTTTGTATCCCACAGTACACCATTCCTATGCTACAAACAGATGTCACATGACTTCCTGTGATACATGTGTCTGGGTCTGGCCTTACTCAAGTAAACCCAGTTGGTAATTGGAGCGGAACTCCGTAAGTTACGAAGCCAGGGGTCGAACGTACCGACCGACCCTCAGGTTACAACCATGCAGGAAGCAGCAAAGCATAGTGGTAGTAGACTATGTGTAACTCCCACTATATATTTCCTCCAGTAGACAGGAACAGGAAATGGAACAGGAAAGACTATGCACTCTTCAAGCATAGGTTGCATTTTTGCAGTCTAAAATATATGTTTGCTGAGTGACTAATTCAGGGTCTTTCTAGTGGTTACTAGTGTCATGATATGGTGCTATAGGTCCGAGTGTACCCTTACCCTACACACATGCAGTGCATTGGTCTGTTTGCCCGTAGAAGGCTATAATTAGAAACGATCAGCAACTGTGACTTCAGCTATATTTTACGAGTTATAGTTAGGTCCTAACATCGTCACAGCGTGGTTAGCTGCTGGCAAAAATTGCCTATGCATAGTCCTACAACCTCGACGAGGAGGAACCCCTCAAACTACATGTATCAATTTTCACCAGAACATTTTAACCCCTAGGTGCCCAAGCGCGCCTTAAAGCGTGGTTTTGGGCTTAAATGGGGCTTAAATAAATGTATATTGAAGGAAACTATCATCCACTAAAGAACGGCCATGACCTCCCCATCACAATACAACCATCCATTTTTCTCTATCACCAATATACCTAACACAGGGAGTCAAAATTTGAAAATGATTCATTAGAGGGCCACCCTCCAGGGGGCTAAGACCAGACATGACACAATTATTACGCTAGATCATATACATCCAATGTCCCATACTCCCATTAGATTCCAAAAGAAATGTTCATATCCAGAGAGATAATCCATGCATTGTTACTAGCACATTATGTCTCCTGAGTGGTAGTACACATATCTATGCAGAATTGAATGAGGCCTCAGAATTACAGGTATTATGGATGGGGGGGTCTATATAGTACACAAGAGAGACCAAATGCTACCGATGACAACAAATGGAATGTTTTGGTAACTATGGTTACCAAACATGACCAATAAATTTCATGTCCTTAACTGAAAGTGTTCACTGAGTTATGAGTATTCAGGAAATGCAATACAGAGACAATATCAAAAGATAAGATCAAAATAACACATGGGCTTATCAACTAAGTAATATAATTGTGAAATAATGTAAAATCTTCAAATAATTCTGGGCACCAAAAGGTTAAAAAGCATTACACACCAATACAATGCATCATCATTGTAAGGGATGAATTAACATGCAGACACCTAAATATACCATTGCTATCTGTGTAGAATCTGCCAGTGAGACTTTGTTGCCTTACCATAAATACACACAGAGGTCAATTAAGCATATTGCTTTGTTTGCCAGCAGAAATCTATAATTAGAAACAGCACCACGCTACCTACCCCACCACAACACTAGTACATCAGGGTAAAACAGCATACTTACTTAAGTGCTTGAAAACTTTCTCTTTCTAATCACTTACTATTTACTCAGTGCATTATGGGTAGCTAACGTGTAGTGATTAATTAGATGCAGAGATCATTGGGCAACACTGTACCAGCTAATGCAGGTATGCGGTTAGGTCAACCCCCTTCCTCAAGTAGACTATACATAACAATCTACCACAGACAGCCAGTCAGCAGGCACTGAGCCCTGCACTATCATATCGATAGCCAGTCCATCCAACTACGCCCCTCAGCCCAATCACAATACATAATACAGAAGCTATCAATTAGGTGCCTATGAGGTCATTCTGAATCACCTGTAATAAACTTCTGACTGCTTTATTCTATAGTGTGTGTTCCATTCCCCCTCTCTACTCTCCTATACAATTGAATGTTCAAATTCAAGGCACTACTTTCAGGTGTCTACCCACGGTGCACTGAGTAAATAGTAAGTGACTAGAAACAGAAAGTTCTCAAGCACTTAAGTAAGTATGGGTAAAACACTTCATTTGATAGGGCTATGGGGATGGGGTATTCAGTAGTGAAAGCGAATTGAACACCCACTGCCCGGTATATCAATAAAGAATTTAGGACTTATTCACTTACGGATTATTATGGCCAAGATAACGTCAGAGGCAGTAGAACCATTTGATTCATTATACAGGCTGCATTATAAAGAATTCAATGAGGTAAGTGCCATCCATGTTTTCTGTAGTCGATCTAGCTCTTTAGCACAATATCTAGCTACATACAGGACTTAGCTTTAAATTCCACTGTCAATGATACAATGTATTCCAGTAGGAAAAAAAAAGCAAAGAGAAATACTCGTTAGAAAACTTTTAAGTAAAGGGAGAAACTGCAGAAACTGTCCGTGGATACAATGCTGTCGTCACTCCTCTTTGTATTTAATGTATAATTTATATTCTGGGGCTCACTAATTATTGATTTTGGTTCAAACATTTCTAGTCTAAATACTGAATGCATTTGCAGTTGCCAGGTGTGTGGATTTTTATCGTTTGTTTGCCACGTTATATTTAGCCCACTTGTTACAGCATTACATACATCGGAAGTGAGCTAAATTTGGTCGAGGGCTCTGAAAGGCATTGACCAGCCATAAGGAAAGAGGAACTTCGCCATGTTCATCATGTCTGACTGAAGTTTTTGGGCCGAAGTGAGATGGATTTGGCAGTGGTGGAGTCACGGGCGTGGACTGGTTACCAGGTTCACTCTGTGTATGTGTTATACACAGACTCAACCTGGTAACCAGTCCACGCCCGTAAGTGGAGTCTGGACCCTTTGTTTAGAGCAAGGGTAGCACGACGTTCTTTTAAGATATGCATCTGAACCCATCCAAATTAACATTTGCAATTCATAAAGGAGCTACCATACGGTACTTACACCTTACGTGATAAATTTAATACCCATAGGCTATGTTTAGTTTGTGTAGATGCTTGCAAGTATTTGTGTAGATGAAAGTGATGCATATAATTATAATATTATCAGGATTCAACCCACCTCCTTTATGTGATCATCATTGGCTTCAAATCGGAAATAATCCAGTGCAAAAATTGTGAGAGCATCTCTATAGGCCTTGGAGATGAGGAGTTTGGAGGGCTGCCCATACTGTAGCAGTCTATAGGCTTCTTGGATAGAGTCCCCCATAATATGACACTTTGGGACAGGTCCATTTACAATACTAGTATATACAGATCCATAATGCATGGCACATTTGAACATATGTCTTATTTCTACTAAACTCTCCTGTGAACATGTTGGAGTAGGTTTTGAGTCTGCATCTGAGAGCACTTCAAATGCCATTCTAGCAGCTTGAATCGCCTTTCGCTTCTCCTTCAGACCAGCTCCATAGATCATGATATACACCCCACTGGTGTAGTTGATGAGAAATGCTTCAAACCGAGCTGCTATCTGAGTCAGCCATGAGTCGACCTGCTCCAACAAATGTCCTAATGGTGTAGAACTCCTTCGCCTTTTACCATTTTGTCTCTTAACATTGTTGGTAACACAAAGTGCAAGAATACACGCCGAGGATGTCATGTCTCTAGAACTACTTCCTTCAATGCTATTCAGTTTCTTCTGCATGTAGGTTGGCATAGTTAAGTCAGTAAATGAAGCTACAATGGCTTCTTTTTCTGCGAGCAACTCGGACTTGTACCGGAGCTGCTCTTCGAGACTAAGTGTGTACTCTTCTGAGGCTTCAACCATGTGGTCCAGCACAGACTTTTTAATATTGTGAGCATTTCGGAGCATCTTTAGAATCTGCTCACTCGATGGTCGACTTGCAGGTACCTCACTCCAGGCATACTCTAAAATTTGCCTGATACTCATTGGAGTTTCATCTCCATGCGAAGGCCTTAGATTGTTTCCAAGTATGGCTTTTAGGAGTTCACTAGGTTCCATAGTGTCCAAATACTCTTGATAAGGTTCGTCGCGAGTAAAGATTTCCTGTAATATAATACTAAAACTATAGACATCACATGCCGCTGTAGGATGCAATATATTTCCTGGTTTGAGTAATTCAGGTGCAGTCCAGAAGTCCAAAATCGCTGCCTTTTCTCTTCCCACTTCATCAGCGGTCTTTCGAAGAAACAGAAGAGGATTCTTCTTAGGGTTCAGATGCGTATATAGATGGCAGTATTCCCAATCTGCAATTTTCACAGTCCATTTGAAGTCAACTAGACAAGAAGAGGTGCGAAGATTCCCATGAATTATCCCTTTTGAGTGTAAGAACATTAGCCCACTTATGATTTCAAGTGTCAAGGAAAACTTGCAGTCTTTGTTAAAGAGGTACTTTTTGTCTTTCAACAGATCACTGAGGGGGCCTTTTGAGCAGTAATCACTAACTACATACCGATCATTTTGAAGTTCTGTCAAGCCATAGAAATTGAGTACATTGTTATGAATGATGCTGTCTCGCATTGACACAAGAAGCAACTTAGTAGTCCTTCTTACTTTTACAAGGTCTTTGATTTCTAACAGTCTGAGACCAACATTTTGGCTGTTCCATTTGCCAGGCCATTGTAATATATGTTTCACCATTTGATAGCCATCTTCAAGGTCATCAATCTCAGTGAGAGACCGGATTGAGGACCACATCACAAACCTGGAATTTCCAGTCGAAGACTTCGTAGTTGAGTAGAAAACGATATCTTCAATGGGAATATCCCAGTCATTGCTGTCAAGGGCTCGGCTCTTTTGGATGTGCATTACCGAGGCATAAATGCCCACAGCAAGACACAACACTGCTAGTATAGTAAAGCCAACAATAGTAGGCAAAACCCACACCTTTGCATTCTCCTGTAGCTCCTCTTTGATCTGCTTCATGACGGTTTGCCAGAGAACTTGGCCATTGCATTTTAGGCGATACAAAACGAGCTCCTCAATTCTGTTCCGGATCATTGAGCTGATGGGAACCATGTTTTTCTCAGAGCATGCTTTCATTGCAACAGTATCATTGGTGAACCAATTGATGTATCGGAGCAGCTCGCGAGCAGAAACACATTTCTTCATCGAGCTCATCCTGACAATCATGTATGTAAAGCTCGCAATGGGGTAGGATAGTTTTTGCTGGTGGTGTGCAAGTGCAACAGTGAGGTCTTTGGTCATAGCCCTGGCTGCTTGGTCCATTGCCAATTGAACTGAGTCTGGTGTTGGACTTACAACCTCTCCATATGAATTGGCCATCTTGGCATAATCCAGTCTGGCCCCCTTAGCATCAGCCACCACAAGGTAGCCAATGCTGTTAGCAAATGACAGAATCATCCCAGACATCCCCCTGTTAGTCTTTGCCAAGTAGGTCACAAAGTTCCTATTCCAAGAGCTTCCTTTTGCAAACGTACCATATTTATCCTTCCATCCTTTGATAGTTGAAAATGCTGTTGTCACCGTGTGGGTCGTGCCGGAGCTGTCGCCTCTGGCAATGACTATAATCCTTTCATTCGGGAAGACCATGTCACTATTAAGCACCTTCAAAGCCGAATCATTCCAGAATTGGTACGTACCATTGTAGATTCCAACGACAAGTTCCATGGATAGAACCAAGGTCTGGTTCTGTTGTTCACCCAGGTTGTAGCCAAATACCACTGCCCTGAAAAAGACAAAAATTGGAATTGGTACACAAGTTATGATAAGATTTGTCATTAAAAGCAGGACTCGCTCTCTCTCTCTCTCTCTCTCTCTCTCTCTCTCTCTCTCTCTCTCTCTCCCTGGGTCTATAATATCATTATTCTTCATATCCATCATAATGAGGTCTACAATGTTTATCTTGGCTGAAAAGTGCAAAGTGATAACTGGCATACAGTAAGTTGCTACAGAACAAAGACACTGAAATTCTTTTTCACATTTGGACATCAAATTTCACGACCTGTCTTGAAACTAATCATCAAAGCCCATGATACATATGATAGGCAGGGCAGTCCACATTGAAATTAAATTGCAATCAAATTTTCGAATAATACTGCAGTTCCACCTATCGTGATCCAAATCTACTACCACCTACGTAGCAAACCCACATTGGGCCGATTCAGTTTTTGCACAGGAAGGCATACAACTGAACACTGCTACTACAACATGATATAATTATAATCAGAGTGGTTGATCAGAAGTAATGCACTATGATCATAGTAAGTTGTAGGTGACCACTGGGCAGGTCCCAGCAGATAGGTCCATTTTGTCCTTCTGTGACGCTTCCATTTTAGACTCTGAAATCCACATCTATTATTTCTTTTGGTAGGAATTCATCTTTATGTCTGGCACCAAATTCCCACCAAAAGAAATGATTTTGTTCTTTTAGATGTGGATTCCAGAGTCCAAAATAGGACGTGTCACGGAGGGACATCTGCTTGGACCTGCCCCACTACAAGCAGGGCCATAATGGCATTAGATTGTGGGATTCCACTATGATTTGAAGGGGTCTAGTCATACCATCTTGAGAAAAGCCTCCCAAATAAGCTGGTTCAAAGTGGGCAAAATAGAGTTATGGTTTTGGGTGTAGGCAAATGGTAAGTTTCCAGTCAGGGCTGCCCATTTTTCGTCCTCAGCAAGTTGTTTGGGCAACATCATCATCACCTGCAGGTGAACAGAATTGGGCACAGATCAGCTTCAAAATAGCCCTGAAAAACTCTGCCTGGGGCCCCTAGCCCACCCATATTATCTTCTATCCATTGCCTACCATTTTACTCATGCAAAATGATTGAGTACACTTTACTCCTTTACTAATAAATATCTGTTCCACAAACTTATCCCAGTCTATCTATGTGATACTACCTTGCCCCTTTGTCTTTGAAACAGATCAAATCCCTTCATTTTGTAGTAAATCAGACTTTGTTTTCAGTAGACTGCTGCAATGTGTAGTAGATTGCTAGCGCACTGTAAATTACTTGTTTCTCTCACCAGCCCTTCACACCTACTTGATCTGATGATATAATTGATGACTAGTTAGAAGGTCTAATAGGCTAACTAAACTGAGAACAACCTTGACTGTACCCAATGATTCGAGGGGTTCGGGCAGCAGTTTTCTAACAATATGCAGTGCATCCTGGGATGGGGTGACCTCGAACGCTAACTACACCACCTCAGCTGGTTCCCTCCACCCCCTTCCATCCCAGCCAGGTCTGGCTAGGTACCAGTCCCTTACTACACCTGGGAGCAGAGTAAGTTCACTACAGGATCAACATTGACCCACATGGGGCAGACCAATAGGGGATGGCCTTACAAACCAGCGTTGATCCCTCGGTCATTCCTTGAACGCCTCGATTGCTCTACAATATGTATATGTATTTAATCAGTTCACAGCCAATACACATTAAACAGTGCTGACAATGACCCTTGTCTATTACTAGTGGGGGCTTTATCCACATTTATAAATGCCATTTTAGCATTATTTGCTATATTGATTTCAAGTCCAATAGCAGAGGCTAGTGTCTTATTGCGATTTCTTTCTACAAATAAATTTTCATAGCCAAAAATAAATATTTAGACCATTTGGACTGCCATTTTAGTGTGCCTATCAGAGTTTGCATAGACCAAACTCGGACTGTAGGCCATCCCTACAGTCCGAGCCTCTCTGGACTACTTCAAAATTAGCAGCTTAAACACTTTAAGCACAAACTGGTTTCAAAGTGGGCACCCCAAATCAGAAAGAGATCAGTTTCAAAGATACATGGTTGCCCAATCTGGGCCAAGGATGGGATTGGACAAGGAATACTCACATGGGAATTCTGATTTCCCCCCAATGCAGGACTGATTTCTTTATGGTCAATATGATAGAAGTAGGCGGTGAATTGGATAAACTGTAACAAGATGTTCTCCGAGTTTGGTACTACTTGAGACATTCCTTTGAAAATGTGCCAAGTAAGGTGATGGCAGCAGTTAGTGAGTACACCATTCTTGTTGAAATGAATTTATCTTAAAGTGATATACATTTTTTCAGTTTTCAAACCCTATTCAAATGTGTTCCACATGCTGTTATGACACCATATTTAGGTGTAAGTGGACCATCTATTGGTATCTTTAGCACGTAAAAGCTTAGAAAGGGGGTCCTATTGAAATAGCCATAGGCAGTTTAGAGTGTATTTCTAATGGATGAACTTTTGGCATGCATACTAAAATTAGAAAAGTTGGGAATAGATCTATCATTCCCTTCAAATATGAGCTCAATTATGGTAAGGAGAGCAAATAAAGTAGATACCATAGGAAGTATGATCTATGTGAACATCCTGATTCATTTATGAGAAGATTGATTTTTGAGCCCCAATCATCGGAGCCACAGGGACACAGCATCTTTGCTACCTGGACATGATTCTACTGGTCAAGGCATTGCATTTACTTAGAATCCGGATGATGGCTCAAGTTCACCAGGAAGTCATTTCTCAGACACTAAGTTTTGGGCACCCTGAAATCGTACTGACCTGGCTAGGATCGGAAGGGAATTCTTCATTGTACAGGGTCAATCACTATGATTACAGCAGATACAGAAGGAAAAGGCATGCACCTGTATCGGCAATCATAGTATACATGATCCCCAAGGGTCAATCACTATGATTGGACTGGATCGTAGGGGTGGTTGAAATCGGAGGGATAGGGGTAGGATTGTAGTGTTTGAGAAATGGCTAGCAGATGCCATGTCAATATATAGTTTGATGATCAAGTTTCCTTGTTGTCACAATTGAACGAAACCTGACTTTATGATATGGTTAATCAATGAGCTGGGTGTATTTGGACTGAATCGCAGTAGATGTCCTGCAAGGTCAACATTTTTGAATTCCTAATGCTCCTTAGGCTATAAAAGGACTGTGAAAATTATTGATAAAAAATTACAATGTGTGTATTATGATTGTAGTTCAGGAAGTCATTTCTCAGACACTAAGTTTTGAGCACCCTGAAATCGCACTGACGTGGCCAGGATCGGAAGGGAACTCTTCATTCTACAGGGTCAATCATCACGATTACAACAGATACAGAGGGAAAAAGCATCCACCTGTATAGGCAACCGTAGGTAATATATGATCACCAAGGGTCAATCACTACAATTGGACTGGATCGTAGGGGTGGTTGAACTCGGAGGGAGAGGCGTAGGATTGTAGTGTTTGAGAAATGGCTAGCAGGTGTGAGACTGACGTGGTCCGGTCAACTTCCCACCTGATGAGGGTCGTACTGACGCACACGTTTTTCTGCAATGCTGTCCCATCTAAAATACAAAGATAATCGGACCGGAATTTATATAAAAATGTCTAGAGGCCACGAGACACCAAATGAGATGAGGTTTGGCCTTGATTAGTGCTCAGTCCCAGCACTTCCCATGGTATAGGCACACAACCTGCGTTCCCAAGAGCAGGAAAAAAGGGGTCGTTGTCCCACATTACTTCCCAGTATTAGAGGGGAAAAGGGTTGCTTTGACTCCATGGTGTTGTAAATATGGGTATTCGGTAGCTCAAGGGATATCCCTCTAGTTTGGCCTACAGTCACCATACTGTATGCCAACAAATAATCTCACATAGTATGGAATGTTTCAATAGGAAAATTCTCCCTCCCATTATTTACAGTCTGTGAAAATGGGGCTGTTGAAAATAATGTTAGCTACGTTTATTAAAAAAAAGGCTGTTCTTTTTTTAAAGACAATATTTTCCACACAAAAAGGGGTCTTTTTCACACAACGGTTCATCACTGTTCATGGAGATCGGGTACCTTTTGAAAGGAGGGAACGCAGGTTGTATACCTGTAACATTGAGAGAGCAGGGACTGGGTCTTAGTGGCAGGTAAAATGATACACGTATTTACAAGTGTTTGTACATTGATGCATACCGTAACACAGGTGTCAGTTGACAGAATTGTTATTAATCTGGACAGCAGCCTACAATCAATGTGCAATAATTATTCTCTGCGAGGGTAAACCAACAAACACTGTCAACCTGTTTTTGGGGTCTGAGAAATCTCTAGAACCTTGAGATGTATTTCCGATAAAGTGATTGTCAGATTGTGTTATTTGACAAACTTTAATGTAAATAGGACTTACTAGTAAGTCAAAAGAAGATTGACAGAAAATGGTGTAGAGCGAATAACTCAGCGGAGGCATATTGTTGCAACTTCTTCAATTTTCATGCATCTATAAAATAGCGACAAATTAGGATTAATTCTAGAGAAGCAACAGGCATTTCTGATGCTGGAAGGGTTAGATCCTGGGTGCCTATTACATCCTCGTCCCAGCACTGGATCTATAATGTAATCATTAGGGTGGGAGGCAAACAGAATGTTCTCCAATAAATAGAGAGAACTTAACGACCGTGCTGTACGAGGTGGTCGATCCACCACGAGGGAGATGACTCCCGAGGGGTGGATCGACCATCGAGGACACCAGGGGAGTTTAGTTCTCTATTTATTTTTTGTTTTTAGTGGGTTTAAATAAGGAAAAATCAGCAAAATCCGGTGCCGTAGTTCCCCGTACAAGTGGCGGTCGGCCATTTTGAATGTTTACATGTGCCCGGAACGAGGCTGCAGTGGTGGATCAGCCGCTGTGGTGGATCGGCACACGTTACACCACTGTGGATGTTGCAATCGGCCCTGCAATGCTATCTCTATGGGAAGAAGTTATTCACATAAAATAAAGGTGGAGTGCATGTGTTGCCGACAAAGGACGTACCTGTCAATCGTCCCTTGATATCATGACAAGGAATGCAATACCAGCCTGCATGCCCAATATGGATCCCAATGTGTGCTGCTTTATAACTAGATCATCTAGTAATCCTACACAGTACAGCCATAGTTGATAGATTAAATATATAATGTGTAACTGGTGCATTTAGGTACTAAGATGCAATACACCTATACTTGTATGGCATAATATCAAATGACTCTATTTCTCACTAGACCTCTTTTAAGATAAATGCACGTGTAGTGTGATAGTGTGAATTACAGTAAACCCATGTTCCACCCCCCACCCCCACTGGGTTCCATTCCTTGTAACAAAGGCCCAAGGACATTGATAATGTTCAAAAATCATAAATGTGGCCTTCCCCTGTATGCCTTATAGCCCAACCTCTGTGGCCATCAATTGTGAGCGACTGTTACCATGTTTTTATGTTGATATGCCTACGATGTAGCCAGGGTGTTGATTTATGGTGGCTGGCGGGGATTGTTAGTTCAGCATTTGGACACCAGGGGTGTCTGTGCTACATTGGCATTATGGATAAATGAAATGTGCAAAATACTGGGAGGCATGGAATGGACTTGAACCCTGGAACTTCTGTGAGTAAGGCAGAGACATTACACATGAGCCATGGGGGCTGCTGTATATGACCACATAGAAAAGACTATATAAACTAGATGTCACTATTCTAGCCATATCCTTTCATTTATTATTTCAATCATCCAAAACATTATAAATATGCATGGGACCCTATGTCAATATTGTATCTACTGAAAAGATATGCTGAAAATCTAAGTGCTGAAGGAGATTTAATTACTTTTGGATATGAATCCGGGGATTTATGTGACAAATCACTATATGCTCCTATATGTAGGGGATGCACCCCCAATCTTTTTCAGTTTACTCTAGGCTATAGATTATATTCAAATATAGTAGAATTTGCACATCTCGCCCCCACACTTTTTCAGTTGCTCCGCCCCACCGAGAATACCATGTTAAATTGTTTTCCTACTTAGCCACCACTGATTCCCCTTCCTAATGTAATCTCAATTGCGATAAGTATGATGAGAGACATCTGATACAACAACACCACCTATAGTCTACACTAGACATAATAATTGGGCAGACATTTTATCAGTATATATGCTATAGGACTAGACCTCTCTACATAATGTATATTCACCATGTACTTTATTGGACACGATAGCACATTATTGACCCCAGAATATAGAATTCGCCTACCTGCACGTCAAATACAGGTGTGCGGCTCGTGAGTGTCCATATATGAATATGTATAGCATTGCACTGGAGAAGTATGGTATAGATCTACTGTGGACTTTTAGGCAGCTATAGTTGAATCGCATCTCTTTTAGAACTGTAAAATACTTTTTGAGTTTTGGGGAGTGACCGTTAGATGTCTGTCGGCTGTAACAGAGGTGTTACATCAACTATTATTCAACCAATATTCTATCATACACCTTAAATGATAGAAGAAATATAGGCCTATAGTTAGATAATACTAGTACAGCGCATAGTATTTTCAGGACTCCATGGTGATGATATATCAAGAGGCACCAACTAACGATATTTTTTCCGGTCAGCTTCAATATTTTTTCAATAGTTCATCATCGTCATCACAGGCTGAGCTGAAGGAAATTGCATTTCTCAAACACTACGAATGGCCTATTCCTGGTAGGATTTGAAGTGGCCAAAGAGTGTGTACAGGTTTTCTGCTACGATTTGCCTGAGCCTTGGCCAAGGGCCCAATCATAGCGTTTGAGAAATGGCAGTCAGGCCCACTGGTATTTCACCCCCTGATATTAGGGAGGTTTAGCAACCACGGCGTACGTCACCTTTTTCTAATTTTACGTAGACGTAGCAATGCTGTAGGTATGCTGTACGTCTGCGTTATATTGCCCACGTAGTCCTTGCTAAACCTGCCTATTAGGCCATTATGCCCCCGGACATTAGGCCCCTACCCTTCTCTTTTTCTTGTGACATTATATCAGTTTTTGCACTATATTTTATGGACTGTCCAGAGGGCCTATTATGTCAGGGTGGCCTAATGACATTAGTAATGTCAGTAGTTGAAATAGGGGGGGGGGGCAAATCACAAATCACATGTATAACCTCTACGGTCCTACAGCTGTTCGTAGGCCTATGGCCAGTGTGCGATCGTAGGATCTTATGCAATGCCCCACTGGTCTGAAATGTGATGATGTTTTTAGGAAGTCACATCAGGTAGGCCTTAATTTCAAACAAAGTGTGCCGGCTTGACAATAAGGCTGATAAATAACTCATCACTTTGGCGACATAATGATTCATCCTTCGCTATGATGATAGGATGGGCACTTTTGGTTAGGATATTGGCACTAGATAACGGGATGCTATAGTTCTAAATGATTAACATCCATCACAATGAGCCAATTACTATATTACACCCGAGCCTCTGGTTAATTCAATTTCTATTGAAATTGGGCATAGGCGAGTGATGTATAGTGCCCATTACTGAGAATGGTGAATAACCAGGGCGTATTTCCATTCAAATTATATAATTATTATGAGACACTTCCATTGTCTTCCAGTGTCTACCTCTGCCGGTTAGTTATAATTGTTTAGGTGATGGGTCATTTTATTAGGTGAATATATATCGTCTCAGTGCATCAAGGTTGTGTCTGCATTTTTCAAGTTTTGCTGGAGGGGCAAAAGAAGTGCTACAATCACTATAAGGTCGAATCCCACTTGGCGATAAATGCCTCAAATATCTCCGCGATTTGGCACGTAAGGGTTGTTATACCGTGGTTATCACATTTCAGAACGATGTTGGATGCCCAAACTGGATAATCTGAGTGCTTTTATAACAGGATAGAGGCACTGAGAGTTGACACGTGAATATTGACAGTGTTATTTTTCTATACTGTTTTTACATGTGACAGCAACAATGACAATCCGTATGTGGTATTCAATATCAGTTATAAATATTTAAACGACAACAACAAAAATGGTCGAGAGAGGCAAGGTCAGTAACGATCCCGGAGGGCCATAATCGTTGGATTTGAGGAATGACTTTCTGCACGAAGACGTGTAGAAATCAGTTACAGTATGAAATTGTAGCACCTCCGGTGGGACTCGAACCCACAACCTCCGGATACCCACACTACGACATATCAATTATGTCAACCATTAGAAGTCCGGCGCGCTATCCATTGCGCCACAGAGGCCCATAGGAATTAGTAATGTCGGAACAAAATATATCTACCTTATTTCCCAATCAGAGATGTAAACTTCAAGGGAATACGTAGGCCCTCCTACGTCTCACCTTTTTAGATCTATTGGGTTTGTTTTTGTTTTGTTGTTATTGTTTTGTTGTTGTTTTTGTTGTTGCCGTTTAAAGTGCAAGTGCTAGCAACATAGATATATGACTGAATCATAGTATGTAAGTAATGTATAGATATCGGGAACCTCGTTGGTTGTATGCTAGGATATCACACAAGGAGCCACAGGCCCTGTGTGTGATATCCTAGCATACAACCAACGAGGTGCCCGATATCTATACCTTACTTACTTTATTACACGCTAAAACCAATCAATAAATAATCAATAAAATATCAATAAATTCAATTGGAAAAAAAATCATTCACCTCCCCATGGGACTTGAAGCACAAGGTTTGATAGCTTGCACCACGAAAAAGATGAACCAGGCCAGGACACAAATGCCTGTAGCTGGGGTTTGGAGCGCGACTTGCTGACCACTATACCATCAGTACACACGTTGATGGCATGTCACCCTGTCTTACTGGTGTGATTGCCTCTATAGTTATAATGCCATTCTCACCTTGCACACATGAAATGATGGGGTCGCTACTAACCAGGCCAAACCTATGACATTCTATATATACAAGCAAACACACTCTGTTTCTTGTCAATCCCTGTGACACACTGCATAGGGAGTTGGATTTGGGATCAGTACTGTATGGGTTCGACCCCTACCTCTGACAATGAAATTCTCATAGGTTTTAACATGTGACATATGACATGTAAGGTTCATGGATATCAGGCACCCAGTGCCTGTTATCCATGTATATCAGGCACATCTTACAAAGCCATGATGCATGCAATATTGACAGGTATCAGAATGGGAATATCAAGGAAAAGCACTCAGAATCACAGAAATCATGTAATAATAAGAGAGTGAATGGGCTAACAGGCACCCAATTAAGGTGGCTGGCGGGGATAGAGTCAAAGTAATTAGATATTTGCTATATTCTCACCAAAGTCTCAAAATGACATGTACTTTTCATATGTGCAAAAATAATAGGGAGGTCCCATGCATTTTTTTTGAGATAGAGAAGATTCAACCCTATATAGGATCATATAGAGATTTGTCACATAAATCCTTGGATTCATATCCTAAAGTAATTAGATTTTGTTATAACTTCTTCAGCACTTAGATATTACGCATATTTTTGCAGTAGATGCAATATTGAAATATGGTCCCAGGCATATTTCTAATATTTTTGATGATTGAAATAATAAATGTAAGGATATGGTTAGAATAGTCACATCTAGATTATATAGTCTTTTTCTAGTGGTTATAGGCAACAGCCCACATGGCTCATGTGTAATGTCTATGCCTTGCTCACAAAAGATCCTGGGTTCAAATCCATGCCAAGTCTGCCTCTATTTTGCATATATTGTCTATATATAAAGTCAATGTAACACAGAGACCCCTGGTGTCCAAGTGATGAACTAACAATACCCGCCAGCCACCTTAAGTGTATCGTAGGATATCGTAACGAGTGGGCGAAGCCCACGAGTTAAAATATTATACGATACACTGAATGAGCCCATTCCTTACTGTTTTTATTACACGATTAATCAATAAAAAATCAATAAATAATTAATAGAATATCAATAAATAAAGTTGAAAACAAAAATCGTTCCCCTTCCCCGGGACTCAAAGCCAGCCATAGTGTGTGTACACACGGCGAAAAAAGAGTTCGCCGGGACCCGGACTCGTCCCGCCTACCTGTAGAAGCTGAGCGCAATGCGCTACCCACTAGACCACCGGTACACACACCTCGGCGCCCGGCTTGGCTTGGTTTGAACGTGTCAAGCAGTCGTGTATAATTATAATGCTATTCTAACCTTGCGCATGTGAGAGTTTCTGCGGTCGCTACTGGCTTGGTTTTGTTTGAACGTGTCTTGCAGTCTTCGCGGGGGTGGGAGCAGCAGCGAGAAACTTGGGGGGGTGACAACCCAGACAGCTGGGGATTTTCACACTTTTAATGTATGGTAGTTATATGTGAGTGCCCTTCCTGGGTTTTGTATCGTATCAATGACTTATAGAGACCTGGTTCTGACCAAGCATTTCTCGTCCGTCCCTGTGGCGCAATGCATAGGGAGTTGGATTTGGGATCAGGAGACTGCAGATTCGACCCCTACCCTGGCAATGAAAATTTCGTAGGTTTTAACATGTAACATATGACATGTTAGGACATGTAAGGAGTGCCGATATCCAGGATATCAGCACTCCTAGGACCTGCAATTTCGAAAGTTATTACACGACTTCTGTCATTTTGGGTGCTTTTTCTGTATATCCCCATGCTGATATTCCTGCATAATTTGCACTCTAATGTGAACAGATCTATGCAAGGTGGATATCAGCATGGTTTAGGGTGGGTATCAGCACGGTTTGGGGTGGATATCGCACAGTTTGGGGTGGATATCAGCACTCCTAACATGTCATATGTTACATGTTAAAACCCAAGAAATTTTCATGGCCAGGGTAGGATCCCAAATCCAACTCCCTATGCATTGCGCCACAGGGACTGACGAGAAGTGGTTGGCTAGAACCAGGTCTGGATATGATACAAAGCTTGGGGAGGTCACTCACATATAACTATTATACATTCAAAGTGTGAAAATCCTCAGCAGACGCGGGACGCATTCAAACCAAAGCAAGCCAAGCCAGGCACCAAGGTGAGAGACCCGGTGGTCTAGTGGGTAGCGCATTGCGCTCAGCCGTTTGAGGAAGGCGGGACGAGTCCCGGTCCGGGCGCATTTTTTTTCGCCGTATGTCCGCTACCATAACCGTGGGACGCATTCAAACAAAGCCAAGCCGAGACAGGCGCCGAGGTGTGTGTATCGATGGTCTATTGGTTAGAATAAGGTTAGAATAGCATTATAATTATAGAGAACTGCGGGACGGGTTCAGATCAAATGGCTGCTGGGTGCCGAGCTGTGTGTACCGGTGGTCTAATGGATAGAATGCCAACCCAGAGGCTGCCGGGCGCTGAGGTGTGTGTTCCGATCGTGTACATACACTATGGCAGGCTTCGAGTCCCAGGGAGGGGGAACAATTTTTGTTTTCAACTTGTTTTTATTGATATTCTATTGATTATTTATTGATTTTTTATTGATTAATCGTGTAATAAACTTAGAAAGGTATGAGCTAACAGGCGGTCACTTGTTACGATATCCTATGATAACAGAATGAGGTGCCTGTTAGCTCATACATTACTTAGTTAATAAAGCCCCTACGATACATCGACGGTACTCTAAAGTAGGCCAAAAGAAAGGTGTCAGTCTTATATATACATGTACTACTGGTAATAGCTTATGATATTATACATTATTTGGATGTATTATGTGCGTTGTACACACCCAACCATACCAGCTTCGCATCTATTGTTATGTGATCCACACAGCTGTGTAACTAGTACAGATAGATACATGCATTATAATCCGCACAGGCCTAGATGTTTACGATAATGGGTATTTCCGAATGCCTGAGTGCAGGTACATGTTACCAAGATTCAATTCATCAGGGGGTCAGACTTGTCTCTCTCACTCACTCCAACGATCGTTTCTTGTTCCACAACTCTCTCTCTCTCTCTCTCTCTCTCTCTCTCTCTCTCTCTCTCTCTCTGCTGAACCATAATTTGGCATTTCATTGTCATTCTTAACAATTGAGTCACAGGTATCCATTCCCTTCTTGACCCAGCCAATACGTAATCTTGAGTTCGCTCTGACAGCAAAGTAGGATTAGGTTCTTTAAGACCAACCTAATTCTGAAACTATATAACATGATGTTATTGTGGAAGAATAAGGGACAAAAGGTACAAAAGGAAAGAATCAAATAATATTATTAGTGCATTCACTGTCTATAGCCATCGTCTGTAAAGATTTGTAGTCTGGGCGGCCTAAGCCTACTTATTTAATAATAATTTTCTCTTGGATCTAGCTTCTTGGGAAAGAGGAGCAGGTGTAGGTACTGGCAGATACATTTTCATTAGGTTTAATTGGGTTTTTTATATCTTGCACCTATATTCTGCCACTTATTTGCTCAACGTTGAACATTTTATATATGGCACAGAAGTACTTAGATATAACTTTAAATTTAATTGTATATCAATGCATATTTGGATCACAGTATCTTCTAGAACAACTACCGTACTTCTAGTAAGTATAGTATAACCTTCATATAATTTATGGGGAGAACAGGTATTAAATGTACTTACCCTGCCATTGTGGGAAGAAGCTTCAAATCTGGATGTGCTGCCTTTTCCGACTCAGATAATGCATAGTCTGAGTCAGCATATTCCAATTCTACGTCATATTTCCCCATCATTGCCTCCTTGCCGTACGTCGACCCCCTGGCGTCATACGTCATGTTCACGTCAACCAGATCATAACGTCTGGAGCGGTAAAAGTTCATCCAATCGTTGTATACTGCCTTTGGAAAACTGGCCCCTGCTCCGCGAAGCTGTACGGCAGTGTGCGGCGTCTCACTCCTACTTCCGGTCAGACCGGAAATGAAAAAGAACATCAAGAGTAGCATCATTTCCTCTCGGGCGTCGGTGACGTGACGGCAGGTTGGCATCTTGTTTGAAATTATTCACCTCTTTAACAACTTCGCTCTATCTCCCGCGCGTCTAACATCGCTCCTGTTTATAACGGCTGCCTACACTCTACTGGAGTAATGCAAAGGCACATTTATCCAAAAGGCCCTCATCGCCAGCTCGGGGGTACCATGGAGGTTAGTTGACTAGGCATTTTACATGTTTACTCCATCACCATATGCGTGCCATGATGCTGGAATCAATCAAAAGAGAGAGCGACACAGTGAATTAATTTCCATGAACACCATTATGTTACATACCTTTAGCAACACCGCCGTACATAGCCTATAGTTTTTTTTTATGCTGTATGTCTGCGTTTTATTATACTAAAAAGCAGACATACAGCATAAAAAACTATCAGTCTGCGTGACGTACGGGTTTGCTAAGGGTCCCTATTCACAAGTAGAAATGACTTATTGATTATCACGAGTGTCCAAAAGCTTCAATTTAAGCGTTCCTCATTCCTACATGAGCCAAACTGAAAAAAGGGGTGTTCCTGACCGATACGTCTATATGCTGTTGCATTTGTATAATTCTTTAATTTTTTTTTTTTTTTTTTTTTTTTTTGCAATAACACAGGTCGTGACAAATTATAGTCTCGGCATGGATATCGTATCGATTTGAGGTATCAAACCTGATGAGAATCTGGCTGCTAATTTGGGAATGTAGCAAATATGTATAATGGCACATCAATTCTACCAGTATAGGCTTAGAATGATATGACCGACAGTATTAGGGAGGTTTAGCAACAACGACGTACGTCCCCCGTAGCTCATTTAACGCAGACGTACCAGTACTGTAGCTATGCTGTACGTCTGCGTTTTATTGCTCACGCAGTTGGTGCTAAACCTCCCTATTAATTCCCCGATTAATTCAAACGTACACACAGTGTGGTCCTAATGCCAATAGTCCACTGGGCCGAATTGTGTTTGGGAAGTGTATGGCCAAAGTCGTCTTTTACTCACTCACTCACTCACTCACTCACTTTCTAGACATTAGTACTGCTACTTTGCAGTCGAAATGGCATTGAACATCTATCCCCCATGTCTAGATGTTCCTCGGCCAATCCATAGGAAATGAAGTATTTAACATCCGTTGCCAATAGAGCGTGTTAAGGTTCCCGCAACTGTAACACTTGAAATCTCGCCTCCTTTCGCGGAAATGGTTGAGTTCCGGTGACATCTCCCACGCATTTCATGTTTAGTTACACCCATTATTGCAAAATAACAGTATATATCTAGACCCTGCAGCAATTATAGATGAATAAATGGTGGTTTCTTTATTGATGTCAATCAGTAATTCATGTACAGGAAGGAAATTAAAGCTTTTATGTCAATCTCCAATATGACTGAAATGTGTGGGCGATGTCACCGGAACTCAACCGTTTCCGCGAAAGGAGGCGAGAAAGTGCTACGGTTTCAGGAAAACCCCAACACGCTCTATATAGGATGTCTAATTCCGGTTTTGGCTGCTCGCGCATCCTGTCACGTGATGCTGTTGGGACGCTGACTGTGTATATACCCCGGTCAGTAACACGAGTGTTTATACAGTGTCCCTGCATAAAGTGGGCTACAGAGTGCATTATGCATCATACCAGGGCATCACGTCCATTGGTCGTCATTGCGCCTAAATGCAGCCCCGGTGGGTAGCTCGCCAGCACTACCTTTTTTTTGAGTAATGGTAATGATGCAGTCGCACTAGTCCGTTTATTTTTTATATTAAACTGGTTACAAAGATAAAAAAAAAACGTATATAAATACAGCTTGAAAACAATCCTTGCAACCAGAACAATTCTCCCAATTACAAATGAGTATTCATGTACTTACGTTAAGGCCACACCAACAAAAAGATATCTTTTTCTCGACACCGCCCTCCTAAAAAGATGTTATTTGAGAATAATATTTTTTTTTCTAGAATCTTCTAATATAAATATTCTCACAAATGAACAAAAGCTTGGTATCAAAGGAAAGCTTCTTGTCCAAGGAATACAGCTGCCTGTTGATATCAGGTATTAGATATTCTCATACTTATAAAATGTCAAATATAACTTTACTCTTATAATGCACCTTTTCTGACATACGGCTGTCTGTGGTGGGGCCGTGATTCATACTATAAACCCTCGCGTATAAGACATGGCTTATATACTAGAATTACCTCATGCTTCTGTAGGATTCCTGAGTCAGCGATTGACCCCTTACATATCCTATTGTGAACCCCTGCTCGACCCCTATGGCTCATTCATTCATCACGAGTAGTTCTATGTGGCCATACATTTGGAAATGGGTTCTGGCTGTAGGCTAGATGGTGAGCACTCTAATTAATTAGCAATAATGGGAAAGTGATGTTCCTCCCAACAACAATGCCAATGTCATCTATGTCACCTTTTTTTAATCCAGATGTTCAGAATTTTATGTATATAGATATTATTTAGAAGAAGGTACTCTATTTATAGGACGAAGAGAGTGTATGTAACAATCGCAATATTGTAGACTAATTGATGACTGAGGAAAAGCAGGAGAACTGAAAAGAAAAGAACAGCACTCATTTCATTTCTTTGCTAAGCGTAGAAGGCTGGACTCTCAGCAGGTATGGTATATATGATCACGAACTGCGTGCCATGTTTTTTTTTTGTGTGTGTGCATACCCATGTGATTAGTTCTATTCCTGTTGCTCGGTTCATATAAATCAATTCAGAGCAACATGTCATGCTTATTGTCGATTCAAAAATCTGACAGACAGTACATAAATTTGAGGACTGTGTCCCCATAGAGTTTAAAAATGTATGAATTTGATACCTTTAGATTCTTCATTGAAATAATCCTGATAAATTCCTGCTATAAAAATCAATGGTCAAAAATCATAGAAAGTGTGCAAATAGGCCTTGGCGGAGTTTTGAGAGGTCTGAGAAAAAATTATGTAGTATCTCAAAAATATTTTTTGTGGATAGTGTATAGGTCTTGGGGTAACTGCACATGAAATATTATGAGTTAAATATGAAAACCGTTGCTATGGCAATGCCCAGGACCTATCTACCTGGAAACGATGTCCTCCCGAGTGACCATTCGGGGTATTTTCCCTTTATTGATTCAAAATGACCTATGATATGCTTCTGGTCGACTGTTATTATGATTTTGCTTGTAGTACTGGGTCTAATAGTTGGGTTGGGAGTATTGTAGTCAGACGTTACAGGCTTTTTGCCTTTCCCTCAGGTCATTTTCCTATAGGGCCTAGCCTGGAATTCAAGTAAATCTCAGATTCTAAGATATTCATTTCTTTCTGTTTTATATAAAAGCTGAACAGACTATGGTAGGAACTATTGATTATATGGAATACAATACCCACGGCATGTACTTTCAGGTGGTATATAGTTTTGATGGGGGAAAAATCTGTAATTTCTGTTCAAAATACCTTGTTGTTCATCACTCGCCTGGACATTATGTTCAGAATTGTGATCAAATTCCATTAAAAGTAGGCTCATTTTATGATAGCAAGGAATCAGCTGACACAGATAACAATGTGAATTCCATCATCTACTGCTCAAGATGGTCCAGATCTGTGATCTTCAATGAGATAAAATTATTATTTCTGTAGGAAATCAAACCCTCAACATGGCATATTACTCAATGGTCACTCGCCCGGACACAATTTCACCTGGACAAAAAAGCACTTCCCATCCCTGATACTGCAAAGGTTTAGCAGCAATCAATTGTCCCATACATTGAGTACTAAGGTATATGTAGGGGGTAAATAACAGGCATAGTTAGGATATTTGAATATCCCTATTGTGCAGAGGAGGGGCAGGAATATTGAATTTTGTGTGAGGACAAGAAATGTAGGCAAAATCATGATAAAAACCGTTAAAAGTATTCTCATTTTACGGTAATAAGGTCACATCTGACATCAAGAAACATGTTATTTTCATGATCTACAAGTCAAAATGGTCTAGATCTGAAATATGACAATTGTTTCTGTAGAAAATCAAGCCCTCGACATGAATTATTACTCAAATGTCATTCGCCCGGACATATGCCAAGAATCTCTACAAACATTTATTATAAGTACACTCATTTCATGATATAAAAGACACATCTGACATACATAACAATGTGATTTCTGTAATCTACAGGTCTAAATGGTCTAGAGCTGTTATTTTCATTAAGAAAAAATTTTAATTTCTGTAGGAAATCAACCCCTCAACATGGCATGTTATTCAATGGTCACTCGCCCGGACACGATTTCGCCTGGACAAAATAGCACCTCCCATCGCTGCTACTGCAAAGGATGGAGAGTAATCCATTGCCCTATATATTGGGCACTTAGGTATATGTAGGGGGTAAATAACTGACTTAGTTAGGATAGTTAAATGTGTTAATCCTACACAGGAGGGGAAGGAACATGATTTTTCGCCCGGACAAGGAAAAAGGGGGATTTTCAAGGAAAATCACTTATTGCCCCCTCACAGTGAAGTTTATGGAGGAAATCAAATTTTGTTTTCAACATACTTTACCCCCAATATGTAGCAAATCTTTTAAGGCATAATTGAACCCATTTCACTTTTAGTTATTTAATGGGGGGAGGCCAAGTGACCAAATTATCGCCCGGACAGACCACTTTACAAAAAGTAAAATGCTCCAGAATAATAGAAAAAATCCGACCAGGAACAAAATTTTTGCTTCTATCTCACCACAAGACTCTATAATTTACATAATAAAAGTGGACAGACACATACCTAGTCCTCATTCTACAAAAAATGATGAAATTTGTCGATTTTATTGATTTTCCAAGCTGAAAGGGGTCAATTTTAGGTATGTTCAACCCCCTGGAGCCCAGAATATTGATATTGATCCACTAAAACCCATATATAACATCAAGAACTCATTGAGCCCAAAAATATGACCCAAAAAAAAATGGGGAAAAATCAAAATCCTAAGTGTAGGGGGCTGACTTTCACCAAAATTCCCATTTGCACACCTTCTGTGATTTTAGACCCAATACAGTTCTCTTTGCACAGTGAAACTCACGATAACCTTATCTATACATGCCCCTTTTCTATTCAGCTTTAAATTCTATACCTCCACCCATTATTTCTCGCCCACCCATAACCCAATCTGTGTACCTACCTAACAGAATTAACCTTGTCCTTTCAATTATTCCTCTATTATATTGGGCCAATCTCTCACTGCCCCATGCATGTATTACCTCAATCATACCTCCAGCAGATACATGCAGACACATCCATATACAAAATTCGATAATCCAAGGTATCCATTGATTGTCTAGCATCGTGTGACCCTCATGTGAGACAACGATCAATGGTGGTGTTGTCATACAAGGACAAAGGTGAGGTGTGGAATCACCACCCCCCCCCCACACACACACACCCTCCTCCATCCTCCATCCTCCAGGCCATGCCACCTCCAGGTGGGCGTGATCCTCAATGTCACAGACACAGGTATAGGCTGCTGACCAACTGCTCACCAGTTTGAGTGGGTGGGTAAGTGGTCGGTTTGGTAGGTAGATAAATGGCTTTGGGCTATCACTTTGAGAGGCATATAGTGTATCCGTGGAGATTGATACCCCCCCCCCCCCACCCCTTTCTGACACGCCTTATTTCAGGTCGGCATTAGGTGTTACCGGTACACCAAATTTAATATACCTTACCTAGCTCATTACCCATCAGGTTAGGTCACTTGGTCCCCACTGAAATTGTATACCTACGGGTAATGCCATTTGATCATCACATGAGGTATAAAGGGTTCTGGGGGAGAGAATGGACATTATATGCATAGTGGAAGCGATCATGTCGATAGTCCACTTGGCATCTGTCGCGCGATAGAGGCATACATTTCCTATATAAATTTCTGCCACAGAGGCCTAGTGGACTAAGGGTGTTAGGGTGAGAGAAGGAGAGAGAGAGAGCGAGAGAGAGAGAGAGAGAGAGAGAGAGAGAGAGAGAGAGAGAGGAATTGAGGGAGGGGAAGGGGAAGAGAGAAAGAGGGGGGAGGCAGGCTCAGGCTGTGGAAGAAGAGTCAGAACAGGGGAGAATCGTGAAGGGAGGTACATGTATGGAGAGGGAGGTAGACATTGATTGAAGCAAGAGGATATGGAAGCAAAGAGGAATGAGCAGGTTGAGAATCTTGGGGAAGTACAAGGGAATGAAAGATGGGGCATACCTGATAGGGAGGCATGGCTGATAGGGAGGAAAGAAAGTGATAGGATGCTATTAAGATAGGACGAAAGAAAGACAGTGAGAAAGGCAGAAAGAAACCCGCTTATATGAGACAGGCGCATAATTGAAGACTGTTTTAAGTGGGTAAGATCAACATCAGTATTCCTCTACCCGGCGCTTATTTGAGACCCCGGCGCTTAAACGGGCCTCTATAGTATATGCACCTTGTATAAATATTCCTGATGGATTGATGGAAGAAGTAAGATCTCTGTCTATATACATTTGTAGGCAATTCCCGAGGCAATCACTCTCGCTTACAAATCAAATAAATCAGGAGAGGGGGAAGAGGAAATGCATCGCATATTGAAATGAATGTCTGAGCCATAAACGCTTCCTCTCAGAGTAATTGAGGATATCAAATGTGTAATTTAACCTGAGAATAGGTAATCTAGAAATAATAGTGCCCAGCAATAAAACCAGACAAAATCGGATTGGCTTGAAATGAAGGGGACAAAACGATAAATTAGAACTAGGACAGACAAATAGACCCTGAATGCAGATGGCGTTGTACCTGACTATAAATAATGCTTAACCCTTTAATGACAGAATCATTTCTAAAGGCTCAAATCATGTCATTTGACAGTATATGCCTATATGATGCACTATATTATAGAGCAGCACGAGTAACTCACCTGTGGAGCACTGACGAGTAACTCATCTGTACTACCTGCTAGCATCATATCAAACCTTTAGAAGTCTATGAGGTCGGCATATTGCATTAATTCACCAGTGGTGACTTCAATATAGGCCTTCCAATACAGGGCCTTGTTCATGCAACATGGCTGATAGTGCAGGTTAGTATCGGGGTGGAATTAATGCAGAGTGGGAGGTAGTGTTGTGAACCCTAGACAGGCGATAACGCCATAAATAATTTGTGGTTGAATCCCGGCACTCAAAATACAAAAGAGACACCATCCACGTTATGGGTTTTAAAAGGCACCCTCTTTTCGACGGACTTTGAGGTGAAAAACACCCCTTTTTCTTGAAACATCACGGATATTTTAGCCCCTGTTATGACCCCTTTTTATTGAAAATCATGGACATCCGATGATAGCCAAAACCTTTAGAAAGCTATTCTCAATATTTTTGCTTCTAAATTATGATTTCTACAAAAAATAAAAAGTGCTTTGATTCATAAGGGAAGACACAAGTACCCCTTTTTCTATAAAAACGCTGATCCTTCTTGAAAAAAAATACCCCTTTTTTCTGCAAAAACACGGACATCCCTAGGGCCTGAAACAAACAAAAAAAAAAAAAAAACTGTTGCAATTTCATAACGCGGATGGTGTCTGTGAAAGGAATCAAGTGCAGGGACCGGGGGTTGAATTGTGAGTTCTGCGATAACTCCACTTAAACCTGCGTCAATCCGCCATGTCCGGATACTACTCCAGTGTGGCGGGAATTGGTGGCAACGGGTTATCTTACTCTCGCTCTCTGTTTGTCTGTCTGTCTGGCTGTATGTATGTCTGTCTGTCTCTCTCGCTCTCTCGCTCTCACTCTTGTCTCTCTCTCTCTCTCTCTCTCTCTCTCTCTCTCTCTCCATCTGCCTGTCCCTGTCTGTCTTTCCCCTGTCTCTCTGTCCGTCTGTCCTCCCTCCCTCTCTCCCTCTCCCTCTCTCTCTCCCTCTCTCTCTCTCTCTCTCTCTCTCTCTCTACCTCTCTCTCTGTCCCTCTCTCTCTCTGTCCAGGTCCTACTCTGTCTGTCTACCCTGTCTGTCTGTCTGTCTCTTTCTCTATCCTTCTCTCTCGATCTCTGTTATTCTGTACCTAAATCTAGGTTTCTGTCCTCCACCAATGACATCTCCGAGATTGCATGTTCAGTAGGCCTATATCTAACTAATGATAAACCGCTTATTTGTTTCCTTTGTCTTTCATTCTGTTTCTCACATTCTATCATCTTACCCGTGTAAGATGATATACCCATGTCTCAATCATAGGCTACACATAATCCAACACCGTGGGCATGCCTCATAACCGAATGTTTTCTATGATTTATTTCTATGCCAATGTTTCTTAACATAGGCTATCCCCAAGGCGTTTTATGATTCTCTCCATCTCTCTAGACTCTATGGACCTCCTTGGTCCATCTTTAAAAAAACAAAAACATTTCTCCTCATTCATGTCCCACTGATTGTCTGGTGCAGGCATATGCCCATCAAACGTGTAGTGTAGTTTTCTTGTCCTGACTATCAAGCTGGTCTTATAGGACTCAGTATGGAGGCCTAGTGGAGCCGCCATTTTGAATTTCGCTGGTTGAGGTAAAACACACTGATAACACCTACCATGATGGGTACATTGTCCCTGGTTAACACCCACTTCCAGGGACATGCTGGTTCCATCTTATCAGTGTGTGTTGCCGGAACCAGCTCCAGACCAGATAGTGGCCAATACAATCATCACCCAGTCACAGTGTCCGTGTATCTCCATCTCTATCTGTTGGTGCACACACACCAAAACATAGAGGCACCACCGAGGTTCGAACTCGGGCTCCTGGATTCAAAGTCCAATGTGCTCACCACTACACCATGGCGCCTGGTCTGCCTCAGTGTATATAATCCTATTCTTTGTAGTATTAATCTCATCATGTGGTATTAAGAACATGATTGTCTGATTCAGGGATCAGCCTTGCAGTTATAGCTAGAGCGTATCTATCGTTCATGATCAAAAAGGAAGCCTCCGTTATACTTGTGACGATGGCAGGGACCTGTGCACTCACTCCTTTTATACACAACCCCTGCTTCCCAATCATCGTCACCAATATAATTCGCCCTAATACAATAAATTAATGCTTTACACCAATATGGGTTAACCCCCTTGTTAAATCACAGAAGCAACAGTGACATGGTATCAGTGATCGAAGGGCATTATATTAATCCTTGGCATATATTGTGCCTGATCTGTAGAGTCAGAGATTACCTTGGCTTACACGGGTCGTAGCTATTTGTGTGGATGTCGCTTGACTGTGTGAGTTATTGCATGTGCTATAGGACTATGCGAGTCCTATGACAGTTAAATACCTACGTTTCTACCTTCCCTTTTTTATTTATAGTGAGGTGGTCACCAAATTTTAGGCCTGGAGTGTAGGCAACATGTAAGCAATCATATGCACGGCTGTCCTTGGCGATTGATGTCATATTGTGGAGGACGGCTAAAATTGTATTTGGATATTTCCGGGATTCGAACCCAGGACCCTCAAACCCAGAGGCCAATGATCTAATACTGAGCTACAAGCCCTCGCCTGCCACCTTCAAATGACCGACCACACTTGGATCAGTATGATACACATAATATGGCTATATATTGCATACTAATTTAGATGTTTATGGTAGTTAAGTGCACCTTATATAGAACCAGATTTCATGCCTCCCATGCCAGCTTCATGGGTGAGTGAGTTTCACACAACCCTTGGTGACGTGGTACACAATATACCTGCGTCTACATCAGTCAGCACTCGTAAGCTCAGGTTGCCAAACCTCCCTAATACATTTATTTTATGTGAATAACTTCTTCCCATAGAGATAGCATTGCAGGGCCGATCCGCACACCCCCAGTGGCGTAACGTGTGCCGATCCACCACAGCGGCCGATCCAGTACCGTAGCCTCGTTCTGGCTGCATGTAAACATTCAAAATGGCTGACCGGTTCTCGTGCAGTGAACTATGGTAATGGATTTTGCTAATTTTCAGTTAATTAAACACTCTAAAAACATAAAATAAATATAGAACTAACCTCCCCTGGTGTCCTCGGTGGACGATCCACCCCTCGGGAGTTGTCTCCCCCGAGGGCGTCGATCCACCCCTCGGGGGAGACAACTCCCGAGGGGTGGATCGACCACCTCGTACACCACGGTCGTTTAGTTCTATCTATGTACCTGGCTATCTGCACCTGGAGGTTGGTGTACTTGACACGGGTAACTACGGCACCTACAATATTGTATTGATATAATCATTAAATGATCTAGGGCAATTCTAGGCCCAATGCATATTCTATTCAGATTTCTTCCCATCATTGCATTAAATAGGCCCATATTCTGACCTAGCAGGATGGGGGTGGCGCCGTAGTGTCTAGCTGAAGCTGGTCACCAGCATGTGCCTTACACTGGTTTCAGGGTACAGTTATATAATACCTGGTGGGAATCCACTCTGTCCCAACTTGCTATTGGCAACAAGGCGATTTTCAGTATGGAGAAGAAAGGCCCATTGAGTTACAAGAACTTCATATCAATATTCTCAAACAAAAAAAAAATTCTGAATATCTTAGGCCTTTCGCCTAACATTTGTGGGACTTGCTAACCCAAGTTGGGAGTTTGCACGTTCCCAAACCACCAAAGTTTTCTTGGGAGTTTATGCCTAACCCTTAGGAAAAATGCCCGACTTGCCTGATTGCTCCAAACTTGCCTTAGACTTTTTGACTAACTACATAGACTTTCAAGCAATATAGCAATTATTTTATCCTAATTGTAATGGTTAGTGTAAACTCCACATAGTTTAAGACAACCTAGAACAGAGCCTTTCCATTTTAGAAGCAAGTTCAATGCCTCACATCATTTTCATTTACGACCACTGAACTAAGTTGCTCTTGGATTGTCATAAGGCTACAGATGTGGATATATGAGTAATTTGAATTTCCACAGAGAAGGTGTTTCCATTCTTCCTCCTTGCTCCTTCTATAACATGTAAACTTATTAGGTGTATTCTGTTACATCCTATGCCAGGTTGAATTGTAAAGGACTTTCAATAGTCATTGAAAGTGTCATGATTTTCACATTCATAGGCTTTTCCACGATATACATTGGCAAGAAAAATCCTTATGCAAACCACACTGCCACCTGGTATGAAGAAATCTACTACCTGTTAGACAAAACTACTACCCGTTAGACAAAATCATCAGGCTCAGGAGGTACAGTGAGCACCTGCAAATCCCCATTACATATGGTGTGATCTGCTAGGCTACTCGTTTACTGCATGGAAGGTCATGGCCATAGCATGGAGCCCTAACACTGCGGCGGTCTATGAGGGATATGCAAAGCGATGGATGGCATTCACAAGCCTAAGGGATGTGCACCCCACACAACCATCAGTCAGGGACTGCATACAGTTCCTCAGTGAATATCTTGATACTGGGGTAGGTCACAGTGCCATCAATACGTCCAGGTCATTTCTATTGTAGGGGCCAGCTCTGGCTGTAAGTCCATGGCGGTAGGCCATCTGCCCCGTTCCGGTTGCACCAGCCCTGAGGGGCTGGTCAGCCGGTATAAGCTGCGCCCCTTGTGTATCATACCGATCCAAATGTAGATGGAAGGCAGAGAATGTCAGACGGGGAAGTAGCTCAGCGGTAGAGCTTCCGTCTGCAGGTTGGAGGGTCCCGGGTTCGACTCCCAGTTTCTCCAGGACATTTTCCGCCGACCTCTACACTATCATGTTTTTTAACATTCAACGGGAAACCAGCTTGAGAAGAGCCTACCATATCGAGGTTTGTCAAAGGGATAAAGGTTAAAAAAAAAAGTCAATGGAATTTGTTTGGGACGCACGGCCAGTATTTTTAACAATTCAAACTATGGATACATACAGGGACTAGACTATGAGAAGCTCACCAGACATACTATGTTACTGGTCTTACTAGCCACTGGACAAAGACTACAGACACTGCATCTTATACTCAGAGGAGACTGACCACTCAGTCAAGATTACATATTCACTTCGCAAAAAAATGAACAATCCAACTAACAAGCCACTGATTATGTACTTTCAAAGGAGAGAAGATGAAAGGTTGTGTCTGAGTTCCCATCTTAGGGCATACATTGCGGACCAAAGGTCACAATCTGCTATGCCGTTTGTCTTTTCGACAGTAAAACTGCCCACCTCCAGGGCCAGTGCAAAGACAATATCCAGACAAGTAAAATCAGCAATGAAGGATGCCGGATGCCACATGAAGTATATACAGCCAGGTGCTAGTACACCTGCTGGCATTACCAACTAGCTACTCGCTGAGTTAACATCTCTTCAGTATGTACTTTGTACAATAAAGCTATCATCAATTATCCACTAATTGCTAGCTTCTTGTTATCACTATGTCCATATAGTAGCTTTAAATACCCATAGCTAGATATGACAAAAGTATGATGATAAGCTCACCGTATCTGACCTGTCTCTCTTAGCCAAACCATGTCGGTGGTCGATAGGATACTCTGATAATAATTACAGTTATTTTCCATTGCATTAAAATAACTTAACAATTAAGTAGCACATAGTGGCTCAAATATATAATTACAAGTACAAAGGTATGGTTAGTGTAGACTATCACTCATGACACCTCCAGGTGTGGAGTCTTCACACCTACAGGTGTGGACACTCATCCCATGTACACAGTGTCTTCTGACCCCTGAAGCTCCAAATCTCGCGAAAATGTTAGTAGGCCTTAGCTGGTGGCCTCAGGCGAGCTCAGCCTCTGACCCCCCAGGCGGTATATCCGCCTGGGCCAGCCCTCCACTTCTGATCACCATGCCCCCACTGCTGCCACCCTGCTAACTACCTCTGCCATGCAGTGAAGGGCCTGGTCACAGCTGAGTGCACATTACAATGTACATTGTACTGCAAAAGCCAAACCAAGGGGCTGTCATAGTGCACCACCAAAGGCAAATAATCATAACAGTGTGATACCTGTATGAATTTGCTTGCTAAGGGGCAAGAGTTCAATCATTTTGACCATACATTCTGACTTAGGCCCTTAGCCTCCCTTTAAGTATGCCCATTTTATATGGTCACAAGTCACAAGTAGACACTGGTCCAGGCCCTACATATGGGCCTGGATGGGGCCTGGATGAGCGAGGCTGATATACATACATGTACGGCCTTAGGGTGGCATGAAGCATTGATGCAGTATGTGGTCATTTGAGGGTTAAGCAGGTGCCAATTTACTGTCCATGAAAGTATGAAGGTTATATAAATCTGGCACCTGTAGCTTTAATTGGCATACCAAACTCTTTGTAATTACCGGCAATCTCTGTTCAATATCACACACCTGTTTTTGACCATCTCCATTGTCATTGTGGAACCCTGAGAGCAATAACTAGGATAGGCCCCGGGGGATAGGCCTTTATTATACCTAGCATACAATATTGCTATTCCTCAAGTATAGGTAGTTTTGATCAGTTTACAGTGTGATACAACCAGCTGTATCAGCACATGTGTGATACGGAAAAGTAGTCCATGCTTTGTATATTCAAAATCAATATGCGGGGGACTATTTTCTATCACTTTGACGTTAATATCTTTACTGAAATCAACTTTTTTGTATCCAAAAGTTGAAATGATAATTTTGTAAAGCTAGGTCTAATAAAGATAATAAATATAAAAACAAACTCGTAGTTGTATAGATCAATGCATTTGATCAATGCATTGATCAATGTATTGATCAATGCATTTGTCGGTGCCGTATTGCATGGGAATCACTTGTGCTTCCCTAGTTCTGTTACGAACCCAGACAATAGCTTATCTGGGTTCTGGTTTGGGTAATGGGCTGACAATTGAGGAGCCTGTAAAGTGTGGCTGGTCCCCTTTTCAGTTTACCTCTTATACTGTTGGCATCTACACATAATAATCTGGGGCTTGGTATTATTAAATAAATGCCTGGTACTACCTTGAATTAGTAGCTGGTCAGAATCCAAGTTGAATGTATCACCTCCCTGCCTTTTAAATCCACCACCATTTTGTTTTGACTGGAAGTACCTCAGTGAGCATGGGCAAGGGTAAGTCCCTAAGCTGGTAACTGGCAAGGGTTACCTACTGTGTTAGGAGAGTTGCCAACACTGGCCAATGGCCATGTCACCTGGGCCATGTGTGACCTTGGTCAGAATTGCCATGTGCTTTCTCACTCTCCAGGCACACCTCCCCAAAAGCAAAACTTCCCTTTGCACATGGGCAGAGCAGTACTTCCTCTGATGGCCATTCCCACAACAAAGTTTGAAAACCATTCTGACAATAACTGTCCAAAAAGGATTGAAAGGGATTTATAACACATGCTGACAACAAGGTAGGCTTGCAGAGAAGTGTTTAAGAAGTGATTTGAGCAAAGTGTATAACATTTGGTGGTACCATCCCAGAGTTTGGAGACTGTGAAGTGGTAAAGGTAGGCATTCTGACTCATAGCTGTAAGGGGAAACCAGGCCTACGATACAGTGTACTCGTAGGCCAAACAGGCCTAGTGCTTCCCGTGCAATACAGCACCTCCAGCTACATGCAAATACATTGATCTGTACGCCTACACATTCATTTTTATTAAACTACTGTCTCGAGACAGCAGTTTATTTATATCCATACTGGAAAGCGCCGTTTACCTGGAATCCGGATTGTCAGAAATCGAGTATAGAATCTGACTGGTCTCTCCCTCCCCTCCCACCCTTCTTGCCCGCCCAGACAGCTATAGTTGGGTCCTGACTGGTCATTTTGGCCGGTGGAGTGAATGTATATTGAGAATGTATGGGAGCTCATACCCACCTCGGTCCTGTCGCTGTCCTGTCTGTCCTAGATGCGCGTTGCTTAACCGGAACGCTCCCTCCCTCCCCCTCGGTCCCCATCTTTGATTGGCTGCTACCGTGCTGAGGCAGTTAGGCGGACGCATATGGATGCATTGACCCCACGTCCCTTTCTTTGATTGACTGATGGAGTGTCGCGATCCATCACCCGGGTGCATTTGTAAACCCTTCTGTATGGACAGTATATTAGCCATCTCATATGGGCAAGTAATTCAATTTCCCGGTTCCCTGCGATAAAAACTGACAAGTTGTGACAATAAAACATTATATCTTTGACAATTCTGCAGTATTTCATTCATTTTGTCGCATATTCGATGAGTTGTAGACCGCCAGGCCTGCAGGTGTTTATGAACACAGCTAATGCACAGTTAGGCAGATGCATATGGACACATTAACCCCATCACTGGCGCCAATCACACAGTTAGGCACCTGAAACTCGCTCCGTGATTGGCTGAAACACCTCGATCCACGTCTTTGATTGGCTTTTGGTAGTGGCATGACCTAGTTAGGCATGTCCCCAAAAGCCACGTGTTTCGCTGGTACCGCTACAGGACCGCTGCAGCACCTCGGTACCAGCGAAAATGTTGTTGTTGCCGATGTCGGCTCTGTTGCTGGTCTGAGGTTGGTGGTCCGAGACCGTCTCTTGGTGATGAACAACCCAGGTTGGTTACCTTCTTTGCGTCTGGGGGGGTCCTGCCCCTCGAAAATTCTAGTTTTCCGACCCTTAGTCTAAGATGAAATCTGAGTTGATGATGACATTCGCCAGCTCGAGCTACCCTTAAGTTATAGGTCACACTATGGGAAACTCCTTTTAATAAGGGAGATGGTTTTTGTATAATTATGATGCCATTTATGCTCCCAGCTTGCCTCCATTTATGCCCACAGGCTGCCATTGCGACCTCGGTAAACAATTCATGCACCACACCTGCCATACCTGTAGACTGACACTCAAAGCGTTCTGTGAGGAGGCCTTTTGCAGTCTGTGCAGCTTGGGGTTTTAACGAAAATTTGTCACAATCCAAAATTTTGTTTCGCTTGATTTCAGGAGAAACAAATTTTCAATAGGGCGAGATCGAGCGGAGGGAAAAACTACCACAGATCCATATCCCACAATGCATTGTTACAAATTTTTTTCCATAATTAGCATAATTATGCAGTGTCCTGGTACTTTTCAATATACATAGTGCTATTGCTCCTTTGTAGAATTTATATGCTTACAAATTTAAACTACTAAGACATGGTGATAGTGTGTGCAGTGTTTTGTGTTTTGTCGCCTTTCTGTGTTTTATTCAGTAGGGCCTATTTAAGCCTACTCACTATTTGTCAGCAATTAGTCAATATATGTCAGTACTTACTCAATATTTCTCAGCAATTAGTCAATGTATGTCAGTAATTAGATATAATATAAGGGGGTTCATAATTCGGACTTGTAGTATGTCTCATTGCGTTCGGCACGTTCGATTGACCCTATTTTCAGAGTTTGCGCATCCCGATGCGATCAAAGGAACCCAATTAAGTCAACCTTAAAGTAGGCATCACATCAAGATTTGAACCAATTTTTTTTCAGTGGAGGTTCGTAATTCGGACTTGTAGTACGTCTCATTGCGTTTGGCACATTCCATTTACCCTGTTTTCATAGTTTTTGCATCCTGATGTGATCAAAGGAACCCACTAAAGTCAACCTTAAAGTAGGGATCAAGTCAATATTTGAAACAAATCTTTTTTCGACGGGGGTTCATAATTTGGACTTGTAGTATGTTTCATTGAATTCGGCACCTTCGATTTACCCTATTTTCATAGTTTTTGCATCCCAATGTGATCAAAGGAACCTGCTAATGTCGACCTTAAAGTAGGCATCACATGAAGATTTGAAATAATTTTTTTTTCAGCACGGGTTCATAATTCAGACTTGTAGTACATCTCATTGCTTTTAGCACGTTCGATTTACCCTATTTTCAGAGTTTGTGCATCCCGATGCGATCAAAGGAACCCGCTAAAGTCAACATTAGAGTAGGCATCACGTCAAGATTTGAATCAATTTTTTTTTTGGGTGGAGGTTCATAATTCAGACTTGTAGTATGTTTCATTGCGTTCGGCACATTGGATTGACCCTGTTTTCAGAGTTTGTGCATCACAATGTGATCAAAGGAACCCGCTAAAGTCAACCTTTAACCTTTTGGTGCCCAGAATTATTTGTCATTGTTCTATTTATTTCATAGGTATATCACTGTTGTTACGTACCATATACTATTCTGATCTTCTTTCTTGATTTTAGCCTCTTGTCACATTCCCGAATGCCCTTAATTTAAACTTTCAGTTCAGATATGAGATCTCATGTCTGGTCTCAGGTCCAGTCTGGTTGCTGTAGCAACTAAACATTCTATTTTGTTATTATTTGGCAGAATTTGGGCCAATCTGCTGAAAATCTCCATATTCCTATACTGTAGCTAAAACTATACTAAGCATAGTTTGTTACTACTACTGTGGAAATAGAATGTCATGGATGCAAATCATGAAAAGTATTATATTTCTATGGATATGAAAGATTTCTGTTAATGAATAACATAGAACAAAGGATAATTTCTTATTCTAGTGTCATCATTGTTGTAATATAACCAGGGAATAATATTTTGATACCATGTCAGGCCCTTGCTCTCTGGAAGGTTGACACTCTAATGGGCCACCTATCTAACAACCAAATTTCATGTTTTGACTCACTGTTCTTAGGATAATAAAGTTAGAGCAACATGGATGGTCCCATTTGAATTGTGAGGTATAACCCTTTCTATAGAGGGTATAACTTTACTGATTGGACCAGTAGAACTATGTAAATGATATTTATAAATGCTTCAGTGCGTTCGGCATGTTCGATTTACCCTATTTCGAGAGTTTGTGCATCCCGAAACAATCAAAGTAACCCGCTGAAGTCAACCTTGAAGTAGGCATCACATCAAGATTCGAAACAATTTTTTTCGGCGGGGGTTCATAATGTTTTACTCTTAGTCTTAGGTGAAGTCTGAGTTGATGATGATGTTCGCCAGCTCGAGCTACCCTTAAGTTATAGGTCACACTATGGGAAACTCTTATCATTAAGGGAGATATGATGGTTTTTGTATATGATGCCATTTACGCTCCCAGATTGCCTCCATTTACGCCCACAGGCTGCCATTGCGACCTCGGTAAACAATTCCTGCACCACACCTGCCATACTTGTAGTAGGAATGCATAGAAATAAGTATCAGTCGCTGACTAGGTGGATGGACACTCAAAGCGTTGTGGGATGAGGCCTTTCGCAGTGTATGCCACATTGGGTTTGAAAAAAATTTGTCCCAGTCCAAAATTATATTTCCCTTAATTTCAGTCGAAACGAATTTTCGATAGTGCGAGGTCAATCGGAGGGAAAAGCTTCCACAGATCCTTAACCCACAATGCATTTTTGCATAATTATGCTAATTATGCAGTGTCCTGGTATTTTTCAATATACATAGATATGTTCTATTGCTACTTTGTAGAATTCATATGCTTACAAATTTAAACTACTAATATATGCTGACTGAGTGTCAGCTGGGAAATAGGCATTGATTCATTTGTGCATCTTGCCCAGATTGAAATGATGCACTCTATCTCTGAATCCATCAGGAATATGGATCTAAAAGTTTGTAAAATGGAATCAGCATGGTAGAAACCCTTAAAATTGATATATTACACTTTAAAATCTGTTGATAAACAGCAGAGAAATGTACATTGATTCATTGGTGCATCATGCCCAGATTGGTATGATGCACTCTATCTCTGAATCCATCAGGAATATGGATCTAAAAATTTTAAAAATCGGCATGGTGAGAAACCTTGAAATTGATATACATTGTATTACATGTTGAAATCTGTTGATAAACAGCTGAAAAATAGTCATTGATTCAGTTGTGCATCATGCTTTGCCTGGCATGATGCACTCTGTCTCAGAAACCATCAGGAATATTGGTCTAAAAGTTGAAAAAAAAAGAATCAGTATGCTTGAAAACATTAAAATCGGTATATTAAACTTTGAAATCTGTCGACAAACAGCTGAGAAATAGGCATTGATTCATTGGTCGCCGCCCGGTCTGCCCTAGATGCACGTTGCCCAACCGGAACGTTCCCTCCCTCCCCCGTGGTCCCTGTCCTTGATTGGCTGCTATGCCGCTGAGGCACAGTTAGGCAGACACATTGACCCTGTCACTGGTGCCAAACACACAGTGAAGCACCTAAAACTCGCTTTCCTCATCGCAAATATAGTATAATTTATTGAACATCGTGGACAGCAGTTTACAAGAGCTATGCTCTCACTATCTTATTAATATTTAGTGACGGCATGAATGCCTCAAAGCGTCATATCTCTAATTCATCAGCATCATGGATGCTTCCATTCTGGACTACGCCAACCCCTTAGAGATGGAGGTTGAATGGATTCCGCGTTGCCTAGTTACTCCTTACAGCTGCATTTGCAAACTATTTATACATCATAACAATCGTTACAACCTTATAAAACCGGGGTTTAAATGCATCTACTATAACACATCCTTTAAGGACCAACCCCCTATTGGACACACAACCAGAGAGGAGGCATTAATGGTTGATCATATGTCTTAAGTGTGCTGCGGTGACACTTATGTACAAACTCTGGCTATGCATACAAAAAATGGGCGTGGTCTGATATGAATATGCACAATGGTATCCACGGGCCCCAAATATGAATGGATGTAAACGTCAAATGAGAAAACACAATTGAAATGGATTTGTTCTTTTTTTCTGTGGAATGACAATGTCCCTTTTTAGGTGCAAGAGCGCACAGTCATATTTTCCGTTATTGATGTGCTCAATATAGAAGGAATTTCCCTACATCAGCACTTTTCTGTGCTGTTACTCTCTTGGTGTAGGCCAATAGAAATACCTACTCAAATGGTACAATTATTGCTAAAAGAGTATGACACACCCATTTTGGTCTTACATAATCTTATAGCATACACTGAAAACCCGCCGCTATTGGAAAGTCGTCATATATGACGACTTTAGGGTCGTCAAAGGGTCGTCATGCATTTATGACAACCTAAACTCGTCATTCTGACCACCCTCTTAGGTCTATTAGTGAGTATTTGATCCAGAAGAGGGCCCTACTATCCAAAACCCTGATTCTTACGATCCACCCTGGGATATTTATTGACTAATATCTGCAATTGATTTTGGTACATTGCTACTTGAGAAATAATAGGGGGATGTATCATTTGATATAAAAGCTCACCTTAAAGAAAAAAAAACGCTGGGAGAAGATTTACATTAGAACATTGACATTTCCATTACGATGCCTCTTTTGTGTTTGGTGATTTTTTTATAATTCCCTATTGATTGAGTACATTTGGTGATATGTATGTACTTGGGAGAGTGCTTTGGCCAATCTCATGTAATAATGTGCATGGTTGAAATACCTGTACAAAGATTAAATGGGGGGTTTTCCAACAAAACTTTCAATAATGAAAAAGTATATCAGAGATACAATATGCACCTATAGGATGGTGTTATGGTGAAAATATGTTGCCAAAGGGACGAATTTAGGTCATGACTACCCCATGACGACCTAAGGTTGTAGTTTTAGGTATCGTCAACCTGAAGACCTAAAGTCGTCACTACTGACGAGTTTATGAACTCAAGGGTTTTCAGTGTAGGCTATTTATGTAGTTACATATTGTGCAATAATCATTTCTTATCTAACTTCTTTTTTTTTCTGCTCTTGCATAAATCCCTTGATGGAAGTATGATTATTATTAGGGAGGTTTAGCAAGCACTGCGTGGGCAATATAACGCAGACGTGCAGCATACCTACAGCACTGGTACGTCTGTGAGAAACCAGAAAAAAATGACGTACGTCGTGCTTGCTAAACCTCCATATTATTACGGAGACAGACAGGGTGCATCCACTGCGGACGGATGGACCATGCGTCGGTTTCATCCGTCATATTTATCATTGATTTCTATGGAGAAAATGACGGATGAAGGGAGACGGATGGTTCATCCGTCGCAGTGGACGCAGTCCTATAGATAGCAGTTTAGGCGCGGTGGGGATATAGAGGGTTTTTGGCCATTTTCGACCTCTTATGGCTTGCGCTTTTGACATATATGTGGGTTGGTATGTGCTGTGCGTCATCGAGGATATCATTCTAAACGTTCATAATTACAATAAGAATTGATAGGATATCCTGCAAATAACCACACAAGTGTCCTTACCTGTTATATACTGCACAGTGTGCTTTCATCCTACCCAGAGATCAACCATTATAATACAAACACCGGAAGCCATTTCTCAATGCACTACGATCACACACAGCCGTACGACTTGAAATCCCAATGCTATGTCTATGGGAATTTCGGTGCGACCTGGTAGGTGCAATCGCAGTACGTCAAGAAATGGCCAGGTCGTCAGTTTTATGACCTCCTGGAGGGCGATTCATAAAAACTGACGAATATAAGTGAACATATGATGCATTTAGAAGCAATCATTTTAGAGATGGAAGATGACCCTTTTTTGAAATGGTAATGCATTTCCTGTGTTACATGTACCTGATTAACATTAGAATATATGTAGGAATATCAGTTTTCCATTGAATTAGCCCTCCTTAGATGACCTTTTGATCCTGACAAAAAGTGCAATTCTATGTTGTGAATTTTTATGAATCGCCCTGCTGGTCACCAATCATTTTGCACTACATACTGGATTATGATGTAAGCATTGAGCATCAATCATTTTACACTGTATACTGACCTGCTGTACTGCTTCGCGTATAAGGCGCGGCTTATAAGCCAGGATAAGGCCTTGCTGTGCACCATAAAAATCAGCGTAAACTCAGGGTGCACCTTATATGCGAGAATATCACCCTAAAGAGCAAAATCAAACTGCTTATAATTAAGCCCCAACTGCTCCTTACAGCGTCTCATTCAACTCATGGCGCGCATTAGATTCAGAAAAAAATGTGATGTAAATTGCAAATTGTCCCTACCAATCACCTAGTACCCTACATTATACTAGGATCAAAAGGAATGCAGTGTAAGAATTGGCTGTCAATCACTCTACACCGTGTACTAAAGAAGATGTGTAAGAGATGCAAAGCACGGCATATGGCAATTGACTAATACAGAAAATATCCATCACAACCATTGATATAAATCATCAGGCACTTCAAAGAATCTTTCTTGTATCATCGCTTTGCCTCTTCATTACTCTCAAAACAATTTTGTTATGTGTTTAGCTTTAATTGTCTTCAGTGTAGTCCGCGTCTACTATCCCCCTATGGTATAATTTGCTACAACAGGTGTGAATGAATATCTGAGACATTCTGTACAGTCAACATAATTGTGATGAGACTGCTAATGCACGACCCAGCCCCCTGGGGTCAATTCCTTTGAAGCATGTATATATATATATATATATATATATATATATATATATATATATATATATATATACACGTACCAGGGGACAGCCTCAACTACCAGTACAACATAGCAATATGTAGAACCTACCGCTGACGGTCAGTTTCGACCACAGGCATGCGAGAGCAACCCAAGGAGTTCCCTATAAACCCGATTTGCAGTGGCGGGTTTAGACCCCCCCCCCCCCATCCCTACACACACACACACACACACACACACACACACACACACACACACACACACACACACACACACACCTTCAATCCGGGATCCAGTGTGCTGGATCCGCTACCTCCGATGGCCCTCCCTCCAGGACGGCCAGTTTGCTCCGGTATAGACTGCTCAGGCTCATTGACATACATCTCGACAATATACATTCACAAAATAGGCGACATGATGCAAGAATGCAGTACGGCGAGTTACTCACGAGTGACTATGTACACGCGCCATAAAGATAATTGGCCATGAAACCTTGAGGTATTATGTCATCCCTAAAAACATCTCAATTATATGATAAATCTCACCTTGAAATCTATCCAAGTCAATTGAGGAATAGCCATTCTTCCTCCATGTCCATGCCTGGAAGGTAACGCCCAGTCAAAGGTTAAGAGCCACAGTAGCTAGACCCTGGAGTATAACGTGTAGGTCAATATCTGTAGTGATAGTTTACCTGGGCAGAACACAGAATACTATGAGGACCGTGTCCAAGCCTCACCTGTCCTGCCAGACTTTCCCACGCCCAGTCCCATCTCACCTGAGTCGCCATCTACTCACCAGGTGGCCCACAGACCGGACGCTGCATGGTCTTCCTCCAGCAGCAGGCATGTTGTAATGGTATAAGCACTCCAGGTTTAAAGTGGGGATAATTTCCGATCCTTGTTATCAATTCGAGGTAATTTTTCTGAAATTATTGGAGTTTGGAATGATGGATAGACTTGATATCCACCATCAACCTTGGGTTGTAGTATCAGTGCATTTAGAATTTGCAAGGGTTCTAGTATCAGTGTACATAATTATAATTTGCAAGGGTTCTTTTTAGTATCATTGCATATAGAATTCGCAAGGGTTCTAGTACCAGTGCATATAACATTTGGAAGGTGTCTAGTGTCAGTGCATATATAATTTGCAAGGGTTCTAGTATCAGTGTATATAGAATTTGCAGGGGTTCTAGTATCAGTGTATATAACATTTGCAAGGGTTCTAGTATCAGTGCATGTAACATTTGCAAGGAGTCTACGGTAGTATCAGTGCAGAGGGTAGTGACCATGGAGGTCGCTATTGCATCATAGGAATGGCATTCGCGATCTGCAATATTAGCATTCATTCAGTCCGAAATGACCCCCATGTATTCCATATTGCCTCGATAGTCCACAATAATACTCCATAGTAATATTGTTAATCCTCATCCTCAAATTGACATCTTCTATACTATGGTAATAAACAGATTTATATAGCAATATCTACTTCTTTTGGTAGCACAAGTGAATATCATAAATTTACTGGAATTCAGGGCTATTCACAGCTATAAGGCCACTAAAAAAATGGGTTTCAAAATTGTTTTTGAATGTATCTATCTTTTTACCTATATTTAGTCAAAATCATGGGAAAATAGAAAGACATGGGCATATTTGGTATCAAACTAAAGGTAACGATGTCAGCAATGCAGTGGGTTATAATCAGTAAACTATTAGTTACTCAAATCAGATTTTCGGTCTCAAATATTTGGTAGACAGTAAACCGGCCCACGCAGTTTATGTCCAGAGTAAAAAGAAATCGCCCTCGTCATATTTTTCAGGGGTTAGTGATGAGAAACCATTTTTGAGCCGCCTAATATAGAAAACTCCATCGACTCCAACAATGCAAAAGGAATAATCATGTTCCAGCCGTGTTTAAATGCATTCTATATTGCCTATATTGTGTGCATCTGCTCTTTGCATAAGTATCCCCATTATTAACTGGCAGGCGTCAGACAAGTATGTGAGATGACAATTTAATGCTGATCCAAGCATATAATTTTTCAATTTCTCGTGCATAATTTTCATAACATTTTCACGAATACATCTTTCTTAATTGCGCAGCATAAAATTGTTTGTACTGCATATATATCGGCTTTTACCTTGGTTTTTCCTGTCAAGGCGAGGCGAAAATGGTTGTTAATTTATTGAAAAGAAAATATGGGAATTATTTTAGTCTAGTGGTTCTGTAAAAAAGAAAGTCCTCGCCTATAAGTCCCACTGTGAATTCAGCTACATCTTATGAGGCGCAGTTGTAGGTCATCCTTGCAGTACAGTTTATAGTTAGGTATAACGTACTCTAAAGCAGACAAGCTCGTGAGGAACAATCTAATTGTCGTTTCTCCACGTACATGTACATCAGTTATGTACATCAGTTTGCTTCAGCTCCATAGCCAGTCGCCCTATATCTGTTGATGGTGATGAAGACGTCGCTCTTTTCAAATATCTATTGTTACCACACTTTGTTACATTATGCCTGCATGGTATCGTTAAACCCCGCAACATTGAAGATAGAAAACAAACACAGGTAAATCAAAAATTACACTTTGGCACCATACTCCCAACGCGATTTTACATTAGAACTGTAGGCTTAAACCATTTCACACTTTATGAAATTCACACTTTATGAAATGTAGCAGCAAATCTTATACTAAAGCTTTACACTGTAAAAAGTTACTGTGGAATCTATCAGACATCCCCATAAACTGTACAGTGAACTATCATGTATGTTTTGCAGTTAAGCAATGTAATTTCCTCAATGAAGCCCCAGAAAACAGATGTAGAGTTAGGCACTCTGTTGCAAGGAATATAAAATTTTAATTCCTTGAAATAACGGCGAATGCTTTGCCTAAAAATTGCCAGAAGGACTGTCGTTATTTTGACTGATCTTTTTTTTTTTTTACAGTGCATATGTTACTGTTCAATGTGCCCCTTAGTGGCCCATGGGCAATCATCATTAGAATCTGATAAGAGATCAATAAAACATCACTTATATCACACTCCACTGTATACCTGCATTCATATGTACATGATGTAAATGTGTCAGGATATGGATGTGTTATATGAGTGTAAAGTAATATAAGAGATAGATTAAGTACATGGTATAGTGAGAAAATACTTATGTAATTATGCTGATTTCATTATTAATGCTATTTCAGTAGTAAAAAGTATCCAGGGTTAATCCTTTAACAAGTGACAATGTATATTACACCAATGCGTCATGTTAAACAGTCAATGTACATCATCATTATAATATGGCACCCCAATGTTTCCTTGACGCACCAACGATGTATCCGCTTGTGCTGCTTTAATATATATCCAAATAATTAATGATATAACATAGAATATTGGATAATCATAGCGTCCTACAGGGGAAATCAGGCCTGTCAGGGACGTTTAGTAATTGAACAGTAATTCACGATCTCCCCTATACATTGCAGTGCCATAAAACCCATATTTTGACAAAGCTTTATTGTTGGCGAAATTAAACATGATGACCAAATGAGTCGCCATTATTTGAATGGTGAATGGATGTGCAAGTTGGAAGTCCATGATAACTGAGCGGACGTGTTTTAAGCGCATTAGTGCATGGTTAGCGTGAACAATATCTGTGTTATAGAATTTTAGACCCACATCCAGTGGATCCACCATTTTGAATCTCGCTGGTTCTTCTAAAAGTAGTAAACACAATAGAGAGGTTAAGATTTGCCTATACTTGTAACGTGTACAGCAACGTCTAGCCTACCATTTCCTACCAATCCAGGCGTACACGTTGCCGTACACGTCGTGATCTTAACCTGTCTACTGATAACACATGCTACGATGGGTACCTTGTCCCTGGATAACAACCACTTCCAGGGACAAGCTGGTTCCTTCTTATCAGCTTTCATCAGTGCATGTCGCAAGAAAACCCAGGACTATGATATTAATGCAATATAGCATAAATATGACAGCCCACGGTTTGTATATTGAGGAATATTGCAAACCGTGGGCTGTCATATTTAAGCCATAATGTGTTTATACCACCTTTTCCTCCATAGTAACATTATTTACCTACCTGATATCCCCAGAATAAATACAGCAGAAGACATTAATTAAATTTTTGTCAGTGCCAGTGATCCTCCCCGGTTCGCTATGCGTGAAGCCATTGTTATTGCTGTTCCTCGGTGGGTGCCCGACTTTGCACCCAGTTTTCATCTTGATTCCAACCTTGTCATGTTATAATATTAAAATCCCAGCAAAGTATACCATCCATAGATGATGGATGCATGCATAATTTCTCCAATATATACAAAATAAAGAAGAATCCATTGACTTTTCCATTGTAAGCAAGTCACTGTCCGACATTCTCAGCGTCTTGTTCAACTGCGGATTCTTGACCTATATCCACATCTGGGCCACTGACACATTTCGTCAAGCAAGGAGGCGGGGGGAATGGTGGACCGCGACCCGCTTACGATGGAAAAATCATTGGATTCTTCTTTATTGTTAAGATTATGGACTCATTTAGCATGGAGGGATCATCTAGAATATATGAGGATGTATACATTTTAATAACTCAACATGTCATGGTTGGATTCTACCTTTATGTGCCCAGAATTATTTGATGATTTTCCATTTATTTCACATGTACATCACCCCAGTGATAAAGTAAATATATAATTCTGAACAAGTATTTGATATGGAATTCACATTATGCACCTGGTTCTTTTTTACTTAAACCTTCAGTTAAGAGAGAAATTTCTGACTGAGTGTGGTTACCATAGCAACCAAAATGTTCCCTTTGTTGTTATTCACTAGTACATAGCCTCTTTAGTGCTGTCCTGCTCTAATCTCATATAATGTGTGATATTTGCATAACTATACCCAACTGGTTCTGCATGTGTGTACTACCAGGTTGCAAAATGTCTTGGTCACAGTTCATGACATCATTTACATGGATATGAACAATTCCTATGAATAGATTAGTTGTAAGGTTGGCAAGTCTATCAAAGGTGTAGCAATAGGGGACAAATGATCCAGCATCACCTTGCTATCATGCTAGATCCTATCTCCTTGGCCGATTCCTTTCCAAAGTGTCACATATATGACAACTAATTTTCAGGTTTTGACTCACTGTGTCTGAGGTAATGGTGATACAGTCAAATGAATGGTCTCATTGGAATAAGGGGTCATGGCCGTTCTAATGAGGGTATAACTTTGCAGATTGGACCAGTGGATGTTCGTGGATGAAAATTTACTTCAATGTGCATGTATTTAAGCACCAAACCGCGCATTTAAGCGCGCTTGGGCACCTAAGGGTTAACTCTTGGTGCACAGACGAGCAAGTGAGTGATTTCGTGACAAATATGTTCTTTGCATTGGACTTCATCACTGTTCAGTGTGGGGAAATGACTAATGCTCTCACCAACCAATACTGCGGCCGGGGTTCAATTCTCCTATGAGTTGGTACGATTTTTCAAAATGAAAAAATGGCGAGACTGACTTTGTATGTCTGCCAGCACTTTCCCAAAAGATTCTAAGTCCAACTTGACCTCGAAAAAGTATATCCAAAAATCCCAAAAAAGCACATGGTCATATATGCTCTGATAAGGCACTGGTAGAGGATAGCATAACAGTAAGGGAGGTGGCAGGGGTTTTGTAAATATGGTAAGGACGTGTAACTATAGTATAGATAGGGGTGAACATGAGCTGAAGCGGGGATCTAGATTAAAATATATTTCATTTCATTTAGTGTTTGACGCGTACTCTCACAAGTATTGCCATTTCCTCTTTTTTTTCAAAACAGTATCCATAGCGGTGAAGAATGCCCTCACTGAGAAAATTCTTCCTGACAAAGTGACATGTATACCCATGTCAACTTGATTTGACACAGAGAGCACAGGTCATTGGGACATGTGCACATATGTCACCATGACAACTGTAGCACACAGTAATCCTCATATGATTTGACATGCCTTAAAATGCCATGTCATCTGTGAGTTGACCAGGGTCACGGCCATGTCGAAGGCACTTGACATGTGATGGTTTGACATACATAATTGTTCTAGGATATTCCACTAGATGGAGCAAACAACCATTTTGGTACCAGGACTAATCACTACCAAGAAGTACTACCAACACTTGAGACATTTGATGTATCTGTGTCATTTTGTTTTCATGAAGAATAGATCACTAAGGTCTGTAAATACTATCAATAAATGGTAGTGAATTCTATTTCGTTGTTAAATCTGCATTTGTTATTGAATATCAAAATAGACACCCACCATCCTGAATACTCCAACTGGAGTGGTTAGACACCTTATGTGTGGGTCAGTGAAAATACCAAAGGACTGTATTCTAACCCACAATCTATAATCTCAGTATCTACAGTACAGGGAGACATATGGCATTGCCATGCACCTCCATGCCCTTGTCTTATGGACTGCATAGAGGTCCTCAGTCAAGTAGGAGTTCTGTAGATAGGAAAAAGTGCCTTAGTGTTGCAGGCCTGTGGGACTATGATATCCCCTGCCTTCTATTATAGGCCTCCCTTGATTGAACCATTGGTACATAGTTATTGACTGCTCTTGACCCTTACATAATTGTCTCACAGTATTACCTAGCACTCAGGTGAATGGATCAGAAATATGTGACGTGTCTTTATTACGCATGTCAAATGGAGTTGACAAACCAAATATGAGAGGGTCAACCTCATTTGACATGCCTTCATACATGTCATCTGGGAGACAAATTGTGACCTGTGCAGTATGTGTCAAAGCGATCAGTGTTCTTTCCTCTGTGCTTGTGAGCTGGATGGAGAACGATTTTTGTCCAAAAAGAAGCCACCGCTTAAACAATAGATGACTGGTCCTTAACCCGATGGGGTGTTCACACATTTTTGCGAGTTTACTGTGCTTTACCGGACGCGCATTTTTGTGAGTTACTCGCAGATTTTTTACCCTCAATAACTTGCTCAAAAATGAGTAAAATCTCATGATCTTTTGGGTATGTGTTCTAAGCTATATTCTCTCTGGACAGTCCAAACCATTTGGCTGTATGGATATTCCCCCCTTGGTGGTCGGCAGTTGAATATAGATGAGTTTTACATTTGATTGCCATGATCTGAGCAATATGAAAGGGGAAAATGTGAAAAAAAAATGAAAAAGTTTTTTTTTGGTAAAAGGTGATTGAGGGTAATTTTTCACGAGGAAAAAGTTAGTGATGAAATTAAGAACATATTCTGATGCTTTGTGGGTGAAATCCTGGTTTCCATGGCAACAAAACAACTAAATATCACAATTTTTGTTTATTTTGGTTGCCATGGCAACAGAAAAGAATGATTTTCCTAAATACCTTGTTGGTAAAAAATCTGATAGTTCCTAAAAGTAATCTAGCACTTGCAATTTATTTCATCTCAAAATTCCAAATTTTAACTGAAATATTTCAATTTGATATTATTGCATGATTGTTTCATCTACAAGCCATACGAATCATCTCTTCATTAAGGCGGGCTTCCCTAGCCACTTAAAAGGGTCTATTTCTCCTCTTTCCTACCCCCTCGGGATGTGTGTGGTGCACATATGCGTGTGCACTGACACATTCCCCTGTGAAATTGTGTAATGTAGTTCTCGCCATGAATATGACCTTAGCTGTCGAAATGGCATTAAACATCTATTACTCACTCACTCACTTCAATAAGGCCTCTATAGGCTATTGGGGTATCTCACCTTTTGATTATCAGGGACAGCATAGATTGTCATAAGTTCACTTATGATTGGAAGATCTAGAAAATTCTTTCAGTTTCTGAAAGCACACATTATATCCTATTTAGAAAGTTTCCACTCAAATAAAGTCTGAAAATATTTGGTTTCGATAGACCTATCTTTATGTAGAATATGGTAAAAGAAGAGTTAAAGTGTTTGACATTACCTTATGTTCCTCATTTCATGGGTCTTCTTTCAAATTGTTTGAAAGAAGACCATTCATTCCAGCAGCTCTGAGCCTCTGTTCTAGTACCCACACTGCCTCTGTCGTACACCAAAGATTGATCGTCTCCATTTGTTAAAGTTTGCTGACAGTAGAGATGTGAGGCAACTGCAATTAATCTGCTATTTTAGTAAAACATGAATTTTAACCCTTTGCTCCATACCACACCAATATGGCCCATGTGAAAGAAAAGAGGGGGAAATTCCCATGGCACCCACTGAGCAATTATTCAGCTAAAACAAAGAAAGCTGAATTCTATAAATTTGATTTTAAATAGAATTACCTGCAGGGTTGTGTCATCTAATGCCACACAGATTGATGCTGCTATCTAAGCTGTTGTTTGATTAGCCTGTCTTAAAGGATGCAACATAAAACATACCATCGTTTAACAACAGGTATGCTCATTGCTGGTCCTTTGTTACAAAAAGAAAGGGACAAAAAAGTTATGCGATTAAGATATTTTATTCATGTTTGAGATAAAGGTTTGTAAAACAATAAAGTTCTAATACTGAGCAGAACGTGTTGGATCAAATTGTCACTTGCCGAGGTTCCTATCCTTTTCATAAACTCTGGCCAGTGTGGGGTTGGATGCCTAATATGGGCCTTGGGAAGAACATTGACCTTTCGAGGCAAAAGTATGAATAGCCTACCTGGGATGGACCTTGAGAGGTGGTGAACCCTCAGAGGATAGCGACCTGCTCTCTGTCTGAACTATGCCATTGATTAGTAGGCCACATGTACAGTGTAATTACTTTTGTAAATAGGAAATCAAAGTAGATACTGATGATGGGTATTTTTCTGGTAGGGCCAAAAAATTTGAAGGTGTGTTTCAAGTTACATGACTTGAAAAGGTAGGGTCGGTAGGTCGGATTTTTTTTTTAAATTTTTTTTTTTAACATTTATATAGAAAACAAAGCATTGTAAAAATGACTGGAAAACGACAACTGTGAGAGAGGGGAAGAACACGAAAAGGATACAGGAAATGGGTGAAAAAAATAAAAATCCTCATAAAGTAATGAAAAATTTCTTTAAAATATGAAAAAAAATGAGTCAAATTCTTCAAAATCAACAAAAAAAAATTTTTGCTCCTGTTTTGCTAGGGTCAGTCGGGTAACTGGAAACAAACCTTTTTTTTTGGCCTAGGCTAGGCCCTATGCCTAAACACATACCACAATCACCAAGATCCTAGAAGCTTTCCTGTTGTATATAAAAACTATTTTCCATTAGTGTCATTCTGAATCTAAAGCGATTTATTATAACTTTACCTTTGTCTTTCCGTGTCTATAGGTGTTCATGTATGATTGTTTAGCCAATAGAAAATGTGACAAAACCTGGGAAATCATAACATTAGGGGAAAATCCCTCTTTTCAAATTAATGTCTTCAGCTACGTTTTGGTACTTTGCATAATAAAATATGCCAAGATAGCTACAGAAATGTGAGATCTCAAATATGGGATGTCAGCAACATGGAGAATTTCAGGATTGCCCTTAACTCAATTGTGTATTGAAATATTGTGGCATAACACATAGAAAATCCAATTATTGGAAAAAATAACAATTTTTAAACATAATCATCCATAACTTTAGATCTAGAAGGGATAATTATGGTTTCTATGGCAACCAAATGTCAACAAATGTGCCAAATTTAGGGAAAAACATTCTTTTTGGGTTTTAAATAAGGTCATTTTAGAAGGGAAATAGAGTCTTGGCTATAGCATAATCAGATTCTTCAGACAAAGTTACCCTAGACATGTTTTCACTTAATTTTTCACTCTTTTGGTCATATCTCCTTAAATATTGTATTTAGAGCATTTGTGGGTATTTCCCTTAATGTTACGATTTTATCTGTTTCGTCACAAAATAATTCTACAACAGCAACTTTCATTTTTCCTCCATTATTCACACCAGCGAGCACAAAACACGTGGTCTACTACCAAAATATTCTGCATACTGCTGAGAAACAAACCCGTTGGGGCAAATTGAAGCCGTGTTGTATAAGATCAGTTTGTGCCATGTAATGTCCCCTGCCAAACAATTAGTTAACTATAAAATAAAAAGAATAATTATGGGCGTTGGCTTGTTTGCCCGATCGCTACTGTGAGTCAAACGTAATTACCATTGTTATTACAAAACCTTGAGCACGTTGATTATATGTACGTCTGCGGTGGGGTAGTAGCAAGGCTAATGGGAAGACTAGTCTGATTCCATCTGCTATTTGTTTGGCAGTTACATTATGATTAGCTGACAGGGTAACAGGTACTTTAGGGTGCAAGGACACTTAGGATGCAGACATGTAGGGTGCGAAGACACTTAGGTAGCAGACACTTAGGGTGCACAAAAAGGACAGGTAGGTCGCCGGGTGAAAATACCAAGACACTTAGGGTGCAGTCGGTCTATAGCCCATCTGTCTGTAGGGAGTCCCCTCTGAACAGACATCACATGCCTCTAGCTCGCACCACTGATTTTATCTCTATGCGTATAAGGCCATGGGGAATAAAATCAGTGGTAGGGCTAGAGGCTGGTGATTTCATCTTTGTATACACAACAAAACTGCTGACTGACGGCGTAGGGACAGTATCCTTAGCCCTTTAATTTTTTCTAGTTCTATTAGAGCTTGGAGTATGATTATTTGGTTCACTATTAATCCCAAATCTTTTTAATTCCACTATCACTGCGGACGGGAGGCCGACAGGAGGCCGACTCCCGGCCGCCAGCCTCTGGGGGGGCAGACACTCTGAGGGGGGCAGAATAGTTCACAGTTTACAAATCTAGACCAGTTTGTTTTGCACCCTAAATGTCCTGCCGTTGCACCCTATGTGTCCTTGCACCCTACATGTCCTGTGGTTTGCACCCTACATGTCCTAGCACCCTAAGTGTCCACCTGCATGCACCCTAAATGTCTGCACCCTAAGTGTCCCTGCTACCTAAGGTACCAGTATTCGCTGACAGACAGGCGCGGACACCTCGCACCACTTTCTATATACTCTACCTACACCTCACACCACTTTCTATACATCTTGCACCACTTTTTATATACATGTACTACTCACACCTCACATCACTTTCTATACATACTTACACCTCACACCACTTTCTATATACTACTTACACCTCACACCACCTTCTACACATCTTGCACCACTTTCTATATACATGTACTACTTACACCTCACACCACTTTCTATATACTACTTACACCTCACACCACCTTCTACACATCTTGCACCACTTTTTATATACATGTACTACTCACACCTCGCACCACTTTCTATATACTACTTACACCTCACACCACTTTCTATACATCTTGCACCCCTTTTTATATACATGTACTATTCACACCTCGCACCACTTTCTATATACTACTTACACCTCACACCACTTTCTATAAATCTTGCACCACTTTTTATATACATGTACTACTCACACCTCACATCACTTTCTATACATACTTACACCTCACACCACTTTCTATATACTACTTACACCTCACACCACCTTCTACACATCTTGCACCACTTTTTATATACATGTACTACTCACACCTCGCACCACTTTCTATATACTACTTACACCTCACACCACTTTCTATACATCTTGCACCCCTGTTTATATACATGTACTATTCACACCTCGCACCACTTTCTATTATACTACTTATATCTTACACCACTTTCTATTTACTACTAACACCTCATACCACGTTCTATATAGATGTACTACTTACACCTCGCACCACTTTCTATATATACTACTAACACCTCATACCACTGTCTATATACATGTACTACTTACACCTCACACCACTTTCTATATAATACTAACACCTCATACCACTTTCTATATACATGTACTACTTACACCTCACTTTCTATATACATGTACTACTTACACCTCACACCACTTTCTATATACTACTAACACCTCATACCACTTTCTATATACATGTACTACTTACACCTCACACCACTTTCTATATACTACTAACACCTCATACCACTTTCTATATACATGTACTACTTACACTTCACACTACTCTCTTTATGTGACCAGACCTGTGAAAATGGCCCTTTTTGTAGGTTCCATTAAGGTCCCTATTCCCAAACAAGGCATACTGGTGTACTACTTATACATTGCACCACTTTCTATAGGCATATCACTTTCTATATACTAATTACATCTCACACCACTTCCTAAATACACGTACTACTTACACATCGCACTACTTTCTATATTATATAATACTGACACCTCGCACCACTTTCCACACGCAACACTTCCAGTATGCTACCTTTAAAAGAAACCCATCCCAATTTTCATGATAGACTTTGTATTAAATGAACAGATTATTCATAGTTTAGCATAACATATTCATTATAAGGAAGAACTTTTCTGGCATCGCGTTTTATTGTCCTTTCACAATTATAACTAAATAATTCCACAGAGGGTTTGGTAATATCACGATAGTGAACGCTTCCCTATTATGGCTAAAATGACATTTTGTAGCATTTCCAAGCATTAACCATGTAGTATCAGATGCATTTAGCTCAACTGTGACGTCATAATTTGAATCAGAGAAGCCTGCTGTTGTCCACCAAAATAATACTTTAAGTGCATTATGTCAGAATCGTTTTATTTGATGCATAGGTAATCAGAATGAGCTACATTTATCATGAAAATGGAGCACTGTTTTCTTTTTAACATATGGACAGCCTTCCATAGCTATGCTTATACTTTACCTATCCCAAGCTACAGTATATATTGCTGACAGTTTTACATGTAGAGAGTATACATACCCATGGAAACAAGAATAGAAATGAACAACATTTTAGAACTTACTGATAGCAAAGACGTGTTACGTTTCTTCTTGCACATATTTATCTTGCTCAAAACACATTTAAAACATCCCCCCTTAACATGATACAAAGACTACTTTGTTCTATGGGAAGGAAGACTTTGTAGTTCAAACAGTTCTTACTGCAGGGAGCCTCTGTTCCTGACATGTGTTAGGTATCATGTTACCATTATGTATTCTGGGCGTCCCACCAGGGGAGGTGGGAGGATCAATGATGACATGTCTTCTTAAGGTAAATGTGTGTCTTACTGTGTCTTAAAGATGGGTTAGGAGCTAATTTGGGTCCATTTTCCAATTTCATGTTTTTCTTGCTCAAAATGACCTTCTAAAGCTAAAGGTGTGTAACTTTTAAAATCGTTCTAATAGGTATAAATGCCTAAAAATAGTCAAATAGTAATGTCAAAAGTAATTAAGGAACCCATAAGTATTACCTCCTGGTTACCTGTACCCCAGATGGTGTTAGACAATGTTATAGTCCCATAAGGCTGGTCTCACAGTGGCTCATTCATGCCACTAGTGGACATGGTCAGAACAGAACCATCTCTGATTTCATTAAATATGCCTTTCTATGGCATTAAAATGTAAAAAAAAAAACAAAAAAAAAAAAACTCATCTTTAAAATGTCTAGCTGATGGTGCAAAGTCCTATCAAGAGGGGTGTTTTCTTTTCTTTTCTTTTTCTTTTGGGTGTCTTAGAAGTGTCGAGTTGATGATGTCATGTATCTTTTTATGAGGATTCTGGTTTACCATGTCTTAGAAATGGCTGCCTAATGGTTACTGTGGCATGTCTTATCACTGGCTAGAGGATGGTTACATTTCCGTACCTAACCTTAGAAATGGCGAACTGATGGTGATGTCTGATTATAGAAGAGTGTGTCTGAGTGTTTTTATGGTGATTTCAAAGGTATCCAGCAGACAAGAAGTCAGAAGTAAGACTCCTATCCATGAGCCTCCTCCAGTGTCTTCTCCCTCCAGTAGGCATGTGCCACCACAGTACACACTGTTACATTGGCACCATGCATATGTGACATGTACTATGAGAAGGGGTCTTAGTAACCCCTGCACTAAGACCCCTTTTTGCAGATCATGTCACATATACTTCCACCCCCACCCCAACTCACTCCCCTTGCACTCTTCACAGTCACCTAGTAGGATACATGCATCTAGAGGCATACTATGTTTGGAGTAGTAGGTCACCATCTACTCAATACTCAGGCCTCCCAGGACAAGTGCTGAAAGTTACGGATTTTTAGTACTTAAGCTATATGCAGCTAGGCCAGCAGCTGTAAACCACTGTCAAGCTGTCAGCCAGGCCTAACTCTATGGGCAGGCTGACCAGAGGAGGCTGTCACACAGCCCCACAAGGATGTCTCAGTGGTGGTGAACAGGGAGCAGGAGGGCTGGGTGGGTGGCTGGGGGTAGGGACTCAGGAACTAGGGCAGGTCAAGTCCAGGTCACCATGGTTACTAGGGTGGGTGGAGTGTGGTGGGGGTTAGTTGTTACCCATAGCAAGGCCTCTTGTGTGAGGCCTGGTCTAGGAGAGGGGCGTGGCATAGTTGGGGAACAGTAATAATGATTTCTGGAGATTATAATTTTTGATTTTTTCTGAATTTTTCAAAAGGCCTGGAAATCAGGCTAAAGCCTGGTTCCTTTCATCCCTGAATGGTAACATGTTTGATCAGATAGGACTGAGTGTCTTATGGGTTGACACCTGAAATGACATGTTTAATCAGATAGGAGTGTGTGTCTTATGGGTTGACACCTGATAGTGACATGTTTGATCAGATACCCTGCTAGCACAACTCATCCAAATGATGTCTTTTTTACGTAAATCACATGAGTTTTCACGTAAGAATGATGTAAATTGCACGAGTTGTGCTAGCTGGGTAGGAATCAGTGTCTTATGGGTTGACACCTGATAGTGACATTTTTAATCAGGCAGGAGGGGGTGTCTTATGGCTTTACACCTGATAGTGACGTGTTTAATTATATAGGAGTGAGTGTCTTATGGGTTGACACCTGACAGTGACATGTTTAATCAGATAGGAGTGAGTTTCTTATGGGTTGACACCTGATAGTGACATGTTTGATCAGATAGGAGTGTGTCTAATGGGTGGACAGCTGGTGGTAACATGTCACATCATACCATGTCACATTTTTTTTGTTTACCTGAAAGGTATATGCTGGCAATCATACAGGGGTGGATCCAGGATTTTGAGAAGGGGGGCGTACAATTTGGCCATAAGATTAATAGAATGGGTTGAGGGAGTCATTCCAAGTGAAGCACAGTGAATTTGTAACCCGATTTGCGAGCACCTCCTACCCTCACCCCAGTCCCACCATTCCCCTACTGCCTCTCTCCTCCTGTCCTCACCCCCAGCCCCAGACCGGGGCTGGGGGTAGGAGGAGAGAGGCAGTAGGGGAATGGTCGGGATGGGGTGAGGGTAGGAGGAGAGAAGCAGTAGGAGAATGGTAGGGCTGGGGGTGAGGGTAGGAGGAGAGAAGCAGTAGGGGTATGGTACTGGTAGGGCTGGGATGAGGGTAGAAGGAGAGAGGCAGTAGGGGAAGGGTACACGGATGTAAGTGACAGAGCACAAAAATCCCTGAAACCCTCCGACAGGGCCCCCTAAATATAGGCTTTGTATAGTAAAGTATGGCAGTTTGGTGCCTTAAAATCCCTGAAATCAGGGAAAACCCTGAAGACTTCCATCTCTGAAGGGTAGGGGTGGGGGTGAGGGTAGGAGGAGAGAAGCAGTAGTAGAATGGTAGAGCCGGGATGAGGGCAGGAGGAGAGAGGCAGTAGGGAAATGATTGGACCAGGACTGTAGGTAGCATGATGAATTCTGATGTAAATTTGAATGTTCCATGTTTCATGTGATGGCTATATACAACATGAATTTATTTATAACATTTAAGGGAGCGTTCATTATTTATGGCAGGGGGGACGACAATCTGTCAGAATGAATACGTCAGAAAAAACTGACCCCCCCCTTCGGAATGGGTTGAAAAAAAATTACCCCCCCCCCTTTCGGAATGGGTTGAAAAAAAAATGAACCCCCCCTTAGGAATGGGTTGAAAAAAAATGACCCCCCCCCCTCAGAATAAATTGAAAGAAAATGACTCCCACCACATTTAACTACGTTCAACAGAGGCTACATCAGGTCCATTCATTATACAAGGTGATATTAGCAGCTTTAGAACCATTTGTGACCCATCCTTACAAAATGCTTCGGAAGTCGCACATGCAAAATGTTTAGTTATTGGCATATTCATTTGCAGCTCATCAAGAGCTTTCATTTGGTATATAACACTTGCATATTTAAACCAGGTGGTCCTCTCCAGATCTTCTGTAGGAAAATTTAGCCGGATCGATTAAAAAATGATTAAACTGAGATAATTGGCATATTAAACATTTAATAATCTATGAATCCTGTATGATTCCTATGTAATTCTATATAACTATTAAAATTAGATCTATGTCTTTTAGGCATTTGGGACATAAATTCAATTTAGTAAGCAAGGATTCTGAAAGATATCTACCCATATGTAAGAAAAATGCTAAAATATCAATTTTGAAAAATCTGATATTTTTGACACTATACCACTTGAAAGGGCCATATCTAGGCTTCTAAACGTGCGACTTCAGTACCACTTTGTTAGGATGGGTCACATTTCAGTTATGTGTCATCTTTTGAGCAGTCAAATTGTGAATACACTGCTGTTGATTGATTTACCTCTAGGTAAAATATCAATTTGAAGGCTAGCATGGATAAGACGTACCTGCGTGCACATTTTTTTAGCTGGTTTCTGTGAATTTGTGAACGATCTTTGAGCAGGTATTGTTTTTTCCCATGATAGCCCCCCTTTAAGGGCCGGCTAGCATGGGCTACTACTGATGCAGCTAAAATATGTATGTCTTAGTAAAATATTCCATGTGACCAACTCCTGACCAATGGAAAAATTGTTCTGATTGAGGGACTTGGTTCTGGTTTCTTTTTCAAAAACTATATATACGGTACAGAAATAAACTTTTGTAGCTTGTCTTTCTCTTTAGATTTCATTGTAATCTCAGTTTTTATATCAATTTGAAGGGTGTTATAGACATAATTCTTGTCAGGGTTGATTTCATCAATGGGTGAAAACAAGAGTTAAATCTGGAAAGATCTGATTGCAAGTTGCGGTGATTTTAACATGTAACATTTTTTACTACTGACAACTTTGTTGGTGCCCTGTTCACTCTCGTGAGGTGTATGGTGTAGCACCACAAAGTGTTGTTTGTGGTTTACCATACCCTTCCAAGTACCCCTTTAAAGGAAAGTACTTATTTTCATGATGACATCTTTTGAAACAATCAGCAGGGCGAGCAAAAGAACAAGGAACATTGTGTCACAAATTGGGCCAAATACTTCAATCTCAAGAGCTAAACAGTGTTACACCCCAGGGAAAACTGTATACATATACCATAGTGGTAGTGACTGGCCTCATCCATGTTTTAAAGGGGGCTTATCATGTCAAATTTTAATATGGGTACCTGCCAAAAGATCTTTCACAAATCTGTAGGAACCAGCGGAAAAATCCGATGCCCCGATTGGTCAAGGAGTGGTCATGTGAGTTGGTAACACAGGTACCGGTACATCTTATCCATGCTAACCGCCCTTTGACACACAAAGGAGTAAGACTATGATCATATAACATAATCAAAAGGATATGAATTATAGGTAGCTGGTAACAAAATGTTGGGCAGAATTATATCTAGAATTATTACTGAAAACCAAATAGTTAAAATTCGCGACGCGTTGCGAAAATCTTTGTTCCTTTGTCATAAAATTTGCATCACATTGGCAAATACTCCCCAACAGGAAACTACCTGGCCCTCGGGAATGGGTTAAAAAAAATGACCCCCCCCCCCTCTAAGAATAGGTTGAGAAAAAGCGACCCCCCTCTAAGAATAGGTTGAAAATAAATGACCCCCCCCTTTGAATACCTCCAAAAAAAATGACCCCCCCCTCATTTGGTCATCCCCCCTGCCATAAATAATGAATGCTCCCTAATAATGATATACATTGTCTAACCAAAACTAACCAGATCAGTAACTTAACTGTAGGAATGCTGCAGGAAAATGCTAGCCCTATTTCAATGGAGTTGGAGCATGAATTAAAGCTATGGTTTGAATTATCTTCATTGTTCTTTCAGCACAAATCACCTGTATATGTTGCACAAAATATGTAAGTTAATCCATCATAGTGACAATTAAAATGTTATTACTCATATATCATGTTGTTCATGATCCAAGGCCATGTAATCAAAAGAAATCACCAACCACCAACCAAAATGGATTCTGGTTCGTGGGTGTTTAGGTGAATAATGGAGAAATAAAGGACCTTCACTCCCCCTGACAAGTTCAGCATTAGTGGATTGATAAACCGATCCTCCCCAACATATGACTCAGCATTCAATTGTTATATCATTTCACAAATAAACAGAAAAAAACTCTAGGCATATACTTCATCTAAAATCGGTCAATTACATTTATGAGTTGATTAAAGTAATACAGAAAATATCAATGTCAAAAGAAAAGGAATGACTTCATAACTTTGATTCTAAGGCCTAAAAATAAAACTTGTGTTCAAGTATCCCGACCGACCCTAATTTTTTCTTTTGATTTTTTTTTGTGAAATTGTCCCAAAATGTGATAATTCTGCTAGAAAGAGTCTGAATCTAGGCATATTTGGTATCAAATTAATGCCCATCCTCTCAGGAATACAGCTATCATTGAATAACCAACATTTTCATAGTTTTAACGAGGTCATACTTTTTTCACCAAATTTTTGCATTTACACCATAATATTGGCCACCCACCTAAAAAACCTTTAAAAAAAAGAAAAAGAAAAATGCGACCTACTTACCCTAATTTGTGACCAGGCAAGCAAAAACACCCCTCTGCAGGGAAATTCATTATCAAAGTTCATCTGAAGATGAAAATATCGCTTAAATATTCCTAGTAGTTATGTCAGAACCCCTCCTTGAACATAGGTCATTATTCAAATCTGAAATCGATGATTAAGCTCTAAATGCATTATAAACCATCGTCGGCGGGCCAATCCGATCTGGGCTGATTACCACCCCGCTGAAGGTTGCGGCCACGTTTGTTGTTGCCACGATTGGAACCCTGATCTTGTTTTGACATCAGGTTCTCCACTACGGCCATGTGTTCCGCACTCAAATAAGCCTCTACGGCTGGGATATAAACGGAGACAAAATCGACTAATTTACCCTCAATAACATCATCAACCACTTTATGATCGTATTTTTCTAGAGCCTTCGATGGGAAGGCTCCTCCCTGAGCTTTGAGAGAAACGAACCTCATGTGTGCCCGATAGCCATCCAAAGTGACACGGGGCAAACCAGCAGTGTTAATGAATTCAGCTACACAGTTCATACCATTGATCAACTCTTGAAGGCTCATGTCTTCAAACTTTTTGTCTGCATCTATGTGACAATCAGGCCTCAATTTATTGGTTGAGCGTTTACGTTTTGAGGTGTCAGAAAACATTTTAAAATTGTTAAGCCAGTCTAAGTCCGGCATACCTGTGGCAGTAGGATTGGAGAGTAGACTGCTCGCGTTGTCCCCCAGAATCCCAAGTGATGCTGATGACAAGCCAGCACTAGCTAGACCAGCTTGAAGTGTGCGCTAAGTTGACAGCAACTGTTGATTGGGTTGCTGGTTAGGAACCACCTCAAACACAATACCTTTATGTAGAATACGGTGAGGCAGGTTAGGTGGGTGCACAGACTGTAAAGGATTCCTGCCCTCCCCCAGGGGTGTTGGTCCTTCATTCCCTCCAAGCGGACGTAAGCCCTGGAGCGCAGCAGAATTACCCTTCTTTACATCAGTATCAGTGCCCACACCAGACCATCTTTTCCTCCAGGCAAGGTACTCTTGATATGAGTGGTCTCCGTTGAGCGTGCGGCCACCGGAGCCTTTGTTGACACCCAAACCTTCGATGAGCGATAGACCTTCTGAGCTATTTTGCACCTTATTGGGCATATTTGGCTTGGAAATTTCATGGAACATACCAGCTGAGCCCTTGTAGTACAATTTGGCGACAATTGGGACCTGCGGAAGGCCTATTTGGCCTAAAGCAGCTTTGCTACTAGCCTGAATCTTGCCAACCAGATGGGGAGGTCCGCCATCTTGCACTCCGCAGTGAATGTTGAGATGCGCTTGTGCTTGGTCTGTCAATGAGTTCATGTCAGTGACCAGCGAAAGGCCGTGGACACTTTGATCAGGTAGGACTGTTTGGACTTGATGCAGAGTGTCCCCAACATTGATTGATTGATTGATTGATTTGTGTTTTACAGCACTTTAGCGGCACTAAGTGGCTATCCCGTGCTTCACAGATAATTTAATAGAGGAATGTGTCAGTGCCCGCGCATATGTGCACCACACACATCCTGAGGGGATAGGAAAGAGTAGATATAGACCCTTTTAAGTGGGCTAGGGAAGCCCGTCCCCAACATTGACACCCTCAAGTAGACTATGTGTACCATCAGAGATGTAAGTCAGGCATGGGCAAAAATCAGGAAGCCATAGATTTACTTGATATAAAAGTCTTCATTTTTTCCAAACAGCCCTCTTTAGCACTTGTATAAGGAAAATACATGCCATTCAAAATCTTCAGAAATCAGGAAATCCTGATAAAACTTGAAGACTTACATCCCTGTACCATGTTCAGTAGTCTTGGCCCTGGGGTCAATTGTCCCTGTCAGACCCTTCGCCCCATCTCCGTAGATTGACATGGCGCTCTGCCAAGCTCTAATGCCATCGTCCAAATCTCTCATCGTTCTTTTTATTTTCTGCCCTGATGGTAGCTAACTCTAGTTCCAACTCACATCTCCTAGAAATCCACTCGATTTCAGATTTTCTGGCCCTCTCATCCTCTATTTCAGGCAATAAATCAGCATTTGGGTCTGCAGTGTCATCTCCCGGGACCGGGCTCTTCCGCCCGGGCGCTGTGCCTTTTTGCCGGGGACCCGTAGTCTGTTGACGGGGGCTACTGTCGATCCCCCCAGAGGCGTCGTCCCGGTGGGCGTCCCCGTGGTCGTCCCGCATGACTGATTTCTGGTCCGCCGGCTTCGTTTGGTTCACCATGTATTCCCCCGACTTCCATCTGGGGTTGGGCACGTGCATTCTGGACAAGCACGCTTGTTCCCATGATATTCATGTTTACAAGCCTCGCATATAACCCCCATAGTGAACTCTTACCAAGGAAATAAAGAATTTTTTCCCCGAGCCGTGACCAAGCACCAGACCCTCCAGCATGGGGGTTGGTAGCAGCAATGTAGGTCAACACCTGACAGGTAGCACTCCTTTATTGGATTAGCAGTGGCTCCACCTGAGTATCAATACCGGTGACAATATAATTGTTCCCTTACATAAACCATAAAAATGTCTAAAAACACATTAGGCCCTAAATTAGCCTTTTTCATAAAAAATACATAACAATATTGGGATATTTATCATAGATTTTGATCTAGAAGGAATTTTTTCATTTCTGTTTTCAGTTTAGGGTTTTTGTGGACTATCCCCAAAAATTGGCATAAAAATCTGCAAATTTAGATCATTGGAATGGTTGCCAAGGCAACCAGGGACAGGCATATAGGTCGATTTCTCATGAAAAATGTTCATTTTACCATCCAAATATCGCCCATTTATACCGAAAATGGCACATTTTAAATGAGACCATTGAATTCTGCATCAAAAATCAGCTTATTGTATTTCTATAATTATTTTAGAGTTATTTTGCCCCTCCAATGCCCCACCAAGGAAATAAAGAATTTTTTCCCGAGCCGTGACCAAGCACCAGACCCTCCAGCATGAGGGTTGGTAGCAGCAATGTAGGTCAACACCTGACAGGTAGCACACCTTTATTGGATTAGCAGTGGCTCCACATGAGTATCAATACCGGTGACAATATAATTGTTCCCTTACATAAACCATAAAAATGTCTAAAAACACATTAGGCCCTAAATTAGCCTTTTTCATAAAAAATACATAACAATATTGGGATATTTATCATAGATTTTGATCTAGAAGGAATTTTTTCATTTCTGTTTTCAGTTTAGGGTTTTTGTGGACTATCCCCAAAAATTGGCATAAAAATCTGCAAATTTAGATCATTGGAATGGTTGCCAAGGCAACCAGGGACAGGCATATAGGTCGATTTCTCATGAAAAATGTTCATTTTAACATCCAAATATCGCCCATTTATACCGAAAATGGCACATTTTAAATGAGACCATTGAATTCTGCATAAAAAATCAGCTTATTGTATTTCTATAATTATTTTAGAGTTATTTTGCCCCTCCAATGCCCCCTGGTGGCCAAATGAGGTATTAAAAATCCCCCACGGAGGGGTGTTCTCCCAAAGAGTAGAACCCCCCCTGGAGGTTTTCCTCTTTGGTTCTCCCTTGATGGGTCACATTTCTTTGGACTATATTACCTGAACAACTTTTTTTTGGTAAATCTGCTATCTGTTATAAAATGGCAATTGTCACATGTCACATCTTTGAAAGTTTGCCATGTCTCTTTTCACTTTTATCTTGTATTCTCATGTCACATGTCAGTTTTAAAAGGTGCAACGTCAGAATGTCACCTCAAAATGACCAAATGTCAGTCTCACCATGTTGTTTTAACCCCATGGGGGCCACCTTTATATATGGGTGGACAGCTGATGGGGGCATTTCTGATCGCGAGTGTCTTATGGGTAGACAGCTGATGAGTTTTCTGCTTTGTTGGTTGTATTTTATATCACAGATTTCTCATCTATTGCTAACATGGGCTGTATTCTTCTTTTCTTTTTAAAATTAAATCATCTTGTACTTTGAACGATTAAATGAGAAAGGCATGGGTATATGATATACATGTATAAGATTTCAGAGAAAGTCATTTTATTTCATTTGATATATGGCAGAAACCTTATTTTTACATCTTTAAGGGGGTATGGTCACCACAATCTTGTCAGCATCATTTTAATAGCATAAATTCATGAGTGTAACGGGGGGGGATTGCTACCTTGACCACATAGGGATTTGCAGCACCATTAATCCACTGTGACAATCATTTTATCAGTTTGGAAACTTTGTTATCCATCATGATGGATGAAAAAGAGGAAAGCTCTTATAAATTGGATTAGCCAATATATTCACTTTCAACAATCCATCTTTGAGATAGCACTCTTTGATTCTACTCACATCAAGATAGTTAGGAATTTCACACTTAAAAGGGACAGAATCATGTTGAATCACACAATATACAAATTGCATACTACTCAACAGTTAAGACACATAGATTAATACTTGGTATAGTAATTTAACAAAATACCGTAATATTCATGTATAAGGCGCAACTCGTAAGCGAGGGAGGACCCACACTGTGCCACATGGACGCAGCCTAAGTAAAGGATATGCCTTATAGGCGAGAATAATGAATTACTAGACTTGGCCAGGGTTTGCTTTAGAGATCTATTATGAACTCAGGGTCTGCCTTTTAAGAAAGGAGCGCCTTATACAAGGGGTATGAAGTATGTTCCAATACAAACAGGTACCAGCCCTAAGATGAATTTACAACTTATAGTAAAATTAACATGATGTTACTATTAGTGGTACCGACTTGTCTAAGTTTGGTACCTGAAGATTAGACATTGTGACTTTTCCTGTTAGAGCTCTGAGTAACACTTTTATATAGTACATTCATCCTGGACTAGTCATATATTGATCCATCAATTTTACTCCACATACATGCATGTTCTCTAGGATGTCCACAATAACCAGATGTTAGAAGGAGTTTTGTATTGGGAACAGTTTTTAGTTGTTCGCTTATGAAAGAGTCGTCATAAAATGTCTGTTAAGCGTTGTCACAATTTGCTACATTGGAGCTCATGTGATACCACAGTGCACAATCACAGATAACACAACAAGGGAATACAGTAATACTACCTTAGGACCGAGCAGATAACACACGGCTTATATGTGAGTGTGGATTCAGAGGCACTGTGTAGGATTTGCCAAAGCTAAGGGTGAACCATCTAATTCTATGCAAAGTTTTTAATCTATAGGACATTCCTAAAATGATCAAGATGTCGGGCCTATATGCACCTTATTGGCCACTAGCTGGTCTGGAGCTGGTTCCAGCGACACACACTGATAAGAACTGATAAGATGGGACCAGCATGTCCCTGGAAGTGGGTGTTAACCAGGGACAAGGTACCCATCATGGTATGCCTTATCAGTGGGCTTTACCTAAACCAGCGAAATTCAAAATGGCGGCTCCACTAGGCCTCCATACTGAGTCCTATAGGTCTGGCATGAACCCAGGGTCTGCCTTTTAGACAAGGGGTGAGTGTCTTTTCACAAAGATACAATTTCTTCTTCAATATACACGTAACTATGGCACTTTATAGACGATGTGCCATGTATACAATTTTATCTGTTTGGCTCTACTCTCGATGGCAGCTTTAATATTAGCATATGTTAGGTATCTATACCGGTATTACACATTAATAGGGAGACAGAGATAGTAAATGGATGAAAGCTGAAGAGTTCTATTACAAATGACATGAGATGCTAATTATGAAAGTATGTTCATATTACAAGGGCCTTCCATAGGAGACCTCATTAACCCCCCCCCCCTTACTACGTCAAATATGTATTAGCTAAGTACACGCCAGATACTGTATATTCTCACTTTAGGCCCTGAACTACGTGGTCAATGTGGTTCATACGACTTGCCAAAACTTTGGGAGGCAGCTTATATGGAGGGTATTTCCAAATATATTACAAGACCAAAGTACACGTAATTGGGACCCCAGTGAAGCTTTGGGATCTTCCCAACCTCTGTGTGCAGCTTTAGAAGTGTGACTTTACTGTAATTTTTCCAAGGTTTGATGCAGCTTAGAATGTTAATTTGTGTTTTTTTTTCAACGGTAATTTACAAGAAACTTTTCTATGTCTGGGTGCGACTTATATTCATGAAATGCAGCTTATGCAGGTGAATATATATACGGCCTGTTGCATCTTGATAATGCATAGTAGTAATAATTCATCTTTTACAACAAATGTACATTTGAATGTTACATAAACAAGAAAAATGTGGCAAGGACCACGGATAGGAGTTGCCACGGATGACGTCATGGATGAGGTAAGGTAGGTAGGTAAGTAGTTGTTTTACGCCACTGCGGCTGCATGACGTCCTAGTGACGTCATAGGCAAACCGAAAACATAATGGAGTTGCACGGTCACTATGCTCCCAGCCGCTTACGCGACTTGCAACTCCAAAAGGAATACCTGGCTAACGCTTCTATGATCTATGACATCTATGTTCTTGGACGATGTGCCCAATGAGTAATATATCTAACATACATAGTAACTTCATTGGTTTTACCTGTATCACATAGCCTAATGTACCTTGACCTTAGACTTGGGGCTTTATTATCTGAGGACAGGACTTATTTTATATATGGTTCTGGTCTTCATAAAGTTGCCTTATTATATAAGGCCACACCAAATAAAAAAAAAAATGGTCTATGGATTCTCATTTTTGAAAACTGGAGCGGGAGGGCGAAATTTTTATTTTATTTTTCTAAAAAAAAATTTATTTGTCTATGGATTTTCAATATCAAAGATGTGAAGAGGGCGATTTTTTTTTATTTTTTTTTTTTTTTGCTCCTTTTCTCAAATTTATGTCTATTGGTATTTTGGCTTCTAAATGCAGCATAGCCACTGGAATTTGCAAATCTAGAGAACTTTACCCATCCAATGAGTGGTCTGCAGTTGCTGTACCTTTATTGGTTGACACTAAGGACTTTGCAAAAAAAAAAAAAAAAATCATTTTTCAAGAAAATGATGCGGGCAGAATCCATAGGCAAAATATTTTTCAATTAAAAATAGAATTTCCATTTAGGAAAATCAGGTGCAGGAAATCCATAGACCAATGTTTTAATTTGGTGTGGCCTAAGTAGCTTATCATACCTCGGGAATGTTGGCATTGTCTACATCTATAGCATTGTAGGGATAATGAAAATTATAGTAAAGGATACAAAATTTGAAATGGAAAATTTATAAGTATATATTCAGAAGTAGAAAGTTCGACATAAACCATAGACATCTACAGACAGCCAAAGCAATATTCCTCAAAATTTAGTAGGGGGGTGAATTAAATAAAGCCCATAGAATTTTGATAATTAGCCGCCAAATATTAAGCCTTTCAGCAATCTGTTCATGTCATAGGTACTCAAAATTAATTCGGATTTCACCAGAAGCCCAACAGTTATCCCTTAATGGAAGATTTATAATACATAACGGATGGCATATCTGGCCATATATCTTATCATACATTTTGTATATGGTCATAAAGTCATATAGTTATAAACTACACATTTTTTTGCATACTCCTATTACATTAACTGGGTCAACAGAAACAATGGAGTTCAGGTCATGTAATATGCGTATACATTAGGAGATCACACTGACTGTGATGTCGGTGTGGGACTGAATAACACATGCTCACACGTCACTTCAAGTGTCCAAGCTTGCAGTGTCAATACAAGTCCCGAATGGTTTTCCTCAAAGCACTGACAACTTAGCCACTGGCACTATAATCCCATGTCATGACAACACATTGATATTATACTTGAGGCAACATGCCATTTTTCTACACAACACATCACCTTAACAAAGATACAAAACCAAAACACAAACTACCATTTTACAAATGGTATTATCCTGACTTCATTATATTTACTCACGGTATCACCTCCATGTGTGTGTGTGTATTTTTTGTAACTTAATAGATTGTTGTAAAGAGGGATTCCCCCTGTCAATCATTCAGTTAACCAAACCGAGTTTGGTTTTAGTATGCGTAATTCGAGTGAACATTTAACAGTCGGATTGTGAGGCTAATCCAGGTTTCTGAGCTACTGTCAATGTCTAACTTTCACTAGATATTACATTATAAATCATGTATATACAACCTTATATACAATATCACTCACTTTGTTCACCTTATGTAACAACTAAATGATCCCTTTAATACCATTCTTATATCACACACCCAAAATATTGTGACACTGTTCTGGCCCCCCAAAAAAGCATAAAAAACACAACTCAGAATCCCAATATGAAGAAAAAGCCATGGGATGTGTAGACATATCTAAGCAATAACCTGTACATGTAGAATCTATATTGAGACGGTAACAGGGGCCCTACTTAGGCTCAACATCAACTGGCAAGTTTGGCAGAGGCGATGGCGATTCGATCGCGGGCAAGTCTTAGGATGTCATCGGCGAGTTGTTCTATGGAGGTGTAGCGTACTTTGTCAAAGTCAAACACATCTCGCATGAACGCAAGCACCTGGTCCTGGGGAAAAATGGGAATCATTTAAGATGGCATAACATGCTTATCTACCAATAGGGACAAAGTCCATGCTCTCTTCAGAAAAGGACAGAAATGTACCTCTAGATACATGTACTACAAAGTGGAATTAATTAATAGCTGTTTTTTTCCAGTTTCTTTAATGTAAAGCACCTATATTACCTAAAATTTTCCGTGAAACTGATTTGATCATAGTAAGGGGAGAGATATACTCAGATATATCATAATTATAAATCATCTTTAATCAGCACTGGTTCAGGTCGAGTAGAAACTTTTAACTGACCTTGAAGTAGTTACAGAGGTCTTTGAGGTTGCCAGGCGGTCCAAGGAAGCCCCAGGCCAGCACGGGGCTCACATGCTCCGATATACTGTAGAAGTGACTGATGAAGCCTTTCGGGAACTGTAATGAAGAAAGGGGTTGGCAATATATTACATCTCATTTGTTAAAAGATAATATAGCATTGTATTTATCATTAACTTTTATAGCAGTTCTTTCTTTTTTTCCCCTTTACTCTAGTAAGTGCTAAGGAAGAAAAGGGAGATAACAAATACCTCATCAGTATATTGTATAATAGATATTCACAACAAACAGGTTTAGAATCAAAAGCAGCTGTAAGTCAATTTTTTCGCAACTTTAACCGAGCTTCGACTCAACAAATCTAGTTTGGCCGCTTCCAAGATTTCTGATATGCAATAAACTCACCCTCAGCATTCGTCGTTTTGCTTTCAACACCGACCATACAGCTGTCGCTAAGGCCTGAAAGGTAGCGAATATAAGTTTCAAAGAGTAAAATCACATATAGGCACTAACACTGATATTGAGTAATGAATTCTTAATGTTATATTTTTAATGTACAAAAGTCGTGTCATGCCATTTCAACAGCTTAGGTCACATTTAAAGTGAGAAAACTGCCTACATTTAGACATGAGGATGACAGGTAGATATGTGTGCTAGATACAATCATGGGGAGAACAGAAATGAGGAGATAACACCCTTTAAAGAGACAGCCCAATATAGGGGTATATCAAAGTTTAATGTGTTGTTACCAACCGGGCAGTCTATCTGAGTTTGGAGGGATTCAATGATAGCTAAATCAGGTGCCTTTTCTGAAGTATTTTTCCTCTAGTCACTGAAAACCATTCAAGATTTCTTTGGTGCTATCAATTTCCGTTTCACTCACAGTCTCCTTGAAGCCATTTGAGAGCCACCTGTTTTGGACGACAGTGGTGACGGAGGACGGCGGATTCTCCAGATCCTCAAACGCGTCAAACAGGATAAAGTCGATGACGATATCGTAGAAGGTTAACATCTTGACCTGTGCACATGATGCAGCATATGTTATTTAATGAATTCTAAAAGAAATGGAATAAGATAATAGCAATCTTTCTTTGTAAATAACTGAGTAGTTTCTGAGCACAGGGTGTATGGTATGACCACAAGATTATATTATACATTTATTATAAATGAGAGCTTAAAACATCAAAAAATTACTTACTCCTCGTCCCCTGAGCTCCTCCTCTATGTCAGAGAGGTTTTTTACATCATCAACATAGGCGAACATCTCGTCATAGGCTATGATAAACTCCTCTGGATCCTGTGGAAAAGATTGAACGTGTGATATAAATGACAGATGGCCAAAGGTCTATAAAAATATGACTGCTTACTCACTGGGGGGACTCAGGCCAATGCTATGCACTTCGTGACTTGGCACTCAACAGACAAGCAAATCATGGGTAATTTTCAAATAGGATATACTTGGCCTTACTAATGGTCCTTTTTCTCTTCATTAATATTACAGATTTCCGATGAAAGTGATATTAGAGTAGATATAGAATTTACTTCAGATTTTAGATAAAATCTAAAGTACTAACCCGATCGGCTCTAACAAGTAGATCGGCAATCATCTGACGCCCACTGGTCATGAAGAACTCACGTATAGTTGAATCCTTAAACAACTCCTGAAATATTAACACATATACATATCTCATCACATTTGGTATAGACGCAGACATTTTTTTAACTGTCAGTTTTTGCTCACCCTTTCCAGGGAAATACGGCTATTATTTCCAAAGATATGGCATTCTAGTTGTGTGTGTCCGTGAGAAAGTTCAAACTCGGTTAGGACTTGATACATACAATATAGTAAACTACAGTTTTGAAAGAGATAATTTCCAAATGCGTAAATTAGATGGATTTTATTACTTACCCCGAGTGCCAGTCTGAGGCAGTGAAGCTTAGCAAGGAACTCTGTGTCTGACATACAGTTCACCATTCGCGTTCTGCAACAAGAATTCATTTTCTCTCAACACATAATATTAAATTCCTTTTTAAGTTTTAAACCAAAACTATTCGTTGTTATAGCAGGATACACACATGTGTATCATAGTGTATTTACCCATTTAAGATGTGTATTAGTTATGGTGTAGGTTAAATTCAACATTTAAGCTATTTAAAGCTTATATTTTCTTCTTTTTTTTTCGTCTTTTATTAATAAGTCTTGTACCTGAGAGCTCTGTATGGAACAGTTCCATGCTTTAACTCTAAGAGGCCTGCCTCATAGAGGACTAGGTGTTGAAACTCTTCCACTTGGTCTTCTAGATCAGTCAGATCTGCCATCTGCACAGACAAGAACACATTTGTCACAATCAAATTATTCAAAATTTGAACAAAGTATGTTCCGAATTTATAAGACTTGCTTCCCTGACTGTTAAGATAGTATTGATTTATTTCTCAGCTTGCATATGGTAGATGAACATTCTACCCAACATATTTTACTCACATCAGTAGCAGAGACAAACGAGTCTAGATCGCTGGAGTCTCCACCGAGTGAGGCTCTACTTGAGTGCCGTGACCGTCGCTCAGTGTACTGCCGATCCATCTCAGTGATGGCCTCAACAGCAGAATCAACGGCAATGTTGGCGCTGACTTGGCTAAAGAGCTGCTGCTGGAACTGGGACTGTAGGCGGTAGGCACGCTCTAATAGTGCATGCAGCTGGCACGACAACTCCTCTGAGGCAGCATCCTGTGTAGCAAACATTAAAAAGTCAAAATCTTGAAAACTTGGAAATTTTAAGGTGACAAGTATGACTCTTATAACCTTGATCAAAGATATTTTCTTTAATAGGTTTTGAAGGATTGATCATGTGATGCGTCGTAATATGTTATCCCCAAAAGCAGTTACAGCCATTATTTTCCCTCTTTGTAAAAGGGTTATAGAATCAGATTCAAAATAACCTGAGTACAAAGGTATAATGTTTACCATGGGTCCATCAACTGTGTCCGCCATAGCATCAAGTTTTTCTAGTGCATGCTCCCAGTGGTCGATGGCCGACTGCAGGGACTCCAGACCTTCACAGAAAAGTTTATTTAATCATAAGTTTTATCTAATTTTGAGACAATTTTACATTGGTGCATCAGTCACTTCTTCCATTTAGCTCTTCTTGATTGCTGGTTTGGTCCAACTCCAAAAAGTTAAAAGCAATATAGATCCTAGAGTAGAGAATGTAATATAGAAAACTTGAAAAGTTTCAGAAATACATGGAACCCACATTTGAAAGAAGAAGTGACCAGCAAAACGACCACACTTTTTGATAACATTTAATGTAAAATGTATGGAAACGGTGAGGTGTACCCTATTAGAAATTATACCCTAATTTTGTTGGATATGCTTCATAGAAAACCATACTGACCTAGATCACAGAGCTGCTCAGCAGTGAGACTTGTGGTGTCTGCAGGTACCAGGGTGGCCCCACTTATATCTGCAATAGTCTGGTTGATACTAGATGTGCTAGCATTGTGACGTAGAGGAAAAGCGGGGCTTTGAGCACGGTACCCAAAGGCATCTCCATTTGGGCTGCGAGAACTGTAGGTGCGTTGTAATGCCCGCCGACTGTAATGTCTCCCTGTGGTACCCACTGTGCTTGCAACTGAATTTGTATCAGCATCATCTGGCTCTACTATGTCGCGGAAGGCACGGCGGCGCCTCCGTCTTCGAAAGTATGATGCAAGGACAGTGATGAGGGCAATACCCACTCCGGCTCCAACAACAGTAAGCTTAACTGGATAGCTCAGAGTGGGCATGCGTACACTGCCCATTATCTTTGGTACTTTTAGCATGTTGAAATGCTCACAGCCACGCCATGGTAAAGGACCTACTGTGCTATACCCCTTCCTGGAAAAGAGAGGATATATGAATTAGACCAGTGAAAGAGAGAACTGGCGCATGAAAGGACATTGGGAAAATTCCTTTATTAACATGCTTTTTGTTTAGAATACCATACTACAGTTTACACATAAGTACCGGGTAATGCAAAAATTTGCAATCTTGGGCAAAGCCCTCAGAACTTGGTATAATATGACCCAGCACTCGCTCTCGAAAAATCAGATTGCACAAAAGTCGACCCAACTACACTGAAATGTTAGAACTCTATTCTATGAGTATGACTATCATCAAGTGACTATGTGCAACCCCAAAAGCCTGCATAGCCATAGGCACTACTTCACCTAGTAGCTATGACAGCCAAACGCACTCAAATGTTAGAACTCTGAACACACTCCCTGTATCTGTCACAGTGCTAAAAACCTGGAACTGCTAAGCCTAATTCGATTCTGATGGTTCTACTGGACAGAATTGCATCAGATTGCCACCAAACTGAAGGGAAAATATCATGCTATCACACAATCATGTTCTCATGATCCATGTATGTATCTTAATCATGCAAAACGAGACAGGGGGAAGTCGGGTAAGTTTAATTTCTTTAGGGCCAAATACCCCATGGAAATAGCGTTTTTTGCCAAGCAGGACAAACATGCTGGCCCTTCTCCATAGATTTTTGAGTCAGAATCGTTTGGTTTTATGTAACAACAGGGGGGTTCCGGCCCGGGGGCTGGTGCGTTTGTGTTAGGATGTGCCCCCCTCCCCTCAAGGGCAGTCAAAAATTTCCCCCATTGCCTCCGGAGAATGTTCACGCTCTTTGATCTATAGTAGCGCGCAGGCTTTTTTTGCTAAAAAGAGGGTAAATTATTTTAGCCCCCCCCCCCCAGAGGCGTCAATTTTTTTTTACCCCCTTTAACCCCCCCCCCCCCACTGTTGATAAATAATGTAATGACCACTCCCTAACTAGTCAGATAAAAGTAGTCTAGGGCTAGGCTAAAGAATTTATAAACAAAAGTGGCATAAAAATGGTTCTAGTAGGAGTATCAACTTGATTTAAAAAGCTATAGGCCGGGGGCTGATAGGACCCACCATGCACCCCCCCCCCCCCACATCCCAACGCGAGGGGTATTTTTTTGATTCTTAGGGTCCCCTGAACAAGATTCAAGATGTTAACATTGATTATCTTGGGATGCACTACCGGTTTTGGCTCATTATCCATGTGCGGGTTCAGACCACCTTTGGGTCAATTTTTGTACCATGTTATTCAAGGGGTATGCTCAATCCCCAGGCTCTAAGACTATTTTACCTTGTCTGGATCCTGAAGCTGTTGGTCTTTTTGGAAAGAAGACATAATAAGCTTTTCATTAAGCCCTAATACATGTTTTTAAGTTCAGATTTAAGTGTACCAGACAGTCGGGAAGACGGAAGATTGAAATTACAAAGTTCCTTTTTTTTTACTGAAAATCTTAAATACGCTCCAGATACATGTATAAAACTTGCCCTTATCCCCATCTAAGCACAATATCTAATATGATTTATGTAGGGCAAACCTTTCCCAGTAATATGAGACATTTTGCAGAATTCCTTGATGACTATGACACACGTTATTGCCTTGGACGCAAAGACACTACCTTGAGCCAATATGATGCTGTTCCATTTCAATAATCTCCCTCTTTATGTAAATGGATGTTTTTCCATGTTAAATCTTTATCAATACTCCTGATTCTTATGCTAATAAGAGTGCTGATTGAGAATATGCATGTTTCTACTTCATATAATTTAATGGCTAGGCTGTATATGGCCGAAATTCAAAATGGCCGACAATAGATTCAGATGTCACTTTGAATTACATAAATGTGCAGTCTAGAAAGTATCTGGTGGGTCCTACCCCGTATAAATCAGCTTAGCAGAATACAGTGCTTCATTTGTTTTGTTGCTAAGTGGTGTGGTTGCCTAGCAACAGCAGCGTTGCATAGCAACCAAGTCTGAAAATATGCTTGAATGCTCATATCTGCATGATTTCCTTTCAGCAACATACTCCCCTGATGTAAACTTGTATATAACTCCTCTATGACTTCCATCATAGACTAGGAATATAGGTGATAAAAGGTTGCTAGGTTGTGTGGTGGCCTAGCAATAGCAGTTTTGCATAGCAACTAAATCTAGATTCATACCTGTAGGCATATACTATGGCTTGTGCATAGTCTCCCCTCAAGGACATAGTTCACTGATTTCAAATTGCATATAGCTCCCTTGTGCACATCACACAGTATAAACATAGGTAGAAATGATTGCTATGTCATGTGGTTGCCTAGCAACTGCAGCTTTACATAGAACCCCATGTCCAAATCTATGCAGATAGTCACAGATGTATGGTCTCGCCTCAGGGATGTATTGCAACATATAGTTCCTAATAGTAGCGTAGGTCGGGAAAGGGAACCTTGATGGTAAAAGGGAATAGTCATGATTATGCTAGAGCATTGTTCAAATAAAATCAAATTAAATTTTGCCGAGAGAAATAGGTATGTTTACCTACGAGTTAGACTACTCACAAATTGCTGGAGTGGAAGTGAGTGCTACGTAGCGATTAAATAAGAGGTAAATAAGTAAATCGTCATGTTTTGGTAAAGAATATAGACAGGGTTTGTCTTATTTTTCTCTGCAAAGTTTTACTGGATCCCACAATGTTGAAAACTTCTGGTTAGAGCCCTTTTAGCTGATTGGTCAACATCAATCATGTGACCAACTGTCATGGCGGCAGCGGGAAGCTTTGCTGCACTTTCACACTAGTGGAATTTTTCAAATTTTGATTCTTGAAATTATTAAAAGTTAGAAGAAAGGGCACTTGCAAAAGTAAATGTGGCCCCATGACTCAAGAGAGATGTCTAAGCAGACTAAGGTACATTATGAGTATAATTGCTAAAGGATTGAATAGCTATTTTGGCTGCTAGATGTGCGAAAATACTTATGAGGAAAAGGGCCATTTTCATCCTGGGTAAAGCCTTTGATTTTATTTCATGTTGATATGCCCGAGATACTGACAGCCCATAGCTCTAGCACTCAATCGACCGTAACGCACACCCCCTGTGCGATAACCCGTGAAAATATCACACGCCGAGGTCACGTGACCATTTAGTGATGTCATAGCTCCAAGATGGCGATGTAAACAGTGCGCACGGGGAGTCATTCTGGTAAATTTGATTCTATTTATCTGATTTAGATGAAAAATAACATGAAATAAATGCAAAGGCACACTCGTTGGAGGAATGTCGGGGGGTTATCGCACTTGGCTTGCCGATCAGGTGCCGCATCGCACTCGAATGGCACTCGCGGGCGTCGTGCGATATGGCACCTGATCGGCGCGTGCGATAACCCCCCGACATTCCTCCAACTCGTGAACCTTTGCTTATGTCCTAATAGCTGTCGTCGTAACCCAATCACCACTCAACATATCAAAGTGACTGGGTTACAAATTGTAATACAATCGACGATTGAATCGTAACTACAGCCAGGGCAGGTGATAGTGTCACTGTCAGTGGGTGTCACTATCAGTTATCACTCTGGCCCGGTGATACGACATCATGGATCCATCATTAAAGACTACATGCATTTTCATTAAAATAGTAAACCTACTTCTATGCGAGGGTTATCAATTTTAGCTGAATTCACGGCCTACAATACACATCCACATGTGTTTTCTCTGCGCGTTCGGCCGGGGTTACCTTCGCCATTCGAAAACGACCTTGAGGTGTAAAGTTAGCTGTCTAGGCTTTTATTAGTTTCTAATTGATATTTTCTCTATTTTACCATAAAAACCTTCCAACTTAGTCTCATTTTATTTAACAATATTCAAATCATTCACTAATTTTGAATGCTTACAACCAAATATAGAGGAAGATTGTTTTCTCACTCAGCTGCGAAGCCATTTTAGAAAAGCAGCAACAGCTGCAAATGTGCTGTCGCATGCAGAATGTCGCTACCATGCAAAATGTTTCCAGCGTTCTTTCAACAGACTTTGCACCCTCTAAATCGTATCATGCAAGATCAAAACATCTGCTTGGAGAGTGATAAACTTTACTTAATCTCGAAACAAATAGTTTTTTCTTTGAAAGGAAGAAACCATGAAAATATCCCTCTCCTCTTATAGAAATTGAAAAAACAACAACCCTAATGATACTGCCCCTACGCCGTAGAAGTATGATTATGCAAAGTCTAACTTGATTTTCCACGGGAACATTTTGCATGGAGCGACATTTTGCATATTACAGTGCAATGGCCGCTGCAACAGAAAATCCTAATGTTTCTCCAAATTCCGATGTAAGTACAATTTAGCAGCATACAGAGTATCAATATATACATCTTTTAATATAGGAATCCTCATTCCATCCAGATTCAGAACATTGGATATCTATACAAGCGTATTTAGGCGAGATGAAATTTAGATTCGCCTATTATCGCCCAACATCCACCGGCTGCTTGTTTTTGATGAAGTTGAAGTAGGCATGGCAGGGGGTTAAAAATTGTTTTTCAAAAAGTTCAAAAAACTAAATTTATCAATACTTTAGGATGCTAGAAGTGCGAAAAGTGTGTTTTTATTAGGGTTTGATATGGGTTTGATAGCAAAATCCATCATGTTGAGATGCTGTCTGGAACAGGCTTTTCACTGAGAATTGCCCTGAATCTGCCCAAACATGGGGTCCTGGCAAGAATCTAAGAAATTGAAAATATCATCACAGAGCTATCTATCACCAGTCATAACAAAGCCCAACATTTTCCCTCTATGAATCAATTAGATTTATCTTCCTAATGTCAGTAGTTTTTGTACAAGAGGCAATTGTGTACAGGCTGTCAGAGGGAGTTTTCACAGAAAATGATAAAAAAGCACACTTGGCACCTTCAATGTAAAGGGTCATAAGTTATTGAATTGTCAATGGATTTTGATGCCGTTAGGTTTTCCTTGTAGGGAAAATATTATTTTATCACATCATTGATTCATTTTAGATATTCTGTGAAGTTTTCCTTATTTTGAAGACCAGGAAAGTGGACATAGCCAAAATTTCAGGGTCAACCTTGCTCTACACCTTACTTTCCCACAAACACTGCCATGCACAAATCAATGAACATAAGACTGATTTATATAGAAAAATAATGACTTTCCATCACTTATATAGTGGCTAGAGAGTATCAGCAACTTTGTCAGTTTTTCAGCATAACCTAACTTTGAACCTCTGATATATATCATTGATAATTTGTTTTTACTAAAATTATAGCCTGATACTAAAACTAGAGGTGTTGTGGGCAATCATAGCATTTGGAATTATTCAAATATCTCTATAGGTTCTCCTCCAGGGTGGGGGCAAAGTTGACCATACCCAGACAGAAGAACTCGGGCAGAAATGGCTGCTGCTGCATGCACAGTGCCTGGGGCGCCCTCTTCAGGACACTGCCATGCCTAGTTGAAGACTGTGTGTGTCACTCACTGTGCGAAGTAAATCTAGTCACACTATAAATAGAAGTATGCTATGACTATACTATAGGTATAGACTATAGTCTATACCTGTATGAGTCTAGCGTTTGGATACACTTCATCACATCAATATTATAGGCCGAAATACCTGCCTGTTCACAGGCAGGATCCAAAGGCAAAGGTATTTCGTATTTTCGGCCTACAATATTACACCATAAATTGATGATAAAAAGTTCCCACGGTGGATCTGAGATAGTCCGACAATTTTAAAAAGCTAAAAGGCGGCGAAATACCTGCCTACTTACAGTTACAGGCAGGATCCAAGATGTATACAAGTCTATAGTGCCACTATAGACTTGTTTTGGAGTAACTCAGTAAGGGAGGGAGGGGAGGGAGATTTGAAAGTCACCTGGATTGTTAATTACCACAAGTATTTCAGGTGCTTTGTGTATTGTGAATCTTTGGATATACATTGAGGGAAGTGTTGGTGGAAGCATTGGACCTGACAGGAAGTACTTCTGTGAGAACTGGGCACTCTGCCAATCTGGCAGAGTAGATAGACTACCAACAGACACCTTTGGATCCTGCCTGTAAGCAGGCAGGTATTTCGGCCTAATCTGAGAGTGACACCCTCTCCAAACGGCAGAGCCTCTGCTACAAAAGTGCTAGCCAACAGTATTTACCATGGGGCTTCCACATCGTCTGCCGCTTCAAGATCGCTCCTACCATCATATGCCTAGGGACCGGTTAGCAGGTCTAACTCTAAGGCTCTACCAGACTCCAGAGAGACTCCTGCTTCGACATGCCATAACATGCCAAACATTTTCCACATAGACTGTCAAAGTCGAAAATTGTTTTGTAGGACAGTTTAAACGTTAATAGGCAGATGTTGGTTAATGTTCTGTCCCTTGTTTAATTAACCCATAACTAGTCTGGTGAATAAGCCTTTATAATGAAGTGGTCATTATTTATCAATGGGGGAGGGGTGACAGGTTTGAGGGTGGGGGTTAATTAAAAACTATAGATTGTAGAGGCTCGAAACAAGTATGTATAATGCCTACAGTTTCAAGAAACAATCTACTCTTCTGAGTGAATTACCCGAGTACTTATTTCTTGTGTGCCAAAAACTCACATTTCTTAATTTTTACACTATGTTTCCATTTGGTAGATTTTGGGGCTCTAAAATTGATTAAAAGTTAAACAATCCAGACGTGTATTGTTTTGGGAGGTGGGATATCTCCAGTTAGTGTAGCATTGCCCAATGCCAAAAGTGGCAGGTTAAAAAAATATTGACCTCCACTGAGGGGGCACATTCCTCACACCCCCACCCCCCGTTGATAAATAATGACCACTCCCTAAATGTCTCTTCTGTTAAATTTATCATCCGAGTTTCTAAATTGCGTAAGTCCTGTCTCATTGCATACTGTACTTTTGCCTTTGCAGGAAATCCTGAAGGAAGTGAGGAACTTTGTCAAAGGTTCTGGGTTTAAAGCCAAAGTCTCAAATGAAGAGTTAGCTCGCTCAGCACTGTTTCTCCTTCGCACGCTCCCATCTGCACGACAAGCTGTTCTTGAACACCTGGGGAATGTGTTCGATGATGCAGTCAAGAAGCACCTGCTTCAAGCAGAACATGGAAACAAAGGTTTTTATTCACATTGATTTAAAAAAAAAATCATTACATTTTAAAATACTATGTGTACAACAAAACTCATTCAGTTGACCTTTGCGGCTTATGTGATCTTTCTTTGATATTAAAATCATAGTTTCTTGCTAGCGGATAATTAATGGATAAAATTCGTTTGTTAATTTCAAGCGTATATTTTTTTCATCTAATCGTGTTTTTATTTATTTATCTATTTTTTACTCAAACAGCCAATGAGGGTCAAGTCCTTGATACAGTAATTGAAGACGTGAAGGACGTCATGATGGGCTTTGTCAAGTCTAACCCTGACGCCTGGGCTCCTATCATCTCTGCCGTGAGTATTGCCAGGGATAGGCCGCTACGCACATTTTATAAAGTTTTATTTATGTCACTCTGCCTAGTGATTATTTTAGGACTGCATGATGCCTTAATACTTTAATAAAGTAACTTTAATACTCACTTCTTGTCCTGATGCGCAGCACTGATTACCGGCATTAAATTGCTGAGACTTCTTTGATGCATCATGCCGAACCTTGAGCAGTTGGAATAAATGCAGTGATTGTGAGTTAACTCACCAGTGATGCATTTAAGAATGCACCTGGACAACAAACAGCATAGTGCATTGGATCATTTCACACCAAGAGCTAATACATGTCGATAGAGAACTGAGCTAATAATGAGCAACTCTTTCTTCCAGTGGTCTATTGAGCTGCTCGGTCAGATCAGCAGTGAGTACACAGGGCGGCGTGCGGTGCCCGTCACCTCCAGTCTCAATGAGCTGCTCCAGCTATGGATGACCTGCCCACCGACAAGCGTCCTAATCGAGATCGCCTCTGAATGTTTCGCCTCTATGTGAGTAGCTAGCTAATGCTTGCCCACTTTCCCCAATGCAAACCACACAAAATACCAAATAAGAGAACATTTTTTTAATGTGCTCTAATGTTCTATTTAAATAATACATAAAAAGTGATAAAGTAAATATTACTCTAGATCGTGATTATCACACTGGTTAGAGATGAAAAAGTGTATCATTATGAAGTGCAGAATAGAGAAAGTATCTACAAGTATCTGCCATTGACAAAGATAGATGTTTATGTTAAAATGGCACATAATTTAACATTATATATACCATTGTGTTTTCAGGGTGGGGAGTACCCCAGATGTGTGTGTCTCTGCACTGTTGGAGGCGTCAGTCAAACACTCCCCACACTTTGACTGGGTTGTTGCACACATAGGGTGAGTTCCCTACTGTAGGCAATTGATGCTTTGAGACTCTTATCATAGAACGATATATTTCATTATTTCTCATCAGGAAAATGTGTATGTTCTTCAGAAATTGTTAAGAAATCTTCATATTATTTTGCGTTCAATGCATGTATCGGCATTACATTATGTTCACCTTACGGATAAAAAAATGGATAGGGAAGATAGAAAAAGAAAATTGCATGAATGAAACCTACCATAAATTCTCTCGTACTAGCCGTACCCACGTATAAGCCGCACCCTAGATTTTTGGGATAAGCTATATGCCGCACCCTAGGCTTGATAGTTGAGAGAGAGTGAGTGAGTAATAGAGGTTTAACAAGAGTAATGTGTCAGTGCCCGCGGATATGTGCACGACACACATCCGAGGGGATAGGAAAGAGGAGAAATAGACCCTTTTAAGTGGGCTAGGGAAGTCCGCTTGATAATTGAAGACTTTGTACTATTCTATGGGATTAGATACTCCCCTATAAGACGCACCCAGACTTTTAGATAAACCTAAAAGCCTCACTTTGATTTGGGTGCTGGTACTAGATTAGACAAGAGAATTTACAGTAATCGACATACCAATCACTCACCATAATATCACCTACTAGTACAGGTACAAGGAATAAAACTTAGATTTAACTCTTTTTTTCTCTATGTTCCAATTAGCTCATGCTTTCCTACAACGATCATCACCCGTGTGTTGATGTGTGGACTGAAGGACTTCTATGTACAAGGCCAGGACCAGACCACCCATGTCGTCCTTGATCAGAAAGTGCCCAAACTGGCCTCAGTTGTTGGCATCCTTGGACACTTAGCTGCAGAGCATGGGGCCGATATAAGGATGGCACTCGTCGGCCTCTTCCAGGTTAGTTTGTAAAAAAACAAACACTTTGGTTGATATTGAATGATAATGCCGATGGATTTGTGAGAAAAACACACATTAAGCAACACTATAGCTTTGATCAGTGCATAAAATGTGTGGATGAAACTGCTCTACTTCGGTTCTAAAGAGGGAGGAAAACTGTCCTTTATCAGACGTTGAACCAACTAGAGCTACCTTAGTGACTGAGCAAGGTACAAGTTAGCAAGGCCACAGTGTACTAATATTAAATTACTTCACTGATTTTCTTGGACAGGAGAGTCTAAAGGAAGACTGTGAGGAGATGCACGTGGCCGCCGTCCCCTTCCTCCTGCACCTGGCCTCCATGTCACCGCTCCTCCTTAGGGTCATCACACTGGACTTTGTCAACACTGGTTAGTATAAATGATACTGTTTGTAAAATGAATAACACTTTTATGGTAAACATGGTGCACCAATTATGTGTTGGTGAGTTACTCACCCCTATAATATTGGTGCATCATTATGATAAATTTACATGTGGTGTGGGGAATTTTGTGGCTTCAAATATCAAAACGAGGAAAAATAACGAATGACAGATCATAGAAATTGTGGAGTTTGGCATCGTAAATACATGCATCATTGTGAGACTAAAAGACGGAATCAATGCCATAGGGTCAGAATGGTGGAGCAGAACAACTCTATTTAGTAGGAAGTATTCAGGGTTTTCGCTGATTTCAGGGATTTTCAAATTTTAAAGACCTATATACATTTCTATACAAAACCTACATTTAGGGAGCTCTTTCGTGTGTTTTTGTGCCTGGGCTGAGTATCAGAGATTGGAATTTGCTAAATCAGTACCAAGTAACATACTCTTATCTGAGGATTAAACAGTTGCGCTCTTTTGTGTTTCAGTTACGCCCTCTGTATTGAATGGTCTTGCTAAACAGTTCTCTTCAAAGAAATTCCATGCTCTCCAAGATAAAGACACGTAAGTAATGCTAATCAAAACCCTATATACTACCGTGGTACTACATGTACCTGAAACCCCTGCAAGTCGGATTTGATTACCATCTAAACAGGTATACGATTGTCTGTAGGCCAAATTTATCTTTATATTGAAGACCGTCAATATTATAAAGCTTTGTCTTACCATTCAGTAGCTACCGTAATCTCCCGCATATAAGGCACAGCCCACGTATAAGGTGCACCTAAAGTTTTGGAAAATTCTCAAAAGAATTTGGTTCTACTGAATGAATTTTCAAAATTCAAAAACCTATGGGTAGCTTGGGCCACCTTGGGCCCTCCTGGGCCCCATTTTGTCCTATTATGACCAAGGGGGCATGTAAGATATCAAAAGAAAGGTCTTGGTGTCCCCCTTGTGGATCCAATAAGAACTAAAAAACCCCGTATAAGACGCGCCTTATACGCGGGAGGTTACGGTAGCTTTTGAAATGTGGCCTATACTAGTATTACATATTGCCGTTTTTACCGTTTATGTCTTTTCTTTTTGCATTCCAATTTATAGACTGGTGGTGCTCCTTGTTCATCTCATTACAACCTGTGATGTCGGATCATATAAAATTCTCCAGTTCCTGTTGGATACCGCCGTTCCACAGCCACATAAAGGTATTTCATGGTATTATGAGCAGTGACTTTGGTGAATTTCAAGCAGAAGTACACCACTCCATGAAAGCACTATGCTTAAAGGGTTCGATATAATGGGTTAGATTATAATGTTATTATATTTTACAGATGATGCCATGGACACAGGTGAAGCGCCATTAGAAGTGGTCCAACAGACATGTACCACAGTCATGGTGAGATGACTTCTTAAGTATTTAGTGTAGATACAATGATACTGTAAACCCTGTGTACAAGCCGCACCCGCATATAAGCCACACCCTGAGTTGCTAGCGTTCCTATAAGCCGCATTTTGTGGCTGAAAAGGTTGCCATTCCTAACTATAATCTTTTTATTTTATAGACCGCACTCTGAGTTCTTGGAGACTCTTATAACTTTTAAATATAAGCCACAATATATCTCTGAAATGGTCTAAAAGCCACAGCTTATACATAAAATTTTGCGGTAGTGGTACTGAACTAGCGTCTGTTAATTGCATAAGTCAATATTTATGTATCATGAGAGCTTCTAAGCATAGTGCGCTGGTGCATAATGTGGCCCTTAAATAGTTTTGATCTCTATGTATTTCCTACAGGAGCACCTGCTGTTGGAGTTACAGCAGAGTATACAGCGACGTGGCTCGCGTTCGGGTGAAGTCTCCTTCCTCGTGTCCCTCCAACAGCACACGGAACAGCTCTGTCGGCAGCTTGTCCGTGCTGAGGGGAAAAGGTTTGTGTCTGGCAAATATCACTGAGTCTAGGTTAGAGAGTGGATATTTGAATAACATGAGTAGAACTCAAACCGCACCACAAATTTAAAATGTGTACAAATTTCTGTTCGGGTAATATTGGTAAAGATACTTATTTCAACTGACAGGGCTTAGAGTAAAATTTACATGTCGAATAACTTTAATTCAATTACATGGGTACCACAGAGTGACTTCAATCCACAGCAGTAACTCCAATGTAATCCCTGGAAAATTGACTGACTTAGCGAGACCCGCCCCCCTCCTTCCTTGGTTTATGTCTAGACTTAAAATCAAAAGGCATAAGATTCATCAGTCAAACATGACAATTTAGCGAAACCCAACTAACAATTATTCTGTCCCTAGGTATGAGTGGCTATGTCAGATGATGTGCTGGATGGCTGCATACTGCGATGACTCATGTGCAGCACGGATACTCAGCACCATCCTACAGGAGGCTACCGAGTCTGCACAGGTCAGTTATTTAGCGGTTCTCTTTGTAACTGTATTTTATTCAAAAATGGGAGAAGGCATTAGTGGAGGTTTGAAAATTGGTAGTTTTGTACTGTTCTATGGTATCAAAACCCCTCATATAAGCCGCACCCCTACTTTGGAGTGAACCTATAAGCCTCATTTTGATCTGGGTTCTGGTATAAGCCATGGCTTATACGAAAGAATTTACGGTAACTCAAAGATATATGACCACCTTGCAAATTTTCTACAATGCACATGCGTGGTTCGGGATGGCTTGTAGAGGAGTCAAAAGCCAATTTCCGTCCTCCCTCCCACTGGGTCTAGTTCGTGTTTACTTTCTTAATTTATGCAACTAAAATTGAGCCTGGACCACTTTTGTACTGTAATTAAGAACCTTGTACTGTAATTAAGAACGTAGCTTATCTATTTTCTATTATCTATATCTAGAGTACCAATTAATCTAGTATGCGTTCTTTCAAAGAATTCGCTGCAAAGCGTTCATCATTACAAGCAAGAGCTCATGCCAATTTTTTACTTGAATTTCCAGTTAGGTGTTTTCATCCGTATTCAGTATGACGCCCAAGTCTTTCACCCAACAGTCATGGCACATACCATTCAAGACATCCTCGAGTCACTTTCATCCAACCAGGCCTCCCCTCAGACGCTGCGGGTAGTGCTACGAAATCTACTCCGCATAACCCAATGGGAGCGCAAGCAGCCACCGCGACCACAAGCCCGCCACAGTATGAGTGAAGCGTTACATGTGGGACTGGCCAGCCTGACACCATGTCTCTACCATTCAGATGCCGAGGTAGCCTCAGTGGCCATGGAGCTTCTGAATGTTGTCGGTCTGCCCTCGACTCTCGGTGTGGATTGCATTACAAAAATGTGCTGTGGAACGGCTACCTTCTTCTTTCGCTGTTTACATTCACCAGGTGAGTTATGATACATGTAATAACAAGCTAACAAGATTTTATTGGATGAAATAAGTTATAAGAATTACTCGCCCTACTAAATTCTTATGTTATATCTTACAAAATCCAATCCTTTAGCTCCAAAATAATGAATTTTTTCATAATTTTCATAAATTGTAGTACCATATTCTGTTCCAGAATCGGCAGTGAAATGTCAGAATGCGCGGCAGTGCCAACAGTACATGGCAGCGCTTTGTCGGTTCTCAGCAGCACAACGCTTTCTGACACGCTTCATACTCGAGGAGATGCTGAACAGGGTGAGGAGTGCATTCTTTGATGCCACACTATGGATATGTATTCACTACGGGGTATATGTGATCTCGATCGCAGTTAATGGATATGCATATGAACTTAGATTAATGGCATATTCTTCTTGCGGCACACTTCTGAAAGATGTTTTCTCTTATTTGAATTTATTTCACTAGTTCTATCTATTCAGATTTCAAAGAAATTAATCAACCTTTGTTGACCAAATTGTTTGGTTCCATACACAAACCCATGTTCAAATTTCAATTCATAATCTATGATGATGCTCAAAAAAGATGCCAGCTTGCCAGTCAAGCACTTATAAATATATGCACTTCCTCATCATTCACCCATCATTCACCCTCATCATTCACAATGGAGAAGAAAGATAGAGCCAGCCGGGTATAGTAAAATTTCACCAAACAGATGATGCTATTCAACACAATTAATGCAATAAATAACATCTACTTTCAGGAACATGCTCCAGTGTTTGGCTCTAAGACAGATCCTGATGAGCCGCGAGATACCACAAACACATCTTCAGCCCATCTACTACAGGGCAATATGCGGAGAGCGCCATCTAACCTAGGGCGGGGTAGAGCGAGAGTCTTCCATGGAGGGATAATTGGGCGGGGTCTGAAACCGCTGCCAAAACCCTCTGCTTACACTCAGGTAACATTCTTATCAGTATTGAATGACCGGTCGCCATAGCGTTATACCAATATAATATTCTCTTTCTGTAAAAATTGTTGGTCAATGCCATTCTGTCACTGAAATTGATTGCTATATTGCACTTATCAAATGATATGTTATGAGCAGCTCATTTTGATGAATGCGCTTTCATGCCCACTTAACAGGAAGAACAGATGTGTAACCGCCATTTGGTAGTTGAAGCCCTATGGCTCTGTAACACCACAACGCCCCAAGGTGGCGCACCCAGTGAGGATGGCGCAACGGCACGCATACCATCACCGGCCCCTGGGAGCACAGCGGTTACCATACCACCGCCCATTGGCCGCAACACAGCACTCCTATTAGTGGAGCTGGTAGCGCCTGATGTCATGTATAACGGAATTCCATGGCCTGAGGAAGACTTTATGAAGGTCACAGTGGAAAGGTTGGTCATTATTTGAGTCAGTAAAGAGTAGATCAAGAAGTCGAGACAACTTTCTTTCCCAGCACTATATGAAAATCAAAATCAGTCTTGATTACTATCGTGCTCTATTTCGAATTGGAGATGAAGGATTTGTATTTGTAGTTCTATTTATCCTATCATTAAGGTAAAGTCTAGGTCTTTACATCGATATATTTGAAACGCTCAGAATCAACATACATATTGAAGAAAAATACAAGTGTATTATTCCAAAATATCTTTTCCCAATTACAGAGATCTACAAATAAGGAAGATGTTCGACAATAATCCTGTACTATGGGACGTTATGGAGATGCTAACACACTGTGAGTCAACAGATTTCTGGTATTTAGGAAATTTGGGCATTTGTGGTTTCTCACGTTTAAAGTTATCTGTTCTGTCTTTATTTTATAAGTACCGTAATCTCCCGCGTATAAGACGCGTCTTATACGAGGGGTTTTAGTACTCCTTGGATCCACAAGGGGGACACCAAGACCTTTCTTTTGATATGTTACATGCCATAAAGGTCATAATAGGGCATAAGGGGGCCCAGGGGGGGTCCAAGGGGCCCAAGTTACACACAGGTTTTTAAATTTTGAAAATTCACTCAGTAGAACCAAAGTTATGAATTTTTCAATTTTTTGAGAATTTTCTAAAACTCTAGGTGCATCTTATACGCGCACTGCGACTTATACGCGGGAGATTACGGTACTTGATTTTTGTGTGTGTATTGTAAATATGGTGTAATTGCTATTTCTTGCTAGGAAAATCACAAGCACTTGTTCATTATCAACCTTGTCAATAGTAACTTATTTCATGATCTTTAAAGACAGCTGATTAGTAATTATGTTGATTATGTCTTCCAGGTCCAGGTGCACTCTGCTATTGTTCAGCCTTACTTCGGGGGGTGGCAGCAACGCTCATAGTCCAGTGGGATTCTTGTCGTGAAAAAGCGTCCCGAAACCTGCCGCGCCATCTTTCAGCCTCGCAGAAACTCATGGAGTGTCTCCGCAAGGTAGGCCATTCTTTCTTCGCTAAAGTCCTCAGCTGCTCCTTGGTATTGTATACATTGTATCTGAATAGGAAATATGTCAACAGCATTTCATGACAGTGTGATACATATTCTAGAGAATTCAATTACAAAAGGCATGCATCTCTTGGCTAACCTGGGGACCATGATTTCTTGCTTCGGCGGTAATCTACTCTGTCTGATTCTGGAAAGAATTCTATATAAATCAGCAGCACAACATGAAATGGTCTCAAGGTGAGTTTATCAACTAGTAATTAATCACTTTTCCTTTCAGGGAGCACTCCTGTCTTCGCCACTTTGTTATGTAGGAGAACTCTTTCCATCTCTCGCACCGTATGAAGTGTGTTTGCTATTGCAAGTTGTGTGGCGTTACATGAAGGTATGTTCTACTATAGATATATTCTACATAATTATTAATAGACATGTGTCCTAAATCATCAGATGACTACATCACTATTGGGTATTTTACTTTCAGTCAGGGAAAAAAACTGTAGGGAATATTGAGTTTGTTGTTAAGAAATAAGGAAGCTTTAAGAGGGGAACCTGAAACTTTATATTGGTTTAATGGTAAAGTCTTAAACTCGTCTAATGACTAACTTGCCGATATCTTGCACATAGAATTGATTTGAAAATCCTATCTGTCTTTTAGGAAAATCCACCCGTTCCAGAACCCAAAGAAAACCTGGCAAGAGGTAAGGTTATAAGATAGTTTTTGATTAATGAGCAGGAGACCCTCTACTATTTTTTACATAGATCATAAGTACCTATGATATTTTCTTTTCAAGGTTAATAACATAGATGTTAAGTTATGAATAAATAACCCTAAGAGTTAATACTGTTTGTTTCCAGAAAGTACATTGTAGGTGATACTACCCTGATCACATAACGATGAAAGAACAGGAAAACATGACTTTACATTTTAACTTGTTAATGAGAATAGTGACACTTTTTTTTTTCTCAAAACAAGCATCACATTATTTTTTGTGTATAAATTTCCAGGATGTGATCGGCGATACACTGACATGGTCCAGTCCATCATCCACACTAACATAGACAAACTTGGTCACATGTATGGGCGCTTTGGGCCACGACCGGCCAAACTCATGCCTGTACCCTCCATCCCTCTCAACACAGAGCGTATCCGCACACCGCCAATTGCGGCTGTAGAGCGAGAACAAATGCCAATCACAGAAAGACTCATGAACCATGCAAATTCAGACTCGGCTGTGGTCCTGCTCTAGCCCGAGCGCTGACAATGATCATAATATAACCTGCCACTGTACATATCTCATCAATAAATATAAGTAATAGGTCACTGCGAAGGAGGGGGGGGGTGAGTACATGACTCAATATAGCTGTGTACTTAGTCATTTATTTTCATGGAGAATAGTTCAGATTTAGCTCGTACATGATCACGATTTGTTGCATTATCGGTGTTTTCATAACTCAGGTATTACCACAGAAAGTGGTCAGGATTTTGGATCTGAGATATTTCTGGTGCTTAGGACCATTTGCCTGTCTAAAGGAAGTCACTGACTAAAATCATGCCAGAAACTGTAAATAAATAATATATCAACAGTAATCGTGTTTGAACTGTGGGTTTGTTATGTCCTTCCCCTCACACATACCCTGCCCCAACATGTCCTCCCCTGACATGCCCTCCCTGAACGGGTCCTACCCTGACATGCCCTCCCTGAACAGGTCCTACCTTGACATACCCTCCCTGAACATGTCCTACCCTGACATCCCTCCCTGAACATGTCCTACACTGACATCCCCTCCCTGAACATGTCCTACCCTGACATCCCCTCCCTGAACAGGTCCTACCCTGACATGCCCTCCCTGAACAGGTCCTACCCTGACATCCCCTCCCTGAACATGTCCTACCCTGACATCCCCTCCCTGAACAGGTCCTACCCTGACATACCTCCCTGAACATGTCCTACACTGACATCCCCTCCCTGAACAGGTCCTACCTTGACATGCCCTTCATGAACAGGTCCTATCCTGATATCCCTCCCTCAACATGTCCAACCCTGACATCCCCTCCCTGAACAGGTCCTACCCTGACATGCCCTTCCTGAACAGGTCCTACCCTGACATCCCCTCCCTGAACATGTTCTACCCTGACATGCCCTCCCTGAACAGGTCCTACCCTGATATGCCCTTCCTGAACAGGTCCTACCCTGACATGCCCTCCCTGAACATGTCCTACCCTGACATGCCCTTCCCAAACATGTCCTACCCTGACATGCCCTCCCTGAACATGTCCTACCCTGACATCCCTCCCTGAACATTTCCTACCCTGACATGCCCTTCATAAACGGGTACTACCCTGACATACCCTCCCTGCACATTGCCTACCCTGACATCCCTTTCCTCAACATGTCCTACCCTGACATACCCTCCCACAACATGCCCTCCCACATGTACTACCCTGCCATGCCCTCCCACAAGTCCTGCCCTGCCACCATGCCAACATGTCCTACCCTGACATGCCCGCCCACATTTCCTACCCTGACATGCCCTCCCTGAACATGACCTACCTTGACATGCTCTCTCTGAACATGTCCTACCCAGACATCCCCTCCCTGAACATGTCCTACCCTGACATGCTCTCTCTGAACATGTCCTACCCTGACATGCTCTCCCACAACATATCCTAACTTGACATGCGCTTCCACAACGAGTTACTCGCTAGAGCTACAAGCATGCAAAGAAAGATGCATAATGCACTATGCATCCCTTAAAAGGATAAAAGAACACCCAAAATCTTGTTTAATAATCGGTTTATTAAATAGCTTTACCTAAAACATACATAAGTCTCACTAAGCATTTGTACAACTGGTTTTATGAGAACAATTTCCCCATATTTTATTCTTTACAACTTTCTAGACGGTCCACCTTGTTCCAGCACTTAATGAAGGGAAAACTCAAGGGTTTTGTCTCCATATACAACCTCCGGAGTTTATCCACACTTCTTGGAAACCTATAACATTTATATTTTAAATATATTAAAGAGGTTTAGCACCTACAAGCCAAAGAAAAGAAAACTGAAATTCATTCGCAAGCCATGCGTGGGCAAAAAGAAAAATCAATTCAACTTAAGTTTTTCGATTGGAACATAATATCTGATGGGTTGTTTGGGCAGTGTTTTACGAGGTAGACCTTATTTTTCCATATCGGTGGGTTTTAATCTGATGATAATGGTCAGCCCATGTATGTCCAAACTTACTGTACAAATTGACAATAATATATCTACAGAGAATGAGATAACAAAAAGGCAAGTAACATATTAATGAAGCCATTTACAGAATAATATCCCAATCAGGAATAGACATAGGACTATTTCAACCCATATTAATCATGTTAATATTTATGAACATATATCAGAGATATACGAACATCGGGAAAAGCAATTCATATTCATGTATATTGAGAAAAAATACCATACAAGTAACCGACAAAGCTATCACTGTGTTTTTCGCAAAAAATAAATTTAATTCAGCAAAAAATAAATTTACCGCTTATCTATGCAAATAATGAATGGTGACCAACTGTATAGCATCAAGACCATATCATTAGCAGTTGTCTTTTTCATAGTTCATATCATTGATACAAGGAGGGGGGTTTATAAACTAGTATACTGACTTCTCTTTCAGACAGGGTTCATGCATATTCTCAAATATACATTTATACATGCATGCTGTATGGATGATTATGCATGGACATTTTTTATGTTCCATGTTGCGTGTTTATATACAAGCACACATTTACATTGTCATACAATAAATACACCGAGAGGTTCCTTTTATATGAAATATGTAGTTAGATCCTGGCTATATACTTGATTCTGTATAATCGTCATAATGATTATAACATTTAGAACAATTCATATGTTAATTAAAAGTAACTTGTTGCTTGTAACTAGTCTCATTCACACAACTACGCACCCTCTTGCATAAAAAGTAAGTCAGTATACGCCCGTCTTTCCTCCTCACGTGCTACGTTTTAACCTTATAAGCACTGCATTTTACTGTTTTGTCCTCAATATGTTGGAGCAAAGCTCGCGAGTAACTCTTACCGCTCACTCATAAGTTTAAGTAGGAAATCTTGGGTCTATTTCTAAAAGAGATAGTTATTCAATGCAAAATCGTAATGAGGAAAGTCGAGATTCCTACAATGTCACATCATAGAGCAAATGAATCCTTGAGGAATCATTTTCTGCTTAAAGGATTAAAGCTCCACTATCTCATGTTGCACGACTGGATTTGTCCGTTCCAAAATCCATGCAAATATTCATTCCGGTAACCAAGCACTATTATCACAGAGCTCAACTCGACACAGCTGAAAATAATCCATACGCCCAATGATTTACTATAACCATAAAAAGCTTTTATATACACAAATCAAGTACAAACATATTCTACATTAAATCTATGGTAGGTTGTCGAGCAGGGCGAGGGGGGGGGGGAAATCATGATTTTTCTAATCCATTGCGCATAAGCTAGCAAATAATAAATTAACTGAAACCAACCAGGTGCACTCCTTCGTCAACCCTAATGGTAACAGCTTATACATAAAAACTGAAAATTTCATTTTACACATAATAAACAACAAGGTACAAAGTGAACCCCATCAGGCGACTCTGAGAAAGTGTGAGGAGGAATGACCCTGGGCTGAACACACACGGTCCTTTCAGATCACTTTCTCACATCAGATTTTTTTTTTTTTTTTTTTGAGAAAAAAAAAAGACAGCTGTTTCGACAAAGGAAATGTCATGGATTTACATGCTTACAATAAAAAAAAAATTCTAATCATTCCTAATATAACTGCTGCAGTAAAATTTCACATTATTGTTCATTTTTATCACCTCTTGAAAATAAATGGTCTTCCTTTTCAACATTTACTTTATAAAGGTATATAGTTCCAAAGCGTCCTTTTCATTGGCTGTACATACGGACCATGTTATATATACGATAAATCTACACTGAACCGCAGCATTTAACAAAAAAAAAGAAAGAAAAAAAAACGAGAAATGCTGTTTTAGAGCAATGCAAACTCAACTTACTGACCAGCAGAACATGATACACAAGTCGTCTTGAAAGTAGACAAATCTATTGTCTACATATCTTACTTAGATTTTTTCATGATTCACTTTTTAATCCTACATAGTTTTCCCTCTTATCCCTTCCCCTTTCGATCCATCTATTTACAAAGTCAGGACTTAGCTACGATTGTTAATCTTAGTTACATAATTGATCCTTGGAGTAGTGCAAAGTATGTTCATGCACTATGCCCTTTGACCGCTGTGATGAGCAAAGCAGCCGAGCGAGTAACTCGCCAGCACTGCATTTGTGCATCATGCTGACTATTTGGGTTTGATGTTATTCCAAGGCATTTGTACAATGCACTAATGAAGTGCTGATGAATAGATCGAAGCACTGCATTTGTCTATCACAACGATCAAGGAGCATTGAGCCTGCAGTCACCATACACGCTTATAACGGATGAAAGGTGAAAACAACATCCACTGGTATCTTGTTACACTTTCTCTCTATAACTCATCAAAAACATGTCCCTGGAATAATCTATTATTACTTTCTCTCATATCATAGCCCAAAGTCATTTTCATTTTAATCACCCGCCAGTATTCCACCTGCAGCAGCATCCATACAACAATAGCAATTTTACCGACTTCAATTTCCCTTCACCTACAAGTTAAAACCCTTTCCCTCCCTCAATTCCACCAACCCTTTTATTTTAAATAACGAATATTTCTAGATGTTACTGCCGCTAATTCATCTACCCTAATAACTACCCTATATTTCCGCCAACTCAATGATCCTTCCCCATTTCTAACCACGAACCACTTTAAGTGGACTCCGCACTCGCGTTGCGGACCACTTGTCAGTGGTTCACTAGATGTCACCAGAGGTGCGCCTCATGTTGGGGCATCTTGACAACGCCGACACCACCGCCCAAACGCCGGTAGTTCATTCCACCGTACAACTTCCAGCAGTTCTGTTCCGGGTCGTACACTTCAATCGTCTTCAAATATGTTGTTCCGTCAAAGCCTCCAATAGCCATGAGTTGCCCATTCACTACTGCCAAGCCCACCTGTGAAAGGAAATATATACTTATGACTATTTTAGGTAAAAATATTTGGTATATGCTAGTACAATAGCTGCTAGACCTATATATTATCCTAGTCAAAAATAAGAGCTAAATGACCAATGTGTGATCTACAATTCTTTTCTATCAAAGTTCCTATCTGTCAGATGGAATGATTAAATTCACTAATACTATGATACATACCCCGCTACGCCGGGAAGTCATGGCTACCACTGGCTGCCAGCTGTTCGTTTGTGGGTTGTAGCGCTCGGCACTGCTGAGTTCTGTAGCATCATCACGACCACCCACAGCATATATAAGATTGTTGTAAACTGCTACCCCAAGGTGCTTCCTCCGAGTGCCCATTGGTGCCACGGACGTCCACCGGTTAGAGCGAGGGTCGTACCTCTCCACTGTAGGATAGAACGTTGTACATGTATTTAAATTGGCATACATACTTCTGGATCAAGAAATTTCCAGTTATTCCCCAGAAGACTACCTGGTAATCCTTAAATGATGCATAGTTTTCAGCTTATCTTTAATAAACAGGAATGAAAGTCACCGAGGCCAAAAATCCCTGAAAGAACCCATCTACATATTAATTTTGTATATCAAAGTATAGGTATTTGTGACTTGAAAATCCCTGAAATCAGGGAAATACCTGAAGACTTCCATCCCTGAATAAAAAAAAAAAATTGGAAAATTTATAATCCCATCAAAAAACTAAGTAAATATGCTTAAGATCTAGTACGAGAGTTTTTCCAAATGGAGGGAATTGACTTGAGTTGCTATGAGCTGCTCACCTGTGTTGAGGGGCGAGGTGCCGTCACTTCCGCCCACCGCATACAGGAAGCCGGCCAACACGGCCACCCCAACCCCTAACCGCCGGGTGCTCATGGAAGCCACTTTCGCCCAACGATTTGTCTGTGGGTCATATCTGGAAAACAGGCAATTCCATTTCTCACTTTGATAAACAATTTCAGACACTTTCTGTCATCTCTAAGTCACATGTAATTCTCTAAGTACAATGTAGTTCTTCAATCTGTTGTGAAATCTAAACTTAAACTTAACAAGTTTACTTTTAATTGTGACAAATTTTCATGGAGAAGTAGTTCTAACCAAAAGGAAGCAAAAAGGTCTAATGGACTACAGGTATAAAGATTGTTTTCAAATAGGAAATCATGGCAGGTAATAGGGAGTTTGAATTACCTTTCCACAAAGTTGAGACATGAGACTCCATCTTGTCCACCCACTGCATACATATAGCCGTCTAGTACAGCTACGCCCACACTCGTCCGACATGAGCTTGTGGGAGCCACATCACTGCTCCACTGATTCGTTTGTGGATCATACCTACACACAAAGGACATTTTCTTAGAATATTCAAACTTTTAAATGACTGTAATGCCTTGCATATATAAGGTGTGGTTTAATAAACCCGAGGATAACCCTTTGCTGCACCTTGAAGAAACCCTGAAGTCAGGGTGCGCCCTATATGCGAGGATCTTAAACTTTAGCAGAATGCATGAACTAGAATGACCAAAACCTGATCCTTGATGCACCTTAGAGATAGGACATAAACTCAGAGTGCACCTCATACACTAGGTGCACCTTATACATGTACATGAGCTGCACCTTATACGTGAGGTATTACGGTACTCTTGTGAGACTTGATAGAGCTAAATTTAGTTACGGGCTACAAATTCTTCCAATTGTAGAGTTCTTACCCAGTAGTGAAAAAGATAGAACCTTCAATGTGATAATCTAGTCATACAAAGGAGATAAATTTTATCCATACCTTTCAACACTATTCAGGTAGGACTGACCATCATGGCCACCAACTGCGTATAATAAGTCATTGAGTACTGCCACACCCACGCCACACCGTCGTTTGTTCATAGGTGCCACCATGCGCCACTCATTGGTTTGTGGGTCATAGCGCTCTACACTTGAAATAGCATCTCCGCTACACCAGCCACCCACTGCAAGGGAGTAAAGCATATCATCAGTGTTAAATTTCACTATTTCCCTTATAATGATCTAATCCATATGTTGTGATACATTGTTTAATACCAGCATAGTCGTCTAACACTCTAGAATTTGCCACATTCAAACATTAACCTCAAATCTGATTTTATAATCATCACTCACCAGCAAATAGAACCTCTCCACAGCGGATGGGTTTGCGGGGGCGTGTTCTCGGTCCCTGCATCAGCGGTCGCTCTTGAGGCAAAAGGAGGTAGTTTTTGGCCTCATCCACGAGGTCTCTACATGAATCGTCACTTTTAACCAGTAGGTCAGCGCCCACGGTACCAACCAGGAATTTAGGGCTCATGAGTGGCAGCCGAACATGTTGTAGCACCTGTATTGAAGTGTATGGGCTTTTATTATTATGGGAGACAGATTTTACTTTCAATATGATGCACAACTGTGAACTGAACCAGGTTTTTTTTTACTTGTTCAGATCTCAAGCTTCCTTAAACAGTTTGTTATGTAGTCAGTAATTTACAAACTTTAGGGAGCTGCGGTTCAACATATAGAGAGCTTGTTGGTCAGAAAGGAATAGAATTTTCATTTTATTCATTACATATATTAAGTATCTGCCAGTTACACTGACCTGCGGTAAATGTTGACGGCGCTCCTGGATGTTGTACTTGACCCATGCCATGAGCGCATTAAAGACCTGTTCCTCATTGCGGACATTAAGCTCATCACTTGAGATGATGTCAACAAGCTGATTTACAGGTAGTAAAAGGAACTCCTCACTCTCCATCACCTGTATCATGAAAATATAAGGAAATTTACACTAAAACCATAAACTTTCACCTGGAACATGTTCCAATATTGTTAGACAGTGAAAATTAAGTTCATACTTCGGCTGATTTTCCATTCTCCAATACATGAATAGGCGACATGTACTCGTTATGAGTTAATATAAAATTAATCAATACTTACATGTAAGTTGAAGATTAATTGTTGTTCCAGGAGCAACGATAGATCGTTGCGGGGTACATAGGAGATGCGCATGCGCAGATCCGTAGATGTCAGACGTCCGCTGGCAGTGAATCAATCGCTGAAAGAAATTTCGTTTATGGTACATAGGAAATCAATATCTATACTATTCAATTGTCGTAGTTATATAGATGAATTCGTATCGTCGAATAAGATCTATATGTAGATATTATATTCAAGAATGCTTGAATATTGTAGATTAATGATTATGCCTGACTGTCACTAATCAATTCATCCTAGGGAGGATGGGTGGGCCTATGTACCCCGCAACGATCTATCGTTGCTCCTGGAACAACAATTAATCTTCAACTTACATGTAAGTATCGATTAATTTTATATTCCAGAGCGCAACGATAGATGTCGTTGCGGTCTCATAGGAGACTTTAAAGTTCAGCTGATTCACTGCCCCATTTCCATAGTCCTATCTTATCTAATGTTACTAATTCCCACATAGGACTGTAACACAGGACTGTTTTTAGAAAAAGTGAATAACTTTATTCACCTGAGGTTAGCACAATAGTCAGGTGATGAAAGATAAAGTAGCTGTTCTTTGACAGCCAAATGAAAAGACTAGTTCTATTTACCCTTATCTGCGGGTTCAAAACTTTGGCAAACAACAATGCCAAATAAAAAAACTAGTTGATTTAATCACATGAAACAACTATTCATAGTGCTAGCCTCAACAAAATTTCAGGCATACTATTAGAATTTTCTCCCCTTATTGAGGTGAACTTCTCTTAGAGGAGCATCAATCAATTTAACCCAGTTACTCAATTGAGTCCTCCAGGAGAATTCTAGCAAGCGATTTTGGAGGGTTGGGTTTCTCTATGGGTTTGTTGTAGTGCTTTGCCATAGTCTTGGCATGTTTCCAGTCCCCATGACGAAGCATTACTGCAGTGGATACACCAAGTCTCCCTCCACCAGAAGTGCTAGCACCCCTGGTGGAGTGAGCTCGGTATACCCTGGTGTCAATTCCAGCCGCAGAGAGAACCGCAAGGATCCATCTCTTAGAAGTGTCTTGCGAAATCTCTTTATGTGGTCTAATGTAGGACAAGAAAAGCGAATGTCTCTTTCGCCCTTTCTTATCCCTTCTGAAAGGCTTTGTGATCTGAACATACCGCTTCAAAGCACAGACGACGCACAGCGTCTCCTCCTCATGAAACGGTTCCAAGACCAGTTCCTTGAGTGGTTCTCCCGTACGTGCTGTTTTCATTAGATTCTTTAAAACGAAACGTACAGATCCTGAAGCCAAAAAGAACACATTTCGGAGATCAAGTGCTGGAATGACTTGACCCCTCTGACCCGTGACTAGAAGAATCAACATGACCAGTTTGAAACCCAACAACTGGAGTGACAGGTCTTCATTGGCACCCCAACGCCGGAACATGTTGAACACCTGCCTAACATCCCAGAAGTGGGTGTATCTAGGAGAAGGAGGATTCCTTCTGTAGGCGGTTTGGACGGCCCTGCGTACCCAATAATGGGTACCCATGGTCGACCCGTTGTCAAGGTTTCTTACTAAAACCGACAACGCGCATCTGGCGGCGTTAACAGTACCAAAGGCTCTGCCCTTTTCCGAGAGAAGCCGTAAGAACCGGCACACCTCAAAAGGGGAAGGGGAGCGATAAGAGACCTGGTGAATTAAGCAGAAAGTGGCCCACTGGCTCATATAAGTCTCGTACACCTTCCGTGTACCAGTGGACCAGCTTTCTAGCAAAAATTCAGCAGTTCTCCGATCGCACCCCTGGTTACGGATTAGATCCTGCTTTACAGTTTCAAAGCCCGAAGACCTATGTTTCTGATGAAACACCCTCGTCCCTTCGACTCGAGGTTTCCGGGTCGAGGGTAGATCTTTAGATTTTCGTGTCTTTGGATGAGATGATACCACGGTCTTCCCGGCCAGTCTGGAACAATCAAAATCATCTTTCTAGGCTTTTCCCTTCTGGCTTTTCTGACGACTCTGGCGACCAAGCTGAAAGGAGGAAATGCGTATGCGTCAATTCCCTCCCAAGACATTGTAAAGGCGTCAAAATGGGACGCTCCTGGATCTGGCATCCAGGAACAATAGCGATCACACTTGTTGTTGATCCTTGAGGCAAAAAGGTCCCATTCTGGTTTGCCACAAATCCTGCATATTCTTTGGAATATGCGATCATTGAGACTCCATTCTAGATTGTCTTTAAATACACGGGATGCTCTGTCTGCTTTGATATTTAAAATACCCGGGACAAAGGATGCCGTGATCCAGGACCTTCTTGCCTCAGCCCAACCCCAAATGAGTCTAGCAATTCTGTCACATCCGGGAGATTTTACCCCACCCATCCTTGACACATAATGCAAGGCGGTCATGTTATCAGTACGTACATGTACGTGGATATTTATGACTTGCCCTAAGCTATGCAGGGCTAGGTTGATAGCTCGGAGTTCAAGGACATTAATGTGGTCCTTTTCCTCCGGCAACCACCGCCCACCTATGGTATGGTCACCTAGATGGGCTCCCCAACCCTGCATGCTGGCATCTGTGTCAATGGTGAGATGTGGGGTAAAATTACGAATTAAGCAAGGGTCTTGGGAATTAATCATCCACCAATTGATGTCTATCTTAGCTTCTTTGTCTAAAGTCATGGTAGCTTCGTAATTTCCCTTAGAAACTTTCAGTGCTCGATTCTTGCAACGTTCTAGAGCCTTGTAGTGACTCATACCATATTCTACCCCTTTGGAATAGGCATTGAACATTCCCACCAATCCAGCTACATTTCTAATGCTAGGATTATGGGCGTTCAAAATTTCTGATGCTACCTCCTGAATTTTATCTACTTTATTCTGAGGTAGCGACACAGTCATATCTTGTGTATCTATCAGAAACCCCAAGAATTCCAAGGAAGTAGAAGGTGTCAAGACCGATTTTTCTGGATGAACTACAAGTCCTAGAGAATCTAGCAATTGTGCCAACTTGGTCATGGCTTCTCTACATTCAGAGAATGTTTCACCTACAATGAAGGTATCATCAATGTAGGGAAAAGCCATATATCCCTGTTGTCGCAGATTACAGAACACTGGTGCTAGTAACTTTGTGAAAATTCGAGGGGCACAAGCTATTCCATTGGGAATTACACGGTACTGAAAAAGCTCATTGTTCCATACAAATTTTAGATATTTCCGATCGGGTTCCCTGATAGGGAAAGTGTAGTATGCATCTTTGAGATCAATAGATGCCATATACATACCCTCTCCTATCAAGTTGATAGCAGTATCTAAATTTTCCATTTTAAAATGTTCATATGGAATGAGATTATTCAGTTCTGTGAGATCTAGGATGATTCGAGTATCGCCATTAGATTTCGCAACGGGAAAGATACACGAAATCCATTGGCCCTCTTCATCCTCCACCCTTTCGATAATCTTTTTGGCAAGCATTCTATCCATTTCTAGGTCAATCTTACGCGGATCATAATCTCTAAGATTATAGGGTCGCGGTTCGTGTCTCTGGTGCGGGATAGCTATAAACGGGATTTCAATACCACCCGCATTTTTTAACACCCAAGGATCACTAGTGATTGTCCTCCAATTGTCCAGGAAATGGACAGTCTGCCCACCAAGAAAGTTATCTGGTGTATTCTGAAGGTGTAGGGAGGCCTTCGAACTACGCACATTTTCTACTTTTTTGCTCCTCGTTTTGAGGGACCTCCTCAACCGCCCCGCTTGGCCTGGTTGCTGTAGCTTCTGTTTTTCTGATAGTTTGTGCGACCCCCTCCGCCTCTGCGGCTTCGGTCTCTCCGGCGAAAATCCGACCTGGATTTCTTCTGGTAAGTCTTCTTACCTCGCCTCTTACCCGTAGATTGTCGCAACTTCAGTATTTTCTTTGTGAACTCACGCTCTTCTGCAGTTTCAGACACAATTGTTTTCGCCTCAGCAAACAACGTGGCCCCTCCCATGGGAGCATCCATGACCTCTTGTTTAATGTCTTCATTAATCTTGTGCCTCAAATTCTCCCTTCTACGCCTCACTAGGATGTTGTTGGCGTATCCCATCAACTCTAGACAGTCAATGGCCCCTTTTGCACAATCGTTTAACTGTTCGTCTTCCTCACCCCTGTCCACCATCAATGTTAAGGTTGGGATGATAGCAGTCATGGCTGCCATAATGGCAGCTTGCGCCTTGCACATAAACTCATCCGGGATAATCTCTTTTCTCTCTAGCTTCTTCTTGATAGAGGCTTCGAGTGGTGGCACTACCATGGCAGACACGTTTTTAGGTGGTGGGTACTCTTCGGTTACTTTGGGCTCAAAGTCTTTGGCATTAGCATTTAAGAGCAGTCTTTGGATAGTAGCAGCTAGACCTGCATTTATAGGGGCAGACTTTTTGGGGCCACTTTCCTTGTTCAGGATTTCTCGGGCTTTTTCAGCAAATGCCCCACTCTTCTGACCTTCAAAAGGGTCTTTAGCGTCATCATCATCCTCGTGCGTGTAGTCATCTTCATCAGATGACTTACTGGATGTCTTATTCTTTTTTGAATGTCTCTCCGTCTCAACCGGGGACAACTGGGCTCGTTTCTTAGTCTTCTGCTGACCTTTTGAGTGTTTTGGTCTTTGTCGCCTAGAGCGAGGTCTTGAACGGTGCCTAGACCGAGACCTTGACCTTGAGCTGGGGGAAGAGGATGTGGATCTTGATCTATGTCTATGTGACCTGGACCTTGATCTGGTTCTGTACCTATGCCTCCGTGATCTTGAGTAAGATCTCGATCTGTATCTGCCCCGTCTAGTACGTGACCGGGATCTGGACCTGGTCCGAGACCTGTGTCTGCGTCGGGAGTAAGAACGCGACCTTCTGTGTCTCTTGTGACTTGATCTCCGCTTTGATCTATGGCGAGATCTATGTGGACTTGGAGGTTCTTCCTCTTCTTCCTCCTCTTCATCAGTTTCCTGATGGTCTGAGCCCTTTTGAGAGCCTTCCTGCTCTTCTTCTTCCTCCTCTTCTTCCACCTGCTCCTCTTCTTCTTCTGAAGAAGAAACCGGCTTATACTGTTTGGTGGGAGCTGGCTTTACCTTAGTCTTAGACTTGGCCTTGTGTGAGGGAAGGTCTTTCGGCTCTTGTTTGGGCCGTTGCTTTTCAGCTGGCTCCAAAGCCGGAGGAGACGGTGTTCTAGTCTTCCTCGAGGCATCACGGCGAGTGTAGACTTTCCTCGTCTTGCCTTTCTTGGGGGTTTCGACAGGCTCAGAACTTAGCTCCTCGATCTCGTCAGACTGACGGTAGACCTGGGCTTTAGTTGTCACTCTGGAGCTATCGCCCTGCTTCATCATGGCGTCTATAACGGCCGTTTGTTGTCTGAGGGTCTTGACTTTCTTGTCTACTTGCGGTAGACGCACCTTGACAGACATCTGTATAAGTCATCGGTCACAGTTATAAACATTATAACATTAACACAATTTCACAGCAAGTGAACATTTTATGGGCATAAGGTATAGGTATTTAGTTTAGAAACACACCTAACCTAGCCAGTGACCAACTGTGATATTTCTCAGTTGAGAAATTATTTCCCCGGCATAAGATATAGGTACACTGAATTAGCAATTCACAACCTAGACAGCCACGGGGCACAGCCATAAAAAGACAAAGCAGCCCTCCGCGAGGAGGCTAGTCTTTCAAATTTCTCTAAATGAGAAATTTTTCGGCATAAGGTATAGGTAAAATTGAATTTACAAGTATCAACCTATACAGCCGTGTTTAGACACCGTTCTTAAGACTTCTGCCCTCCCCAGGGAGACAGGTCAAAATTTTCTATCATAATCAGCGAAAATGGTAGAAAATCGAACCACTGATTGAATCAGCTAGCCAGTATTGTGCCAGGGGGCCACAACTCTGGTGGTGTCAAGGTCCTCTTACACCCAACTCCAGTAACAAGTCCCACCACAGGTCCGGACAGTTACGAAGGAGTTACTGTTTAAGAATTGTACCCAAATTCTAAAAACAGTGGCCTATCTGTACAGCGAGCACAGAGTCCAGCGTCTTAATGGTGTAGATAACCTCCCTGATACACAGCCATTTCATCACAAGTCAGTCTGTGAGTACGGGATGGCTCGTGCCACTTCATTTCATCAGAAATTAATGTGGAGACCTGCAGCGGTCCGACTTTGAGTGTATCAGGCACAAAATAATTTTAATATACCATAGGTTAAGTCCACCAGCTCAGATCATAGCCAGGTGGGTCAACAGACTGAACTCCATCAAGAGGCATATCTGTGACAATCTAACCAGTGCAAAGGTCTACTAAAATTATTTCGTTTGATGATGTCAACTCAGGTTCCAGATCATGAACCTATGGGTAAATTGACAAACATCTAGTGTCAATCAAGGCTTCAGAACACAAGCCTAAATTGACAAAATAGTTAGTTTTAGGGGATAAAAGAGGTAAACAGACAGGTAAAAGGAAGAAAATCCTTCTAAATTTTTTCCCTTTTGCATGAGTGTGGAGGTAGATAACCTCAACCACCACCCCAGCAGGAAGACTGACACTAGAGTGACAGTACAGGCCTTGGTCTATGGGAACTACCTCTATTATCGCCCAAAAACAAACAAACAAAAACATAACATACAAAGCAAACCAAGTAAAAATAGACAAGAAAAAGGTGAAAACGATGGAAAAAACAGAGTAATCTCACAGTTTTTGGAAGAAAATCCGTCTTAAAGGCACCAAAATAACAATATAACCGAGAAAACGGCGGGCCGAGACGAAAAGTTCGGCGCCGAACCGGAAATTGACGGAAAATACCGGAAAAAGCCGAGGATTTTGCCGCCAAACGGTTCTAAGTCATTGTTGGTGTCGTAAAAGTATACGAAAACGTATTTCGATCAAAATAAGACGGAAAAGGCCCCAAAAACAGTAGATATTAACAAAATATTAAAGAAAAGATCTTTAATCAAGGAAAAAGGGGGGGAAAACTCGCCAAAAGTAGAAACGATCGGGATAGGAACCCAACTGCTTCTCCGCGATCGGCGGGAAAACAGAGATCGTTAAAATTTGTAAGCATTTTAGCCTAAAGAGGCCTAATCTTAACTTTTAAGGCTAATTAACCCCCTAAAATGGAATAAAAACAGATATGAAAAATGGAAGTATAGCGAAATTGCTAAAACTCACTCGAATTGTAAGCCAAATTGCGAGACGTCTTCCTTCTATGGAAATACACAGCAGTCTGACATCTACGGATCTGCGCATGCGCATCTCCTATGAGACCGCAACGACATCTATCGTTGCGCTCTGGAACCTTAAGCAATCCATAAACTAAACGGATACCTCTGTTAATACATAGATCTTTGAGAATCACTGGTGTCACTCTTTTTGCCAAATTGAGTAGTTGTAAATAAGTGTGGAGTCTCATGCATTACATTATATGTACCTGTATTATACTATGGCATGAATATTATTTCCATATCCCCTCATTCAGTTCCTCACCTCTTGGAAATTGTGTTGTGTGAACTTATCTGCTATCCGCAATAAGTCACGACAGGCATGTGTGTCCGCGAAGGCTCGAATCCCAAGGCAGTTGGATGGATCCAGTTGTCGCTTCAGGAATTCACAGCACACATCCTGTATTTCGGCGAGCTGCAGCAGGCAGGCGGCTGGTAAAAGGGTCTGCACATTACTCTCCTCCACAGTAATACAGGATGTGTAGCAGAAATCTATCAACAACTCCATAGCATTCTCGTCTATGTCCCTTATGGTTACTTCTGTCTGCCTGCTTTCAGCCAGCTCGCCTGTGAACATGGCATGGAAATATGGACTGCACGCTGACAGGATTACCCTGTGTGCAAAGATCTTACGCAGCCCAACAATAAGCACAACGTCGCAGAGCTCCCGGTGCTTGCGCAGCACATTTATGGCTTCTAGGGTGTGGCGTGGGTGTTTATCGGACGTGTAGGCGAGCCGGGCTGGAGATGGTGGGCGCTCCAGCGCCGGGTCCATGGGGCCCATCATTCTGTTGCTGCACCACGCCCCACTACACCGCCCTCGCCCACCACCACTTGCTACTAGGTCAACCACGGCTGAAAAGTAGAAATGGAAATTATCAGACTGAATCTTGTTGTCATCTAACACCTGAAAAAGACAGCAGTCGAGTTTTGTCTTAAAATTAAACTAATTGTAATATTATATATACGGTACCTAAAGTCTAGATTATAGAAGATAGGCTGCAGACCACACTGTGAAAAAGCTGTTGAACTACTATTTTTGTCAATTGAGGATGGGTAGTGAGTAGTAGTGTGTCATTCAATGGCAATAGGCCTAATTAAGTGTAAAAAAGATCATTTACTCTGAGCCTGAGTCTACTTAGACTCGTCATGTGTAGATTATATAGCCTAGTACTACTAGGCTACTTCTAGTACTAGTAGAAGTAGGCTAGTACATGTAGTAGCACTTTAACCCTAGCCCTAGCCTAGGGCCCTAGCCCTAGAGTCTATGGCTATGCTAGACCCTGGTCATGGAATATATTTATTTGGAGTTGCTTGCCGCGTAGCGCAGCATCACGGTCACCTTGTGACACAATTTATATGTCGGCCATGACGTCACACGTCTGCCGCAGAGTGGCAAGTTGTGCAGGAGGGATAGGAGTGGCAACTCCTATCCGTGGTCCTTGCCCCATTTTTCTTGTTTAGTGAGTAATGCATCTGGCAAGTTTCATCGAAGGAGAACACAATTGGGGATGTGTATTGACAAAGTCATTGCAAATACATATCCTGTCAGACCTGTGTTACACTGACTCCTTGTGGCAGTAGTGCAGTGCCAGTGGCAGCCTCGGCCAGCGGCTATCAATACTCAGTTTAATAGCCTGGGAGCATGTCTATATGCAAATGGATGTGTAATCCATTTTATTGTTTTATTGCCCCCTTTGTCTTTGATCTAGATAAGAATCTGATTGAACCTGGATGTGTATTCACTCTCCAGCAGATGTTATGTAATAATATAGATCTAGTTGTATAACATCTGCTGGGAGAACTAGCTCGCCGCCTGGGTGACGATCTACCCAGATGAAGGTCTGAAGCCAGCCCGTATTCTGTCGGGCTGGATGGGGCGAGCCTTAGCCACTATGAGCAGCCCTGCCTCCGGACAGGGCTGCTTGGGAACCCCCATTGATTTTTGGAGTAGAATTTTCAAAAGGTCTGATTCATTGAGACGAAAAGTCCGGTAACCTTAGTAACGTGCCGACGTCGGCACACCGGATGCCGGGGACAAAGTGGTGCTCTGTGTTCGGCACTCCCTGTTATGTACCATAATAAAAATGCTACACTGGAGTCCTGCACATTTTTAAATGCAGATTACGGCCGTAATACTGCTCCAATCTCTTACTGACAGACATGGCATTATCCTCTCTGTCATCCCATTATACTGTGCGGATAATATTGCCATGAATGCCATATTTTGGGAGAGTTTAGACATTGAATGGTGAACGCAACACTGGAGCATACAAAATTGTCCCCGGCACAGTATGGTGCGGTCCGTGTGCATGTGACACGTTACCTTGGTGATTTACTGTGATATGTGGTTACCGTCCGGACGAATCACATTGAAATACCCCTCTATTTGTTTATCTTTTTTTAATAATGAGATAGATTAAAGCATTATGAAGATCGCTCACACCAATTTAGATGTGATTGACTTTGATTTAAAGGAGCATTTAACAGATTTCCTAGCTCAAACGTAGCAAAAGGGCACTGGTGGCCATTTTGACATCTATATGACGTATAGTGCTGCTATGGTAAAGCTACCCCTCTACTCCACTTTTGTAGATGGGTTCACATCAGTCTCGAAATGCCACCATGGAGAGACGATACTCAGTCTAGGCGAGCCTGTGCGGTGTGCCAGTGCAGTGGTCGCCTGTGTAGTCACACAGTAGTGTCACACTAAGTGTGTAGAGTTTAGAGAGTGATGCTGTCAACTCAAAACAAACTGCTGTGTTTGCAAATCACTGACGCTGAGAGGCCCAATCGGTATACGAGCTTCACAAAATAAACACCATATCTTCATGAAGCATATAGGAATGTAAGTGTACGTACCTGTGGGTCGATTATACCCTAAAACATCCAGTGTTGTGGTTCCTCAGTAGAAAATCGCTACAGCAAATTTCTCACCACAACATGGCGTATAAGTTGACCCAGAAATTCCCGAGGTCAAGTTCGCCATGGCTGACCAAAGGAGAGTTGTGATTGGCTGAATACTTATCTAGGTCAAGCGGAATAAACGCAGCAATGTGTATTTTCTTTTAAATGATGTTAAAGGTGCATGTAGCTTGGGATAAGAGATATGCTGAATTACACGACACGTTGGTTTCTCAAGAGTTACATTGGATAAACTACGATCAAAACGAGTTAATGGAGTGATTCCCAATTAAGCGTGTCCCACACGCCAACCAATCACCGTCCATTACACGGCCAACGGTCGGAGTGAAATGACGTCAGGTGGCGTTCCTCGCAACGGGGGAATCCCAAACAGAGTGGCACAGGAGAATACGATTTTTTTACAGTTTCTCGAGTTTATCAGAATATTTGTGCAATATGACGAAGGGTGAAGTTATTCCAAATGCTGAAACCACTTCACAAGGAGAGGAGGAAGAGGAAAGACCACCGTCCACCCCTCTTGATGTGAATATAGCGATGAAATGCGTCCTAAAGGGCACCTTGCAACGATTCATCAAGTGTTTTGAAGATGAAGAAGACCCATTCAAGGAGACAGTGGTTGAATACATGAGTGAAAGGGACACCAATGGGAAATCACCAATAGACATGGCAGCAATGCTAGGTCGTGTGGAAATGTTACGCGAGCTCATCAACAGAGGAGCTGAAGTAAATAACATCACAAGTTCAGGTAAGCCTAGAATGAGTTGTTTTTTTGTTTGTTTTTTTTTTTTTGGGGGGGGGGAATATTTCAGCCCCCCCCCCAAACTATCGTATTAAAGTTTAAATTTTAAAGGGAGCGTTCATTATTTGTGGCTCGGGTCCCCAGTGGAGGGGGGTGGGTGGGATTTTTGTAGGGGGCTGGTTCATTTTTGGGGCATTCATGAGGGGAGGCACCTTATTTTGAATCAATCATGTAGCCTACTTGTAGGAGGGCAGTTCATTTTAAGGTATTCACATAAGCCTAAGCCATAACTTCGCATAAGGTAGGCACTTACCTAGTTTTTAAGACTTTGTCCCATGCATTTTATCTATTAAGCAATGGATAGATCTCATCAAAAGAAGTGGATTTGCTCTTTAAGTGAAGTCTTTATGCCAAGTATAAGGTAGGCACTTACCTAATATTTCAAGACTTTATCTCATTAAACCTATCTAATGATCAATGGATGGATCTTGAGAAAAGAAGTGGATTTGCTTTTTAAATGAAGTCTCTATGTCAATTTTAAGTGGAATTATGACCGGTCAAAGGTACCAAATCAGACCCAGAATTCTGCCATAGTTAAGAGTTTAATTTGGATCTAATTTTGTGATCAAGCAAGATGAATCCAAGGTATACTAAATCACTAAAATGATTATTTTGGGCAATTTTCTTTTCAGATAAGCAAGATATACCCTCGAGAATGTAAAAAATGATACATTTTATCATAATCAAACAATGTAAAGCAAATTTTTGATGTCATCTTTCCCTTGAACTGTGCGCTCTGACAGAACCATGGCAGAATATCGTCTTTGACTCAGGACGTTTGAATGATCATAACTTCCATTTAAATTGACATAATAACTTCATCTAAAAAGCAAAACTACTTATTTTTATCATAGCTATCAATTTCCCATCATATAAAATACATACAATAAGGTCTTAATTGATAGGTAAGTGCCCAACATTGGGGAGGTTGGGATAAGTGTCCAGAGATAATCTCGCCCAAAAATTTTGCAGGGTCTGTCAAACATACTGCAGCCCCTTAAAAAAAGAAAATGAATACATTTTCTAGATCATTTTTAACCATAGAATGGGTGGGAACCATTTATTTTTAGGTGCTCAATGATCTTCTCATAATAAAATGGTTCTAAACTTTTAGTTGAATTTTGATGGGGTCAAAGGCAAAATTCCCTGCATTCAACCTTGTACAAAAAATAATCATTTTAAAGGTCTAGCCAATCCTGTTAAAATGAGCCCTTGTTTGTAAAGATCCTCCAGTAAATAGCTTCAGAATAAGCTTGCAAAGAAAGGAGAGTTTAACACTACCCCGTTTCAGCTTTATCACAGTTTCACACTTCTCCTGCAGCAGACTCACACAGTGGAGGTATTTCAGTGCCTATATAAGGGAAGTTATGACTAATCAAAGACCCAAAAATTGCAAAATCGAACCCAAAATTCTGCCAGTGTTAAGAGTTTAAATAGGGTCCAGATTTGTGATCAAGCATATCAGATACAGGACTGGCTACATCTCTGAAATCATTATTTTGGTCTATTTTCTTTTCATGTATGGAAGAGTTCTCCATAAAAGGTTGAAAATCAATGTATCATATCAAATATTTACAATTTAAAGGCATTTTATCTTGACTTAATATCATCTGCGATTTAGCGATCTGACAGAATTCGTGCAAAATTATGGAGTTGATATGAGATCTTTAATTGGTCAGAATTTTCCTTTAAATTGACATAAAGACTTCATTTAAAAAGGAAATCCACTTCTTTTCATCAGCTCTATCCATTGCTATATAAATAATATACATAGGATTGAATTCTGACAAACAGACAAGGACCTAACATGGAGAAGCTGGTGGAAGGGTGATAGCGAATGGCACGCTAACATTTTTGTGGGGTCTGGCAAACATTCTGTTGCCTTATGAAAAGAATACCCCTAGACATTTTCTAAACCATTTTTTCCTGTAGAAAGTGTGGGAACTATTCTCTTTTATGTGAGATTTGGCCTTTATACCAAAAAATGCTTTCAAAGTTATGGGCTAACTTCACTTGGGGAGAATGGGATGTTTGCCTGCATCAATTATTTCTCAAATAGATTCATATTAAATCCCTAATCAATCCTTTTAAAATGAGCCCATGTTGGTTAAGATCCTCCAATAAATAGCTACACAATGAGCTGTCAAAGAAAGAAGAGTTTACCACTCCCCAGTTTCAGCTTTATCACAGTTTCACACCTCCACTGCAGCAGAACCATGCACTGGGGGTAGGTAAGTGCCTACATAAGGCTAAGGGGACCGCAGACGGGCCTGACTTAGTCGGCCGATCGGGGTCGTCTGCAGAGGACGTCTGATCCAGTCCGATCTGATTGGCACAACTTTCCCTAACTACTGACTAAATCAGCTCCATCTGCAGTCGGCTATGGGGGGGGGAGGGGGCACTTTATTTTGGGGTAATCTTATTCCCATGACATACGGGGGGGGGGGTACTTTATTTTCGAGTATTCATTTTGGAATTTGGTGGATGCCTTGTTCATGGGTAGGCCTATTCACTTTGAATGGTGTAAAGTAGAGAAATGGCCTGAAGGAATGATCTCTTAAATATGCAATTTAACCCCCTTGGACTTGCAACATGTACCTGGTTTTAAAAAGCAGCTGAAATGAGTGCACGGAGCATTGCTAGCTATGAATTTTGTAGATGATAAAAACATCAATGTGAACCTCTGATATAGTTCATGACAGATCTCCCTATATCACATCATTATCAGTGACTACACCATCCATGCCTATTTATAGTTCACTTTTATTGTCAGCCTTATTTAACAGTGACCAGGTAGATGTGCCTTTGGCTTTGAAAGACTACTCCACAAGAGAACAGTGTCTTCTGCTGAATCAAATTCGTGACTCTGTTTTTCTTTGCTGCACATTTTTAGAATGTCAGAAATGACAGTGTTGAGCCTACTTTAAATAAAACTGGCCAAAAATGCCTCAAACCAATTGACTCATCGACTCAAACCAATCGACTCATGCCAGTGGTTGACTCTCACTCGTTCAGTACCATATCTGATCGGGCCTGATAACATCAGACATGTGATATCACTGATTACATTGAGATATTTATGGTTGGCCTGGCTTTAGGCAGACTTTGTCACAGATCATAATGTAACAGCTAGTCAAAGATGCACCAGGCCTATGTCACAGAAAGATTACATTTGATGTTTGACAGGTGTTCTATCAAGGTTGGCAGTACATTTTAGTGTACATTTCCATGCTTCCATGTGAAATTTTAAGCACTCCAAAGCATTTTAGTACATTTTAACCTTTAAGATCCTGTATACTGTATATATGCAGTACTATATTTGGGAAACACAGGGATAGAAAAGGTTAAAGCATCGGGTGGCAAATTGGCTCATGCCATGGCATGACAAAAACTCTTGTCGTGTGGAGGAGATGAACCATGAGATGTTTCAAAAAAGCTTTATCTCTCCCCAACCAAATGTAGAGGTATATTAATCCCCCCCCCTCCCATACCCGCTACCTTGACCTTCTTTTTGAGGCCCTTCCCCATATCCACTAGGCCTCTCCCCTCTTCTGAAAATAAGTTGGTTTTTGGTAGTCTGATAGGAACTACCCCGTACTGTATTGTTCAGGTGTATACCTAAGTTTTTAGCCGCTTATAAGTTATGTATACAGTAATACATTGCATTTTTTTCCACTGAGGAAGATGAAACATCCCCCACCTCCACCTGCAAGTGCGGTCAGAAAGGCTTCTTAATTCCATTATTCATTACTTCTTATTGACTACCAGGAAAATCTAGAGTCCACCAAAGGATACATATTTAGCGGCTATCACGTAAACATTTCAAGGGTTGATTTTTTTTTCAGATTGGTCACTTTCATCCCTGTGAAGCTTGTATCAGAGTCAGAGTCTTTTCAAATCTAATACATGTAGAGTCAGAGTCTTTTCATATCTAATACATGTAGTAGTGTGTATGTAAGTGATGTGACCTTATTCTGTAATTCTTTGCCCAGTGAGTTGGTTGAGTTGGTTTCATAGTTCTCAAATTATCCTGCAGGTGGCAGCAGCAGCCACATTTCTAAGCAAGGTTTATGCATTCATTCTATATCAACCCCCACCCCCTGTTCTAACAGAAGTTAGGTAAACGCACATACCGGTACTTTGTGTTTGTATTTTTACCCAATAAACAACATGAAAAAAAAAACCATAACATCAAGCCATTGGAAAACCCAAGCTTCTGTGTGGACCAACTATTGCCAGGTGACAGACTCTCTCAGTCTCATACCTCATTAATTTGGGTTTGGAGCTTTTTTAAGAACTGGGCATGTCTTTATTCATTAGGCCTAAAACATGTGTACTGGTAACGTGCGAAAAAAAATTAGGGAAGGTAAGCAGGTAGGGAACTTTTTTTTTTATTATTTTGGAGAATTTTTTAAGGCTGGCTGTGAATTTTCGCAACTATGCTACCGAATTTGACATGCATGATTGTTAAAAATCTTCCATGTCTTGATAAATGCCCCCCCCCCCCCACAAAAAAAAAACAGATTTTTTCCCCAAAAAAGACCCATAAAAAGTTAGGGTAGGGCAAAATATTAGGGTAGGTAGTGTTATCTGAACAAACACTTTGTTTTTAGACCATAAAGCACTGTGAAGGTCCTATTAGGCTAAGAGCATACCCACTTGGTAAAAGTGGCTTACATATAAGCAAAGGGGGTTCTGCAAACTACTTTGACTGCATTTGATCTGCCGAATGGGGCTCACACCAAATCAGAGGTGCGCACATTGCAATAGATTTGATATCAGTGATTTTGTATCTCAGTTCACCTATCTGAAGGTACCAAAACCCTGCTTGCCATTGTGTACTCTCAAGCTCCAAGCAGTTTCTGTATTTGATAAGTAGGGGAAATAAATATCATTAGATACATGGCATAAGATGTCATACTATGAAAAGCAAAGAGGAAAGATATTGACATTTGATGGAATTGAAAATACAAATTCATTTTACTATGGCTACTCTATGTTTTACCGTTGAGCGATCTCAGTCTCCATATTGGGACGATACTCAGTCAAAGATTTAGGTATACTTTGAGGTGCATCTCGATGGGATATTTCTCTCTCTCGCCTTAATTTCTCCTTTCCATTTTTTTCTTCACCCTTTACAGTATGCCTTTCTCTTACTTTCCCATAGGCACAATTCCGCCGCATTTGATTCCATATTTTCCCCTTATTCGCCTGATTTCACCATGATTTCCACATTTTCCCCTTTCCAATTACTCATCTGCGTCCTTGCCTCCTCCTCCTCCAATGTCGACTTCTCCTTCATATCCTTCTCCCAACTCCCTTCTCTTGTCCCGTCCCGTCCCCTGCGTTTTTGTTGTTTCTTTTTCTTCTTTTTTTTTCCTTTTTAAAGGAAACATGATTTTCAGCAGAAAGTACAGATTTGAACAACTAACCCAAGTTTCACAATGATGTCCCACTTTACAGAAGCCCCTGTTAAAGCATTTCAACACAACCTCTCTCGACCTATATCAATTAAGGTAATTTTCCTTCTTTCATATACATGGGAAAAAAGGAATTCAGACGGGCAGTCTGATAGCCTCTAGGCTGTGCCAACACATGTATTTAACCTACCATTTGCACAATAGATAGTTCAATGTGTCTTTTAATTATATGACAGCACGATGTAGGAAGTTTTAGTGGAAGTAACCACTCGTCCTTCCCTAATTCCTCTCACCCTCTTTTCTCGCCTTTCGTTGTTTCCCTAAGGATTCGATCTCATTTTAACCCTGTTCTGATACCCATGCTTCCTTCTCTCCCCCCCCAACCCGCCCTCCTCTTCCCTCTTCATTCCTTTGCCACTTATTTCTTTCTGTTCCCCCTGCATTGCTTCCTCTCACCTCCTTGTCATGGGGGTTGGCTATTATGGGAAAAGCTTACTTCTTCTATGTGAGATAATTATGGCCAATAAATTTACACCACCACCACCACCACAACAACAACAACAACAACAACAACAACAACAACAACAACAACAACAACAACAACAACAACAACATCCCCTTCTACCCTTCGCCTGTACTTTCTTCTCTCTCCCAGGGATGGAATTATTCAGGGATTTTCCTGATTTCAGGGATCTTCAAGTCTTAAAGCCCTATGCTTTCATTTACAAAATCAATATCTGGATGGGTTCTTATAGAGCATTTGAAATTTTTGGACTTGATGACTCTCATCCCTGCTCTCTCCCTCCGTCTGATTGTCCCTTATGTCCTTGCATTTCCCACTTTTCTGGCCCATTCCTTCCCTACCCCTACTTTCTCTCTCCCTACCTGAATTCTCTCTTCTTTTGCCGTATCCTTCCTCTCTTCCCCTGCCATATCTAGATCTGATGAGCAAATTGAGATTCAGTATGTCTTTATAATTACTAAATAACACATGTGACCTATATGTTATCATTCAATGTATACCGCTTGATGGTACTGAGACTATTGATATTTTGACCAGTACAAAATTTATATGACAGTGGATGATCCAGGATTTTGAGAAGGAGGGGGTGCATCCTTTATCGAGCCTTTATTTTGAGCTACTTTTGAGGCTGAAAATATGGGGAAAAACTCTTAACTACTGGCAAAAGGGAAGGGGTGTGCGCCCCAGCACCCCTGTCTGAATCCGCCATTGATATGTAATTTTGATTTGTTCACTGATCTGTTTTTTTGTCAAATCCACACTTCATGGTCTCTTGTATATGCGGGGTCGTCTTACACAGATTTGTCAACTGTAAGTGTGCATACTGTAATACTGTGCAAGATGTCAATCATGTCTTTTTACTTTGTAACATGCCCGAGATGAGAAATGCACGGTCAGTGTTTGAAACAAAATACCTCAAGTTTGTCGATTACTATAAAAGACACGATGACACTAGGAAACTTTCTCAAATACTAGCAGTGGCCCCATATTGCAAATCATCTAAAAGGCCAGGAACTGTGAACTGTATATACTCGTATATAAAATCTGTCTACAACATTGTAAATGAAAACCTGGTGCTGACATATTAAAGTGTACCTGTACATTAGTCAATAAAGCCATCTTGAATCTTGAATATGATACAATAGGTCAAAGGTGTCCATGGTTATGTTGCAGAACTTATTTGAGGTGTTATGTTCCTGAGTTGAGCATTTGTATAACATAGCCTGATGGAATCAACAATATTTCCTGCTTTTTGTACTGAGTTATTCACTGCCTCTTATTCTTGTTACAGGCTACTCACCATTGCATCATGCAGCTTGCTGGGGTAAGATCAACTGCCTTAAGGTACTTGTAGAGAATGGTGGTGACATTCAAGCCAAGACTACCAATGGTGAACGGCCCCGTGAAGTCGCCTTGCGGTATCACCAAGCTGAATGTGTAGACTACCTTGATTGGGCAGGTAGGTGGTCTATGGACTTCTTTTTATCTATTGAATAACTAGAATTGTACATGTAGCTGAGTTGAATTACAGGATATGTCCTTTTTATACTACTAGTATCTTATTTAACTTTAAGCTGATTAACCAGACTTTATAATATGAGCAATAATGCTGATTGTGCAGCATTGTTTTCATCTATTCATAGAACGATTGGAAGATGCACATTTTTTTCTGAAGTGTATTATTTGCAATAGGTGCTAACAGCTTTTGTGGGTTTTCTTCTCTTTTTTTTTTCTTTTTTTTTTTCGAGGGGGAGGGCTTGCGCCAGGTAGGTCCTCACTCCAATATGAATAAATTTATGAGTGGCTAGCGGTTACAGGCGATGTAAGCCATTGTAAAAGCATACATGAAAAAGAAATCCCAGGTGCACAATAAAACCATGAGCCAGTGGCTCCAGGGCCAGCTTCTTTTAATAGTGTACCCAACTCTGTATGACAATCTTTCAAATTTTATTGCAGAGGCTAAACAGATCTTGGTGGATGCGATTGCCAGTATAAGAGAAACAATGGCAGACCCTGAAAAAATACAAGGGAAACTGGACAGAAATGACAAGGTATCTATCATAGGGATGCACATTTCTTGCTTTAAAATAAATGATATAGTTTGAGGATGTATTGGAGAACTAGATTCTACTTCTACTGTACAGGTTTTCGCCAAACTTTTTTGCGGAACAGGGTAATGTGCACCATAAATCGACCATTGCCTATTTGATGTTAAATTGTTATTTTAAATTGGCTCCTTTTTTGTTGTATTGACATTGATATTGGTGGTTATGTTAGTGTACAATATATAAATGCATGCTGCACTTCGTACATATAATTTGTTTACTATATGTGCATGCTTCGCCACAGTCACAGTCAGCTTTACTGGTGGTTGATTTATAAAAGGTCTACTCCAGCACAGCTTTTGACGCAATCTCTTCTTGGTAAACAATTTCGTTCCGGTCTGATGACCACGCACCCCATGTGTCAACAGTCAGCATATAGGCCGTCTGTACTCACTGGTTACGGCTGAGCAGTCCCAAGAAGCTATCAAATTGTATTATATGCTGTATAGGCACTTACCTAATATTTCAAGACTTTATCCCATTAAACCTATATAATGCTCAATGGATGGATCTTGAGAAAAGAAGTGGATTTGCTTTTTAAATGAAGTATCTATGTCAATTTTAAGTGGAATTACGACCGGTCAAAGGTACCAAATCAGACCCGGAATTCTGCCATAGTTAAGAGTTTAATTTGGATCTAATTTTGTGATCAAGCAAGATGAATCCAAGGTAGACTAGATCACTGAAATGATTATTTTGGGAAATTTTCTTTTCAGATAAGTAAGATATACCCCCCGGAATGTAAATAATGATACATTTTATCATAATCAAACAATGTAAAAGCAAATTTTTGAGGTCATCTTTTCCCTTGAACTGCGCGCTGACAGAACCACGGCAGAATATCGTCTTTGACTCAGGATTTTTGAATGATCATAACTTCCATTTAAATTGTCTTAAAAACTTCATTTAAAAAGCAAAACCACTTATTTTTATCACAGCTATCAATTTCTCACCATATAAAATGCTAACAAAAAGGTCTTAATTGAAAAGTAAGTGCCCAACATGGAGGAGTTTGGGACAAATGTCCAGAAATAATCTCGCCCAAAAAGTTTGCAGGGTCTGTCAAACATACTGCAGCCCCTTAGAAAAAGAAAAGCTATACATTTTCTAGATCATTTTTAACCATAGAACAGGTGGGAACCATTTATTTTTAGGTGCTCAGTGATCTTCTCATCATAAAATGGTTCTAAACTTTTAGTTGAACTTCAATGGGGTCAAAGGCAAAATTCCCTGTATTACATCTTGTACAAAAAAAATATTCATTTTGAAGGTCTAGCCAAGCCTGTTAAAATGAGCCCTTGTTTGTAAAGATCCTCCAGTAAATAGCTTCAGGATAAGCTTGCAAAGAAAGGAGAGTTTAACACTACCCAGTTTCAGCTTTATCACAGTTTCACACCTCTACTGCAGCAGACTCACACAGTTGAGGTATTTCAGTGCCTATGCTGTATGTCGTCCCGATGTCGTCATGATGTTTTACTGAGGCACTGAGTGTTTAGATCACAACCAAATGGCAAGCATTAACCCTTTAAGGGTGGCATAGTGCTGTATGTCGTCATGATGATTAATGCATTTTATTGGTTTAAGATATAACACTTTACAGGCAACAAAATGTTTTATTAGTTAAACCGTACAATAACCCTTTATAGGAAACGTGGTGTTTTATTAGTTGTACCATACAATAACGTACCCTTTACAGGCAACATGAGGTTTCATCAGTCATACTATACAATAGCCCTTTAATATGCAACATGCTGTACAGTGATACCATACAATAACCCTTTACAGGTAACATGATGTTTATCAGTCATTGAATTATATACTTGTAATACGATCCATTAATCTCAAGATATGTCATCAAATACCATTAAATAACCGCCTCCTCGTTTGTGTTTTAATCTGTGTTTTTATGGCATTAAGTTCCTACACTGTAAAAAATGTGTGTCGAACCTACACTGCCTAGCTTCTCTCCACCACCTCCACCCCCATCCCTACAACGTAAAAAAAATGTGTATTGAACTTACACTGTCTAGTTTCTCTCCACCACCACTACCCCCATCCCTACACTGTAGAAAATGTGTGTTGAACTAACATTGTCTAAATTCTCTCCACAACCACCCTTCCTACACTGTAAAAAATGTGTGTTGAACTAACACTGTCAAGTTTCTCTCCACCCCCCCCCCCATCCCTTCCTACGCTGTAAAAAATGTGTGTTGAACTTACACTGTCTAGCTTGTCTATTTTGACAAATATTAGCCAAGGCATGATGCACCAATGAATCCATGGTTCCTTCTCTGCTGTTTATCAATGGGTTTCAACATGTAATATATCAATTTCAAGGCTTTCCACTATGCCAGTTCTATTTCTTAAAATTTCAGACCCATATTCCCAATGGTTGTTAAAATAGAGTGCATTATACCAGTCAAAGCATGATGCACAAATGAATCAATGACTATTTCTCAGCTATTTATTGACCAATTTTAATTGTAATATATCGATTTCAAGGATTTCCACCATGCCGATTCCATTTTTCAAACTTCTGAATCCATATTTCTGATGGTTGCTGAGATAGAATGCATCATGCTAATCAGGGCATGATGCACAAATGAATTATTGCACATATCTCAGCTGTTTATCAACAGATTCTAAAGTGTACTATATCGATTTCAACATTTTCAAACATGCCAATTCCATTTTTCAAACTTATAGACCCATATTCTTGATGCTTTTTGAAAATGAAGCTAAGATGCAAGTTAAAGCAATATGCACTAATGAATAAAATGCCATAAATCTTTTTGATATTAATACTTAGTCATTTGGTGTCAGTAGTTTATACCTGCAAGCATATGAATTATATAAGAGAGGAATGGAACATATCTAAATACTAAGAAGCGGCGGTGTCCAGGCTGCATCCAGGCTGCGGCCCCTGGATAGCTTAACAATTCACAATAACATGGCATATCACTTATAACATAAACGCCCATAGATCATTTTAGGGCAATGCCCTATCCTTACACATATATTTGAATCACTTGAATAAATGCTGCCAAGCAATACCCCTCCTGATTTTATCATGAATATATATTATGCAGGTGTTAAGAGCTAACATTCAGTTTATACATAATTTTTTTCCCCTAGCAGGCCATTTGGTCCTGCAGATTTTATTGTTCTGCAGGCCCAGATTGATTTTGGCAGGACCTACACCTCAAGATTGGGAAGAGTCAGGAAAGAAATAATGAAAACCAAAAATTAACTCACTATTCTAGTTATTTAACCCTATAAATCAAACCTTAAAAATCAATAATGCCTTTTATTTCAGGCTGTAAAAACCTTAATAATTGTCCGATTTGCAAGCTGTAAAAACAAAATAAAGCCCAAGGTCCCACGATTACAGCCAGACATTTGGTCTGGCAGTCTGGGGATTTCGTTGGCCCAGCAGCGAATTTTCCAGCAAAAGCTGATGTCCATGAATTTTCATATTGACTGAACATTCAACTAACCCTAAAAGATATACCACATGTAGATGGCGAAGATTCTGAGTTGCACTACCGACATATCAAATAACAGGTGAACATCTCCAGACATCTTGAGGTTTCTGCTGTTAAGAGACCAACCTTTTGCATTTTTTCTGCATACCTTAGCTCTTGACACTCAAACTTGGTTACCATTTTATACTCCATTGTACAGAGCACGGTAACATCACTTTGCAACGAGAAGTCTGATTGGGTAGAAAACACAACAGATGCCACCACCCAAGATTTCATCACTCAAAAGGCTGCCCTAGAAGAGGGCATGGAACCAATCTGGGCCAAACTGAATGAGCCAGGTGAGAGTCCCTTTCCTTTATCAAACGTCTTCTTGTTTTCTAAATTCATGTATCCATTTCAATACTTGAATATTATTCTTTAACTAAGGACTGAATACAAAATACTCTTACTCATCTTTAAGAATCATGTACTATTGTGTGGTATCAAAATGAGTTTGAGGTAATTACAAATTGCACATTATGGAAACCCTAACCTAACACATACCCAGTATTTACAAATGACAGAAATGTTACATTGAGCCATTGTCAAAACTTTGTATACATTTTCACTTAGTTTATTGAGGATTTTTTTTAACAATGAATAAATGATATTTCTAAAAACAGCAGAGACGCAAGGTATAGTAGTTAAAATGTTAAATGTTATCTTTCCTCTCCTTATCATTCCACTTCTTCATATACAGACATCATTTGTGCCTTGACATTTTAAGATAATATCAGAAAATAAAACCCAATTGATAGTCCACAACCACCACTACAGAAATTACATATGAAGACATGTGGACTATTATTCACAGCAATCTGTATACAATGTACAACAAAGTAACATCATCTGTGAGAGTTATGTTAATTCTTATTTCTCCTGTAAGAGACTTAGAGAAATATGTACAATTCACATAGTTCTATGAGAATTCTCCTGAGAAATAATTTTTATTAGCTATCTGTCTGCAAGTCATGAAACATAACCAAAATATTGAATAAGTAATGTGTGTAAAAGTCCTGGTAAAAGTGTTACACCCAGAGATATCTTTAGGTAACATTCTTGTGGTTAATTAAATAATAAACGTACTAATGACAACCATTCAAACATACTTTGAGAACAGAGAGACAAGTTATGGTTGCTTTTAGGTATATTTTAAGTAAGCCATGTTTCCCTAAATACCCGGGCTTCCCTAGCCCACTGAAAAGGGTCTACCTCTCATCTTTCCTATCCCCTCAGGATGTGTGTGGTGCACATATGCGCGGGCACTGACACATTCCTCTGTGAAATTGTGTAATGTCGTTCTCGCCATGAATATGACCTTTGCTGTCGAAATGGCGTTAAACATCTATTACTCACTCACTCCCCTAAATACCAGGTGGTTATTTAGGTAAAGGGGAATTTGTGCCATGCCATTTTCTTGTGTCCATCAAAAATTAATTCCACTCTGGAGACTTCAGAAACAAATACACACAGAGAACTCTCGATATAGAGTAATAGATAGATTTTCACAGTCAGAACAATATCTACAAATATACTATTGTTCAGCAGAAACAATGGCTATATAATTCAAGCTTCCCCTTCCTCAAAGTGGTAAAAGCTTTCTTATTTCTAAACTTCAGTAAAAGAATTACATTAAATACTTTCTTTTCCATGTCAGTACGGAATGTTATTTAGATAATTCAAAAGTATATATGAGTAAGTACTGTTTTGATGAATGACTAATGATTTGGGTTTTTGTAGATGCATTCTTAACCTGGTGTTCTCATGACCTGGAAAGCTTTGGTCAAGGAGAATCTTTATGTTAGAAGCCACAGAAAAATAAATTTTTAGATTCACTTTGATTCTTTATTTCTATTACTCTTTTCTCATAATTCTTAGAGACCAGTTGGTTCCTGAACTAAAGCAGATGACCACTTTTGGAGGACACTATATCAGTAGAGATTTATTCACAAACAGCTATTTAACTTGATTCCGCTTTCCAGGGAATTGCTGTTTATCCTTTGGAAATTAAACATTAATTGCAATAGCTATTCTACAACACATTGTGCAGACTACAGAAAAAAAAACATCTTCCTTCCACAAATGGCAGGCTGACAGGTTTAAGTTTGAGGATACTGATTGCAATTTTGGCCCCAATTATATACTATGGTAATGAATTTAGTGCAGTTTTGATCCATTTCTTAGGCCAAGATCAGTGCACAATATTTTGACTTGCAACTTACCTGTTCAAAAATCTTTTTGTATGGCAATTAAGTTAAAAAGTGATGGGTGGTGAGTAAACATTATGTGTATATTTTGAATGGCATGTTTGCATCATACAAGTGCATGTCTTATCATTAAAGAACAAATAATAATACCATTATACTTTGAGGAATAAGGGCCTGCATTGTGTATATGTAGAGAGATTAGGGCACATATAAACATAATTGGCATTCATTTATACAAAACGTATTGACATGGATCTTCCTTTTGTGCTTTTAGTTACGGTAAGTATTGAATATCATTTGCCTGATGCTACTGTAGGGGCTTAGGGCAGAATCTATTTTCCATACTTTGCACAATTTATTTTCAATTTCTCGTGTAACGATTGAACCCAATGCTGTCCAGTTTAGAGTTTTTCCTGTCAATAAATTTGCTAGAATTCAGCAGGAACCATGTGTTTGTGGTATCTGGTATTGTTTGGTTTTCCTATTGAAGAAGAGTGTTTGTATGCCAAGTCGAGGCGTACTTGCAGATTTGTTTTTCACTGTGTAGTCACATACTTTCTACAATACAGGCTTGCCATAATTCCTACCTTTAATGCATATGTTTCTGACAATATCCTCAAGAAAAGAAAAATTGTTTACAACACTCTTTGTGTAATGGTAAATTTATATCTCTCGAAAATATGAATATATTAGGACTGTTTTATTCAATCCCCATATCATTATTTCAGTCATTCCGAAATCCATACCATGTAGGACAAATTATCTCATTTTTGGAGTTTGGCAGCCCTGTTTCATTTGGATAGTGTATTGACATAGCTTCTGCATATAAGCTTCTGCCACACTGATTCACTCAATCTTATATTGCAGAATGTGCAACTTTCCTTTTTTTCTATTTATACTGTAAAAACTACTCAATATTCTTTCCTTTTCTTTTTTTCATATTTCCTTTACCCAAATAAAATACCAATTGTAGAAGAATTGGTCAACAGCTTTCATCATATAAATTGTACTCTTGACTCCCAGCAACTATATTCTACAGGTATATCTATGCACTTTAGACAATAAATATAATATATGTGCATCAATTATAGACAATTAATTCATTTCATGGTGACATTTGTTGAGCTGTGGTTAGAGATCTTAAACTTCCTTCAAGAAACATTGGATTGATATAAATCAAGAAAAGACAAGGAATTAATAAAGTTACATTTCCAACTCAGCTCTAGATCAGCTTTCTTGAGAGAAGAGGGGGATTTAATCAGGCTGATATTGGGCAAAGCTATCTTTGAAATATGCCTTTATTGGCTCAGAGGATTTGTTTTAGAAAGCTATTGTTCAAATTCCATGAGAAGGGATATACAAAATAATTCCCAGTTACAGTATAGTGGTAGGTACATATCCTTCCCTCTGAATATTTAGCTAGAGTGAAAAAGATATAAGGCCTCTCAAATGATCAATGTCCTTTTTCCTTGTTCCCATGTGTATTCTGTTTCCAACCAAACAGAGCTGTTTGTTTTATCTTGCCATTTTTCTTTTCCATTATTCTTTGCTTTCCAATTACAGGCATAGTGAACACTTGACGAATACTTACATTGGAGTTAACCATGCTTCTCTTTTTCTTTTTTTCCCCTTCCAGTCCCAGAAAAAGAAGTGAAGAAATAAGGATCAGGAACAAGTCATATTACCTGGATGTACAGCTACAATAGGAGTATAGTTGTAGGCATATGAAAAGTGCAAACCTGTGATTAATATTTATTGTATATTATGAATAAATGACAAGCAATTTTAATTCATAGAGTTATGTTCTGTTTCAATAGCTTAATCTTTGAGGTGCTTAGTAACCATGGAGTTTAATCTAACTGATGTCTTCACAATACCTCCCCTGGTCATTAACCCCCACAGACATTTCTGCATAGTCATTAACCTTCCGAACATTACCCCTCCTAGACCATTGCCCAATAGGACAGTACCTAATCATCCTAGCTATAGGGTTAGGGTTATGATTGTGGCAGGGTAGGATGTAGGTTTTAAAGTCAGGGATAGGGTTAGAGGGTAAGGGTATGGTTAGGGTTTGGTGGTGATAGGGTAAGGATAGATTTAATAGGGTTTATTTTCAGGGTGGGGTTGGGAATAGGGTTAGTTTAGTGTAAGGGTATGGGTATGAGTAGTGTCAGGGATATGGTTGATGAATCTGTTGGTATTGCAACTTTGTTTAAAAAAAATCTGAATATGGATGGGGCATGCAGAGAAAGAATTGGGGGGTATGTCATTCATAGCATCCTATGATGTCCGTAATGTTGGCGGTACTTGTAGTAGAAATGCATAGAAATAAGTACCAGTCGCTGAACAGGTGGACGGACGCTCAAAGCGTTGTGGGAGGAGGCCTTTCGCAGTGTATGCCGATTTTGGCTTTGACAAAAATTTGTCCCAGTCCAAAATATTATATATCGCTTAATTTCAGTCGAAACAAATTTTTGATAGTGCGAGATCGATCGGAGGGAAAAACTACCACAGATCCTTATCCCACAATGCATTGTTGCAACTTTTTTGTTGTTGCAAAATTGGCATAATTAAGCAGTATCTTGGTACTTTTCAATATATATAGATATGTCCCATTGCTCCCTTATAGAATTCATATGCTTGCAAGTATAAACTACTGACAGTAGCAAAATGCAATATATCCTGGTTTGTTCCAAAACACAATAAATCCACACTGTTTTGTTCCAAAATGCAATAAATCCATCACAATAGCTTTCACATCTATGTACCTGTCTCCTCACCAACAAAGTTGGTTTTTATTGGGAATAATGTTAGAAAACTTACAAAACACAATGATATGACAGTAACGGATTATTCAATACAACCGCGTATAAGGCGCGTCTTATACGAGAGGTTTTAGTTCTTTCTGGATCCGCAAGGGGGAGATCAAGACCTTCATTTTGATATCTTACACTCCCATATAACCTAATCAGCTGAATATGGGGTCTAGGGGGTCCATGCAACACATAGCTTTTTGAATTTTCAAAATCCATTCAGTAGAACAAAAGTTATGAATCCTTTATTTTTCTGGTCAAATCTCTAAACTCTAGGTGCGCCTTATATGCGGGCTGCGCCTTATACGCGGGAGATTACGGTACATATCATGACAATGTTTGAGTGGATTTATTGCGTTTTGGAACAAAACAGTTGTGGGATTTATGTCATTTTGGAAAAAAGTGGATTTTAGATGGGCCCTAGGTGCCAAATGGTGACTGTTTTGGAAAAAGTGATTTTGCAACATTTTTTCACTTACCCCAACCTATTGTTTTCTTTAATATCTTAACTCCATTTTTTCCAAAATGGTGTTTATTGTGTTTTGGAACCAAACTCTTCAGTTGTTCAATGGAGGCAGCCATTGCTTGATCAGGTGCTTAGACTTTTTAGATCCAAATGCTAGCTACCAGTGCATTATCACTGTTGATAAGCTTTACACATCAATACCTGCAGCCACCCGGGGCACAAGCCCAGTTTGCACTGAATGGAGGTCTTTCCATTTCTCCATTCTCTGGTGTTTGATTGAAAATGCTGACGTCATTCTGTGTTTTAATTTGTGTTTTAATCTGTGTTTTTATGGTACATGTATTGAGTTTAGGGCTATAACAGGTTAGTGTTAGTGATATGTTATGATAGTAATTACTCACTATTTGTCATCAATATATGTTAGTAATTACTCACTATTTGTTAGCAATTAGTCAAAATATATCAGTATTTACTCACAATTTGTCAGCAATTAGTCAATATATGTCAGTACTTAGTCACTATATATCATCAATTATCAATACATGTCAGTATTTACTCACAATCTGTCAGCAATTAGTCAATATATAACAGAGAAATAGCCGTTTATTCAATTGTGCATCTTGCCTTGACTGGTATTTGCCAAAATATGTCAGTATCTATGGACTATTTGTCAGCAATTAGTTAATATATGTCAGTACTTACTCACTATTTATCAGCAATTAGTCAATACATGGTAGTAGTTACTCAATTCTTGTCAGCATATGTCAGTACTTACTATTTTGTCAGCAAATAGGTACTTTTCAATATATATAGATATGTTCCATTGCTCCCTTATAGAATTCATATGCTTGCAAGTATAAACTACTGACACCTAGTGACTAGTGGAATCTGAACAATAGAAATGGAATACCCCTCCCCTACCTTAGCAATTAGTTAATATATGTCAGTACTTACTCACTATTTATCAGCAATTAGTCAATATATGGTAGTACTGTAATCTCCCGTGTATAAGGCGCATCTTATATGAGGGGTTTTAGTTAACCCCAAATCCACAAGGGGGATACCAAGACCTTTCTTTTGATATGTTACACTTCCCCTTAGTCCTAATAGGACATAATGTGGGCCAGAGGGATCTGGGGGACCCTAGGTACACGTAGCCTTTTGAATTTTTAAAATCCATTCAGTAGAACAAAAGATATGAATTTTTGATTTTTTTTGCAATATTTTCAAACTCTAGGTGCCCCTTATACGTGGGCTGCACCTTATACGCGGGAGATTACGGTAGTTACTCAATACTTGTCAGCAATTAGTCAACATATGTCAGTACTTACTCACTTTTTTGTCAGCAATTAGTCAATATGTGTCAGTATTTACTCATTATTTGTCAGCAATTAGTCAATATTTGTCATTATTTTCTCAGAGTAGTTCTATTTTTCTATATTATAGCTCTGTTGTCCTATAGTTCTATTGTTTCATATATTTATAGTTTCATAGTTCTAAATGTGTGAGCAGGCAGGTCAAAAGGGACATTCCTGTGGTTATTAAATCACCTCCTGCTAATAAAACCTTAGCTTATAATAATGGACATACACACTCACAGTTTTGATATATACACATATAGTACCATGGACTGCTATAGAATTGGACTGCTCTATATTTTTATCTTTAGCTATAACCAAATTTATATATATATAATTATAATAATAATAATAATAATAATAATAATAATAATAATAATAATAATAATGCGAGATATAATTGAGTTCAGCCAGTATACATAAATAATATTTGGACTTAGCTAGACAAAAGCGGTGATAAAATGTATATACACTACTTCTAATCACAACTATTGTGGTTTGAAACTGGAATACTCCTACCACTTCAAAATAAGCCTATGTATTGAAATGTTTATGAATAACCTTGTTCACTAGAAAGAGAGGTGAAGCGAAACAAAAGATTGTTGATACTTTATTAATGCAAAAGAATCAGACTCACTGTAGTCAAATTCTCATAAAAGGATACACACATGGCTATTCCTCATCTATAGGCATCTTAATTCTCTATTATATGCAGCATAGGACAAGTGTGTTTTTTTTTCATTATATCTGGAAATTGTCACTCACAGTATTAACAAAAGCATCAATATTTTGTTCAGTTAAATTGCCCTTCGGAAAAAAGAAAATATCCCAAATCTAATAAGTCCATGTAAAAATTTAATTGAAAAAGAAGTTAATGCGAGATATAATTGAGTTCAGCCAGTATACATAAATAATATTTGGACTTAGCTAGACAAAAGTGGTGATAAAATGTATATACACTACTTCTAATCACAACTATTGTGGTTTGAAACTGGAATACTCCTACCACTTCAAAATAAGCCTATGTATTGAAATGTTTATGAATAACCTTGTTCACTAGAAAGAGAGGTGAAGCGAAACAAAAGATTGTTGATACTTTATTAATGCAAAAGAATCAGACTCACTGTAGTCAAATTCTCATAAAAGGATACACACATGGCTATTCCTCATCTATAGGCATCTTAATTCTCTATTATATGCAGCATAGGACAAGCGTGTTTTTTTTTCATTATATCTGGAAATTGTCACTCACAGTATTAACAAAAGCATCAATATTTTGTTCAGTTAAATTGCCCTTCGGAAAAAAGAAAATATCCTAAATCTAATAAGTCCATGTAAAAATTTAATTGAAAAAGAAGTTAGCCTTTCTAAGTTCAGTTGAATAGTAGGAAACGTTGAAGTCATAATTCTCATAAGATTTTCAATAAATGCGTTTTAGAGGCAGACGAGTAACACAAATTTAAGATATACATAAAAGTACATAAGTGCAAGTGTACTTCAGCTTTCAAATACTAGGACTAGAGACATACTAATTCACCTTTGTTTTACATGGAGAGTAAAGGTTAGCTTTGCATTGCAAGGATATTGAAAGGGAAATTTATACTTATTTCTGCATAAGAAGAATTGGAAGTCAAAATATAAGTCTGTTCTGTAATATATGAAGATTGAAAATGAAAATTCTACTCCAGCTTTGTGATATAAAGTTAAAAAAAAGAGGAAGAGATAGAGAAAAAAAATATAACAATGGAGAACATTGTATAAGGTACAAGTAAAATGCATGTTGAAAATAATTATTTCCTACTTGATAACTCTAGAATATATAAATTAATTTACAAATTTATTTCATGTATTGGTAGGGTTTGGGTGAACATCCATAGAATAGCCTTTGTATCTTATATACACCTCTAGCCCCCACAGGGGCTGAAATACCTACAGCCTCTGAAGCACATTGCCACAACTTTTCAACATTAAATTTTAAGCAGGAAATAACTTAAGCACTTACACATCCATTGCACACACCTGTCAAACGGTCAAACCCATTTGGCACCTTGCCTAACAGAAACACTGTTAAGTACACACAGGTTCACACACTAAGTCATCAAGTTACTACAGTACAAGTATATATGCATAGCACATAGAATAGTACTTAACCTCTTTTCCTGAATTTGAATCATTAGGACTTGTCTTTAAATGCTACAACATCCCCAGATTTTTTTCTGCTACTGATTATCCCATATAACTCTGGATTATATAAGTATGATACATTTACATTAAGAAAATGCAAAAAAAAAGCCATAGCCCATCATGCTTACTTTTACAGTATGACAATTTAGGTGTAAAATGCCTTAACTATAGAAACGAATGGGAAAACTATTTTTTCGTATCATGTTTCATAGATAATGCCACTCTACTGATTTTTCTACAAGACTCTCTGGATAGAAAGAGGACATCTTTACAAACATTTTGACGAAAGAAAAATGGGGGTCACCGTTGAAATAAAAAAAGTTACGATTTTTCAGAAATATTAATTTCCCCTTAACTATAGGATCTTATGGGAATACAAACAGCTTATAAATGTCTTTCATGTACTTATAGTGATCAGAAATGAGCTGAAAAAAAATATGTTCAGGTAAAATAGTCTATTTAGAGTGGGAAGTAACATTAAGATAGGGTCCTTGACAGGTTTTGTTTTTTGCCACCAGGTGGCTTCTCTGTATCTTGGCGCATTTGTCACTCCCCTTTTCCATACCTTCATTGAGACAGCAGGAAAACCAATGTTCAAAATAGAGACAATTCTATCTTGATATGGTTTCAGCTTGAAATAATTACTTTACATTCTCTATATGCCTTAACAGTACAGCCAAGGGAAGGTTTCTTAATAATCCTTTCCTTTAGATATAAATTGCATATGCCTAAGCAACGACTCGCATCTAAATACAAATACAATTGGTAGGACAATCCTGAGTTGTCATAATTTCAAGCAAAGACTCATTTCTAGATACAGAGATAACTGGTAAGACAATCCCTGTCATGATTTCAGTCCACTAATCAATTGGTACATAAATTCAACAAATGCAAATGGAACCAGTTCAGATCCATTTCCATTTTTGATCCCTTACATGAACCCTGATAGGAAACGAACATTCTTTTCACTATCATAAAATTCATTTTCCAACAGTTGCCAATAGCCATGTCAATGATTGCTTCTACTAATTGGATCTATTCTAGCTATCAATACAGATTGCAAATTCGTCCCTCTATTGTATAACTATATTATGTATATAATTATAGTTTTAGGGGTACAATGTACACCCAAATTACAAACTTGAGGTATCGAATTGAACCAGCCAGGCATACACCCATGCCAATAAATGCACATTGGATTGAGATTGAAATAGTTTTGGCCCACTCCGATGGAATAAAGTGGTGCTATGGTATTTGAAGTTGTATCCATATTTCACAGAAATGTGAAGTATAAGATATTAAGAAGAAAATGTAAATGCACATTGGACCTACCTATCTAATTTACCCCATATAATGTTCACGGAGTTTAGTGAAACTCTCTCGTTGCGTCCGCTATTTGATAACCATATAATATGATCTGCTACTAAATATTGAACATATATTTGGTACAAGGATTAAAAGCCCCTTAAGGTTGACATAAGTTTGTAAACGATTCTGACCTTTAAAGCACACAGAGGCAACAGATGAATCTACAATATGGAAATACATGCACAGAGAATGTGAAAGTTGCAGGGATAGCAGATAGGGCATGGCATAGGAAAGAGTACCATTAAATCTCAGTTATCGAACATTGAAGAAAAGGGAACCAGAATGTTGAAATAAGTCTCTATTAATTTAGTGTTAGTGTACAGTTTATACGTATAGAGACTTCCTTTACTTATCTTGTCTTGTGTAGGCATATCTCAATGTATATCACAATAATTGTCATGGTGCTAGAAAAGAGAAAGAGGTAGTAATTTGAAATTGAAAGTTAGAAAAATGTTTAAAGAAGAAAAGGATTAGCATTAAATGAGGTAAATCTTAACCTGTGATTGTTGTGTTAAAGCAGATATTCCACTGCCGGAAATACGACCAACCGATCCGACGATTTTTAATGATTATAGTAATATAAACGTATGGTATAGGTTAGTCATACGACACAAAACTGAAGCAGTGGAATACCTGCCTAAAGGGCTAGTTCCACTGTGTGGTTTGGGTCTATGTATTTGCTGAATTTGTTAATTTCTTCCATACATTTGCTATATACCACTTGACTTAGCAGAAAGTGAACCCAATTGACAAAGTGGAGTGAGCCCTTTAATGATGCGATATGTATACTCTGCAGAAAATGAGATAGTGACACTGTTTTCAATGACTGGTTCAGTTTTGATACACATCAAACCTCCATCTGGTTTCTATTATATCATATACAATATAAGTAATTTCTAATACAGAACCTTTATCAATTGTTCACTCTGCATAATTTCTAATACAATGATAAACTTGAAAACGAAAGTACCCACTATGATCCATACACTGGATTCTTGTTATCAAAGACAAGTCTACTGATCAATATAATGTATACATGTACTGAGATATTTTAATATTGGACCCTTTCATCATCCTACCTACAAGCACCTAACGGTAGAGCACATCTTTGAGAACACATTTGGGTACTGGGTTTGGCTGTTCAATCCCACCCTGTGCACATAGGATGTAAACACTGTCCAAACGTTAGTCCTTTGAGGACGGCATGATACCTCGAGGGTTTATGCCCATGGATGTTGTCATGATGCATCAAAGTAGTGCCTATGGGCATGTTGCAAATGCTGCATTGATGCATACGGTAAGGGAGAACTACTCACTGGTGCTGGATCCATGCACCATGGTAGGAATACATAATAGCCTCACACACTTTTAAAATATCTTGCTGCCCTTAGAGGGTTAACTAAACATACTACTAAGATAAAGTACCGCTAGGCAAGCAGACTTATAAAGCCTAATGCATTGAAGAGGGGAAAATAATATTCATTCTTTGATTTTTCCTTCACCTTTGTGACCTCTGACTTGTCAAAGGTAATCCTGGACAAGAGATTGTGATTCTCAGGTTCTACAACAAACCATTACCATAATAATAAGGGGTTTAGCATCTAATGTGGAATATGAATTCCCTTTTATTTTCTAAAGGGAAATACACCACAACTCGTTGGTCATATTGCTGAAACAAAATACCATCGAATACAATTAACTGAACATGCCTTGAAGTCCACAATTGCATATCAACCAAAAACTTAAAAAGTGAACATACGGGAGCAGTATACCACATAATTGTCGGTTGTGTTCCCTGTACCCAGTTATGTATTAGTTAATCTACAGGTAGGGTTACGAGGTATAACCAGTGCCTCAAATGGCCAAACCAAGGTGTAGGACGCCCTGGATTAATCCATGAGCACTGGTTATACTGAGTTAGCCTTCAAAACTGTGGGTTAACTGGCTTAAACCTCAGTAACATGAAATAACCAGAGTTTGTTTCCTTTGTTATAAGGTGTCACCATTGTTTAAAATAACGGTTAGTCCTTGTAGTCGAATCTATAAGAGAAGGTCCAAAACTGAAACATATCATCTTCTTCACAATCTGCAGTCTGAGGCATTTGATGCCTTCTATGTACATTCACAGCACTAGTCACCTGCATTACACACCAGGTGTGCCGCCTACCATCAATATCTAAACTAACCTTAATCTGCGCCCAGCGCTGCTGGTCCTTATACTTTAACCGCCATTTTCCAAACTCATAGTTTGGCTTATCAGGACAGGGAACTACCTGGAGGAGAGGCGAAGGGTAGAGGAATTTGACACAGCGGTCGCGGTAGAGGAGCTGACCGTCTCGAGTCACACTGAATATGTTCTCTGGGATGAGCTTGTGCTCATAGCACAGGTAGGTCATGGCCAGGTAGCCATCATCCAACACCTCCCAGCAGGCCTGGGTATGGTAATTTGTCACCTCCCCATGCATGGTAGCATCCCTTGGAGGCATGGGGATCTCAGGTGCGACATTGGTTAAGTACCACTCAAACGTCCGACATCCTAGCCTCTTCCGCAAGGCTTTTCGCTCAGCGAGTGAGTCATTCTCTTCGGATGTGTACTCCACACGTCTGTTCTCATAGATCCTTGTCGAGGAGTAAAAGTACCTCTTGAATCCACCCATCCATGTGTCAGCCACTCGCATCAGGTTCCGCTGCCATGGATTCTGGTTATCGGCATTTATGTTGTAGGGTAAGGGGCGGAAGGCATGGCCCACCCTGGAGCAAGGCACAGTTAGCACACCTCCTCCACACATCCACACCCTGAAGGCTAACTCTATGTTCTCCCCTCCCCAGATCTTCTGGTCTCTGTCAAAGGCTCCAATGTGGTAGAAGTAGGATTTGTTGACTGCGATGGCACAACCGACCAAGGTTGCAGCAAAGAAGGGGGTCCCATCTTGATTGACAGTACGCTCTAAATGATCAGGGATCCTCACCCAAACGTACCTGCAAGAAGACAGAGGAAGACATTTTAGAATTTTTACAGCATATACTTATGTAGGTATAGGTTGTATTCACAGAATCACGCCTACTTGGGGGCTATCCATTCAATTTTGCAAATGATTTATAATAGAACCTTTTATTTTGCAAGAGTAGAAATACACACAGAAAAAAATCCATGTTAGTCGGTCTAACTTAACTTAGTTGAAATGACCAAGTAATCTTAGTTAGTACATATATGACTAATGTGTGACTAACAATGTCTAGTTTATGTTAGTCACATTGACTACCCAAAGCAGTTTCTCTCTCCAAGCACAATCTTGAACAAGGTATCTGCTGGGAGTTTCAGGCAAGCTAACTTATCTTAGCCAGTGTCACTTAGTCACTTTGACTAAGGTATAGTGGCATAGTGTTGCCTTTACACACCAGGTGGCAGTGTGGTTTGAAACAGGATTTTTCTGGTGGCTTCATACCATCAATTGTTTGATAGATGTCAAAATGATGGTGATTTTCAGGCACTGTATACATTTGAGGCTCTCGCCGTTCATTATAACATCAAGCTTGACAAAATATATCAAATAGGTTGATGATTCGTTAAATAAACTAGGTAGACAGGTAGTTACACCTTTTCTGTGGGAGTCTAGATAGGCAAAATATCCACAGATGTACCTGCTTCTTTGTGGGAAACCCAGAGTAACTTGACTCAGGGGTTCTAATGGAAATGATATGAGGCAGTTCACATGCATCCTAAATGATGTTACAATGTTTTGTGGGATGTGGATCCTATATAGAGCTAACACGGACCATTTGATTAAAACCAAAAGTATTAGATTGCATGCTTAGTCAAAACCACCAAGGAATCTTAGTCACAATCAAGCAAGCCAAGGCAAGTTGGGTACTATGACTAATGGTTAGTCGTATTTGACTAAGAAAAACTTGGACACTTAGGCACATGCTTTTGACTAGGTATTATTAGAAAGTTAGACTTTTTGACTAACATCTGACTAAGATTTTGAACATTATTTTTTTTCTGTGCATCAAGTAAGGGATCTGCTGGTATTTCACAGGATGTGTGAGACATGTTTAATGTACTTAATGAGTTGTCAAAGAAATGATTCAGAGAAGAACTTTATAATCACTGCACAGTTTGTACCCATGTTTCACATGACTGTCCCAAGATAGGTTCCTGATGGATGTACCTGGGAAGGGAAATGACCCTCGGGTCAACCAATGCTAACAAGACAAGGCCCCGAGGGGTACCTGTTCTCTTTTGGCCTCTCTGTTTTTAGTAATGGGACGATGTGTATATAGAAAACAGTCTTTACTGTCTTAGCTGCAAATTCTCTTATGTCTGTGGACACATAAAATTGGGGATGTGCAAAGGCTTAAAATTCTCTCTCTTCCTCTTTCCCTACCCCTTCAATCTCCCTTTAGAATACACCCTGACTTTAGAAGATTACGTCTACCTAAATGCATATATATCGCAATGTCATGCCATGGTTCCAAATGTAAATCAAATCAAAAATAGGTGGTACCCAAAGTTTGCTAACAGTATCTTCTTTTGGCAATAAGGCCTACAAGGTTGAATCCCACATGGCGAAAAATGCCTCAAATATCTGCGATTTTGAATCTGTTGTGTTTGTTGGACCTTCCCCAAATTCGCAAGGGTTATAAGTACAACAGGGTGTATAGAACACAAGCATTCTTTTAGGTCGAATCCCACGATGCAATTATGGCTGAAAGGTTTCTGCAATTTAGCCATCTGTTGCAATTTGAGGCTCTCTCCTTATATTAAGTTTCTGCAATGTACAGAATTCGCTTGCAATTTACAGAAATGTGGATAAAGTCATTGACAAATAGGGATGTGTGTTCACTTCAACTTGCAACCCAAGTCCCACTATGCAATCTAAACTTGCCCCATACCCTGCAATTTGTATGCAAAATGTCTGCATAGATTATACACAGACTTCAATTTCAGTCTCATTCTGCACCTACAACAGCTTGCAAATTCAATATCAAGGAGAATTGCATTGCAATTTGATGCAGCTCTCAGATCTACACTGCAAGGGTGAGGGGTCAATTTAATTGCAACAGTCAGATTAATAAAATGCAATGGCATGTTAGGAGCCTTGCAATTTGAAGTAAAGGCAAGTGAGCTATCTGCAAGAGTTCCCAAATTGCAAGAACTTTCCAGGGTTAGATTGCATCGTGGGATTTGACCTTTTGCGATTTTAGACCAGAAAATATATAATTCACAGAGATATAAACATCAATAAAGGCAAATTATTCTAATGAATACATGAGAAAACCCAACAGTGCCCTTGTGTTCTATCAACGCAACAGATACAAAGTCGCAGAGATATTTGAGGCATTTTTCGCCCTTTGGGATTCGACCTATAGTACAATGTATTGTCAACACCTGCTTATAGCCTGGAGCATGGCATCTTCTACTGAGGTAGCTATATGCCTAAGGGCCTCTCTCCCTTAACCCTCAGGAACAGACAGGTATGTCACCTACAAGGACACTCTGAGGTGATGTAAAGTTTACAGGAGAGTGATTTATATCTCTACAAATTTGACAGTAAGCCCTCTTAAAGCCTGAAGCTAATCTCACTGTACAGAATAGTTACCGAGAAAGGGGCCAGGAATAGTAGGATGATGTATGAGATTGTAGACCCGCTCTCAGATGATGCCCCTAAAGAGATACTTGAGCTACATAGATTAATGTTATCTGGGGTTGGACTAAAATAGATATAGGTGGCCTCCAATACACCTGAGCTACTAAGGTGGCTAAGAATCTTTGATCTATCTCTCAGTGTATTTGTCTGGACTTATTAGTATCATTGGGTATTTATTTCGTTAAACTGACAGCTTGATTGTTAAAGCTTCATAGCTTCCCTATACAGTTCTGGACAAAGTCATGGAACCATAGGCTTAGTTGAAAACAGCAACACCAACATAAAAGAGAACCTATGAATCTTCCTCACTGCACAAAAACATAATTTGTATTCATACTGTTGGTTTTTCAATTTACCAAATAGTTATTTATTTTCTATACATGCACACAGCTACCTCATCCTGTCAAATGAGATAAGACTCCCTAGCCATTTCTTTGTTTGAAAATTCAAACAATCAATTATGATTGTGTTTTCTGAAATAATTTTAAAAAATAGAGGTAAGTCAAGTATCAGCAGGAGGTTATCAATTGTAGCCAAAGGCGTTTCCAAGACACACTGTAATACGTTATTATGCTAATAAGGTCACATACTGACATATTTCTGCCGCTTCACTGATGCATGTACATAAATTTACTGTTCTGAACATTAGATCCGAAACGTTTGCCTTGTACCAAAAAACTTAAGGTGAAATTCTTTTTTTGAGATATTATGGGAATATAACTCCATAAAGAACGAGTGTAGCTAGTATGTTATGCATAGCATAAATTTTATACATAGGAGGATAAATAATTCCTCAACAGCTCTTTCCGAAGCTTTCTTAAAATAATGTAATCCCATTTGAAAAAGAAAGTGACGAGAAGGTAATGATGCTGTTAACATTCTGAAACGACCCCTAGAAGAACCTGTTCGAGGGACCAACTCACATTTTTTATATAACCGGTTCCTGACAAGAGAAGATGTCATTATAGCTATGACGAACTGACTGTAAGACAACTAGACAAAGTGGTGTCAAATGGACGGAAGCACATGACTTGTCATAAGTCAACATTGAACGATTCCTGCTGGGAGTGGCACTTGGGGGTGTGAAAAGGAGAGGGGGGAAGGTATAAAGACACCCGAGGGCAATGGTAAGGTGGGGCAGAGGGATATAATGGTTATAATGGATTTTTTTTTTATTTTTCTTGATTCTTAGGGCCATAGAAAATGTTCACTTCATTTTAACATTATAACGTGCTTTTAATGAATAGGTAACTAGTTGTGCCTGGAAATGGCACTTAAGATAGTTTTTATTGGACCAGGGTATTCATACTATGTCTCACACTTGAATGACCATTTTCGTTTATAAATTTAGGCTATTGAAACCATGCTATCATTTTTTTTATCCTAAATTTCTTGTGACAGAATCTCTATAAATTGTAGGAACTGATGTTGCACAGAAAGGTTATAACAAAAAGACTTTCAGATGAGTATACTGTTGTTGTTGGAGTTTTAATTTCTTTCAGTACGCTGTATAGAACACAAGGACACTGTCGCGTTTGTTCATGCAGCCTTTGGGGTATTTTGCCTTTGTTGATGTTTATATCTCTGTGTATTAGAAATTTTCTGGTCTAAAATCGCAAAAGAGTGTTCTATAGGTGGAATCCCACATGGCGAAAAATGGCTGAAATATCTCTGCGATTTTGAATCTGTTGTGATTTTGGGGCCTACCCCAAATTCGCAAGGACACAGCCACAGTGGGGTGTATAGAACACAAGGGCACTGTTGCGTTTATTCCTGTCGTCTTGGGAGTATTTTGCCTTTGTTGATGTTTGCATTATGTATTCTCTGGCCTAAAATCACAAAGGAGTGCTTGTGTTCTATACACCCCACTGTTGTTATATCCTTGTGAATTTGGGGAAGGCCCCAAAATCGCAACAGATTCAAAATCGCTGAGATATTTCAGCCATTTTTCGCCATGTGGAATTCCACTATACAACCTACTGTAGTTATACCCCTTGCGAATTTGGAGTGGGTCCCACAAACGCAACAGATCAAAAATCGCAGAGATATTGGAGCCATTTTTCACCATGTGGGATTCAACCTTATGGAAACATATTGCATTGTGTTATTTTTTTCATCCTGATGCATAATAATGCAGCCCTGACAGGGACTCCTTTCAGGTCGAACCCCGCATGGTGAAAAATGCTTCAAATATCTCTGCGAATTTGAATCTGTTACGTTTATAGGACTCACTCCTAATTTTCTAGGCATATAAGTACAGTAAGGTGTATAGAACACAAGCACTCTTTCCCGATTTAAAGGCCAAATTCAACAACGCGAAAATGGTCAGAAAATCCTTGTGATTTAGGAACTCTGGTTACTTAGCCGCTATTGGGGTGGTAATATCATCTAAGGAAGGCCTATAATGGCTAAAATCCTTGCCAAAGTGCTGTTATTTGGGCAGTAAAATACATCAAAAGTTTTTGATATTTTCTTCACAAACGGCTGGAAATCTCTGTGATAGACTCAAAATCCCTGTGATTTAGAGGAAAACAAGAGTCTCTAGAAAATCACAAGAGGTGTGTCTTTGAAAAATCATGAGCCAAGTTCCACATACTACAGTTATAAGAGGGTTCTGCTTGTGATTTATGCGAGCTACATTTGTTTTGCCCAGTTTATTTATAGATATCAGATGAGTACAACCATAGCCATAGCCACAGGTCTGGACAATTACCAAGAAGTTACCTTTGAGACTGTATAGAAACAACTGTGATTTTAATATCAAATATTCTATCTCTGTGAATCAAAATAGCAATTCATCTGTACAGTAATCAAAATCACAGAGATTGCTCTCCTAAAATCAGCTATAGTGGGATTTGGAGTAGGAAGAAGTTGGGTGAGAACCCTTGTGATTTAGGAAATTGGCAATAGTTTAAGGTTGCCGATATCCAGAATCACAGACCTTTTAGACCCATTTTTCACGTAGTGGGATTTGGCCTTAAGGCCCAGAAATATATGATTCACAAAGATATAAACATCAACAAAGGCAAAATATCCCAAAGACTACGTGATAAAACATAACAGTGCCCTTTTGTTTTTACACCATACAACAGTTATATGCCTTGCAAATTTGGGGAAGGTCCCATAAACGCCATGTTGGATTCGACCTTATATGACTCGTGATCTTCATGCTTGTTACTCTACTGAAGTGATTTTGGCATAATGCAGTGCCAGTAGGATAAAGGCTGGGCTATTCACTAAAAGGTCGAATCCCACATGGCGAAAAATGCCTAAAATATCTCTGCGATTTTGTCAGTTGCATTTTGTGGGGTTCCTGCTGCCCTAAATCGCATGGAGTGCTATTTACATTGTGTAATATCAAAGTACCAATGCACACTGTTCTATTGTTTTATATCCTTGCGATTTTAGGATATCAAACATGTCAGACACAGATATACCCCTTAACTATGACAATATATTGCACATGCTTCAGAATAAAGCACCACAGTGTCCCTGTGTTCTATGTACCCTAGTTTATTATGATTCTTGTGAATTTAGGGTAGGTACAAAATTCGCAACAGATCCAAATTCGCAGAGATGTTTGAGGCATTTTTCGCCATGTGGGATTCGACATTAAATGGGTCAAAAGTCAAGGCTGGCTGGGAGGGGGTAGGGGTAAACGTGGGTTACTGTGTTACCTAGTTCAGTACTTCAGGGTTACAATATTACACACTTCATGTGACTTCTTTTTCTCCTCAGTCTCTCATGAACTCCCAACATAAGGTCGAATCCCACATGGCGAAAAATGCCTCAAACATCTCTGCGATTTTGCATCTGTTGCAATTCTTGGGTCTACCCCAAATTCGCAAGGGATATGACTGTAATAGGCTGCATGGAACACAAGGACACTGTTGTGCTTTATTGTAAAGCCTTTGCAATATATTGTCCTGGATAATGGGTATATCTGTGTCTGATATGTTTCCTCTCCTAAAATCATAAGGATATAAAACCTTAGCACAGTCTGATATTGCACAATTCTCCTAGCACCATTTGCGATTCAGGATACCAGGAAGGCCATAAAGCACAACTGACAAAATCGCAGAGATATTTGAGGCATTTTTCGCCATGTGGGATTCGACCTATACAGAGGGTGCAGACCACCTGTGAAGGGTTTGCAGTTCCCCTCCATCTAAGTATAGGTTGAAGTATGAAGGTCGAATCCCACATGGCGATTTAGGGCTCAAATATCTCTGTGATTTTGTCCCTTGCACTCTTGGGGCTTTCCTGAGCCCCTATATCTCAAGGATAACTGCTTAATTGGTCTTGATTCAGTGTTGGATTCGGTATAAGTTGAACAATCCTTGCGTTCTAGGAGCCCAGGAAGACCCCAAAACCGCAAGGGACAAAATCGCAGAGACATTTGATCCCAAATCGCCATGTGGGATTCGACCTTGTGTGTTAACTATTAGGAAAGGTTACTCCTAATGGGTTCAGGAATAATAAGTGCATGGGTGTAAAGAGCATAGGCACCATAGGTCGAATCCCACATGGCGAAAAATGGCTGAAATATCTCTGCGATTTTGTCCCTTGTTGAGGCCATAAAACGCAAGGACTACTGCAAAGTTGACCCTAAACCACTGTGGGATTCAGTATTAGTTGATCAATCCTTGCGTTTTATGGCCCCCACCAGGGCCATACAATGCAAGGGACAAAATCACAGAGATATTTCAGCCATTTTTCGCCAAGTGGGATTCAACCTCGTGCCACATCAGATGATATTGAGAAACGAAAAATACAGTTTAAGTGCTTATCATGTCTCCCTGCAGATATATAAGCAAATGTCAATAGGCCAAATCCCACACTGGAAAATGGTCGGGAAATCATTGTGATATAGGATATGTGGGTGCTTAGCCGATATTGGGGTGGTAATATCGTCTAGGGAAGACCTATAAAGGCTAAGAATCCCTGTCAAAGTGCTGGTATTTAGGGAGTATAGTACATCAAAAGTTTTTGATATTTTCTTCACAAAGGGCTTGAAATCTCTGTGATCGACTCAATATCCCTGTGATTTAGAGGAAAACAACAGTTTCTAGGAAATCAGAAAAGGTGTGTCTTTGGTTAATCAGGAGCCAAGTTCCACATACTACAGTCATAATGGGGTTCTACTTGTGATTTATGCAAGCTACATTTGTTTATGCTATGCAGGAGACCATTGCAAACCACAGAAAATAGTCAAAGACAACTGTGATTTTAATATCAAATACTCTATCTCTGTGAATCATTCTAGCAACTCATCTGTGCAGTAATGAAAATCACAGAGATTCCCCTGCTACTATCAGCTATAGTAGGATTTGGAGTGGTAAGAAGTGCAGTGAATACCCTTGTGATTTAGGAAATTGGCAAGAGTCCAATGTTGCCGATATCCAGAATCACAGACATTTCAGACCCATTTTTCACATAGTGGGATTTGGCCTAATGAGCATGGGATATTTTTGCATCATATTCACCAAGGTGAGGCTGTCCATATTCAACGACACCTTATAGGCGGAGTTGAATGTGGACAGGCCTCACCAAGGTGAATTCGATGCAAAATATCCCATGGGAATTGACATTTGCATTTTTGTCATGTCCTACAGGTCAAATCCCACATGGCGAAAAATGGCAGAAATATCTCTGCGATTTTGAATATGTTGCGATTCTGGGACCTTCCCCAAATTCGCAGGGGTATAACTACATAAGGTTGTATAGAACACAAGCACTCTTTTGCTATTTTAGGCCAGAGAATATACAATATACAGAGATTTAAACATGAATAAAGGCAAAATACCCCAAAGAGTACACCAAAAATCGCAACAGTGTCCTTGTGTTCTATACACCCTACTGTAATTGTATCCTTGCGAATTTGCAGTTGGTACCAAAATCGCAACAGATTCAAAATCACAGAGATATTTCAGCCATTTTTCGCCAAGTGGGATTCGACCTTACAGGGTTAAATTGCTATTTTCACTCAGTTTCAAAGTGCCTGCATCTTGTGTACATCAGCCATCTTGGATTTTGAACAGCCATTGAATACAGACACATTGTATTCCATCCCCCTATTAAATACAACATGTCCAGTACTGTTCTATAGTGATGTTCGTATCAGCCATGACATAAATATGTAATTTGGTAGACGCAGTAAGATACTGGGTACTATGTTGACTGATCATAATCATGAGAAGAAGACTGCCGCTATGGCCAATAATGCCGCTCATTTGAGAGGGCATCTGGCCCCATCTTGGGTGGAGCGTAATATATTCATAGGCCTGTGCCAATTCATGCATGCAGAGACATAAAAATACATAATATCTCTGATGCATGGCACAGGCCCATGCAAGTTAGAACTTCATCAAGCAGTTGCTGAAACAACTTTATTCAGGTTATTAGCGGTGATCATTTTCGATAGTGGTCGAGGTGGGGGGAGTTTGAGGATCTAGGCTTTCACTGTTGGCATGGTTATCTAAATATGAGAATCTGAGAGACTTAAATGTGTTCCACGGGACATGTTTCTAGAAGAAATTATACCCTGGCCTTGTCCAGTCACCTTGGAGCTATACAGGCTCCACATCTGATCCATATGCGAGGTCCCACACGTTAAAGAGTCCGTCAAACAAAATAGAGCTGCCGAAATCGTTTTTTTTTTCTTGTGAGAGTAAATTTGCCCTTTCCAATAAAAATATAAAACTAACATTCTCTCCCTACTTCTTAGTCAGAGCTGTGGGAACTATTTACATAATCCCCCACTCAATCTTGGTGGAGGTGGACCATCCCATTCTGTATACCTGCCGCGCATGAGCAAGTCGTGGTCACGTGCTTTTTTTCTGCAAAGCTCAAGCTTTTTTGAAGCACTGTTTTTGCCCTTTATTGTGTTGGATAGAATTTGTCCCGCATTGACCATGACCAGAAGGATTTCTTCCTTCCTTGTTTAATATAAATTGATAGAATATTTAATCAGAGGGAAAAATATTTCCCTTGACATTGAATGAGAGGTAATCATAGGTCTAATAGTTCAAAAGTACAGCGCCTTCTCCCAAGGAAATATTCATCCATATGGTACACACGCATGTCGGCTATAAATTTATGTATTTGCTTGCTTCAGGTACTGCCTGTGCATAGGCCTATATCTCATGTAGGATCTACACTTTTTAGTTTGCCCTACGTCCTTAGATTATGATCGGCTTTGATCATTGATGGCATAAGCTAATTGGTGGGAATTATGTCTATTAGAGCAGAATATTTTGGCTGTCGTGCCCAAATTGCCATTTAATCGCCATTTAATGCCTTTAATATGTAGGTCTGCTCAATTATCTGAAAGACAAGTCGGATTTGATTATGCCCTTTCAAGGAGCATTGGAGCATATAGGCGCGGTCATGATGCGTGAATGTACCCCTAGCAAGTAGACTCATCAGACCTCATCCATGCTTCAGGAAGACCATTGGGCATGATGCATTAACATATTATGCGGCCCTTAACTGATCAAACTGCTTCTCCACACATCCAAGTCTATAGATTTACCATGGATGCTCTGTTTGTCGGAATGAGCTTCCTTCGGAGTTAAGTAATGGCCACGGGGAGAAGTCTTCTCTCTTTTTCTTGTGTGAATTCCCGAGTGAATCGTCAGTGTAGACGCAGTTACTTTGTTGCCCTTTTTGTCACTTATCCCCGGTATGGGCAGGAATGTGAATAAATATCGGGTGGGTCTGTTTAGGTAGACTTTATAGATCATATTACTATGGTGTCCAACAACAATTTTTTCATTCTAATATATGATAAATTTATTTAAAAGGCTGAATTGCAACTATGTATTTGCGAGCCTTAAGTTCTTAAGTATAAGGATTTGAATTGTAACCGGAATAACGTTCGCGGTTCATGGACATCAATTATGGCTGTCAATGAGTCAAGTCTGAAAACACCTGGAAATGGTCACACTGTAACAAATAAATGTTGAATCTATAGATATAAATATGGGTATACCAGGGATTCTCGTAGAACTGAACAGTGGACCACCATAATTGAATAGCATTGAACCAATGTAGTTTTTACAAGAAACCCCAGATGGCAGTGTGGTGGTACACATAGTACAGAAAATCTTTGTGAAAATAATGACGAGTCTCTGGCAACTTTGGGATGAGAATTGTGCCGTTAATATTTTGACGTAGAAAAACCTCTGATGTTGAGAGTCCATGTTCATTAGTATAACGAGTGACTCTCTTCTTAAAAATTAAGGGTCATTTAAGAGATGTAGAAAAGAGGAATATTATATAAATGGTGGAGGATATGCCCTTATGAGAAATGGCATGCAGGGAAAAAAGATAATTCTACATGAAATGCATGATCAAGGGCAGTTGAATATTATGGTAGAGGGCATAGAGCAATTCACAAACTGAAGGTTTTTGTATTAGGCTGCAAAAATTCGATAACTTTATTTAAAATTACACTAGGCCATCCTAAATCATGTTGTCAAGGTAAAAGCGGCACTTTTAACTATCACTTAGTAGGTAAATATAGCCTTCCCAGAAAGCAGCACGGCATCATTCGGTTAGGAGGACATGGCTTGAATTTGCATTGGTTACTCTATACCTGTCAGACATACAAGACCGTTAAGGTCGAATCCCACATGGCGATTTTGGGCTCAAATATCTCTGCGATTTTGTCCCTTGCGATTTTGGGGTCTTCCTGGGCTCCTAGATCGCAAAGATTGTTCAACTTATACCGAATCCAACAGTGAATCAAGATCAATTAAGCAGTTATCTTTGCGATATAGGGGCTCAGGAAGACCCCAAGAGGGCAAGGGACAAAATCGCAGAGATATTTCTGCCCTAAATCGCCATGTGGGATTCGACCTTTATGGTATTGGGGTTTTCTTGTGGACGATCAGGGGCTAGGTAGCATGGAGCATTCAGGATAAGACGTGGAAAAAGAGGAAAAAGACTTAAACAAGCCATGTAATCTATAGTCAAATACTGATAGTGTTAGAAGACTGGCTGTGTATTCTAGGGGCCATTCCGGGGTAAAGGCTTTGAACCATCAGATCGGTAGCCAATGGTTAAGCCACTATTATAGCCCACTCTGGCTTGATTAAAAAGAAATTTCAGGAAAGGAGAAGTTTGTGTTTTTCAAAGTATAATCAGGTGTCCAAGAGTTGATTACATTTATTGCAATTCAAAGCAACAGAGTGGTCATGAGCCAATTATGTTGGGGTCTCGATATGAAAATTCTCAAATCATAGCTTGAGGTCATCTTAGGGCACCATCCCGTACGACAGCCTCTCATGTAACTATTACATTGGGTTTGGAGGAGCAGTCGTAGTGGTGATGACAATATTCAGTCTCTGTTCAATATGTTGCCATTGTCAGGTTCTTTGTTATGAATAACTGCACCGTGCTTCCTTTCACTCCCCTGGCTTTATTTGAAACTGACAAATTGCTAGAAAGTTAAGAATCCTTCCCCTTTGAAGTCACTAAAGATAATCACATAGCCCATAGCTAGCCCCTACAAAAATACAACCCAATCATTATGCATATGGTACCCAACACACAGTGTGGCCTAATAAAAATACTGTTTCAACTTCAATTATAAAGCAATAGGTCGAATCCCACATGGCGAAAAATGGCTGAAATATCTCTGCGATTTTGTCCCTTGCGTTGTATGGCCCTTGTTGAGGCCATAAAATGCAAGGACTACTGCAAACTTGTCCCTCAAGGTCAAATCCCACATGGTGATAAAATGGCTGAAATATCTCTGCGATTTTGAATCTGTTGCGATTTTGGGGCCGACCCCAAATTCGCAATGATACAGCTACAATGGGGTGTATAGAACACAAGGGCACTGTTGCATTTATTCCTGTACTCTTGGGAGTATTTTGTCTTTGTTGCTGTTTGCATTATGTATTATCTGGCCTAAAATCGCAAAGAAGTGCTTGTGTTCTATACACCCCACTGTAGTTATAACCTTGCGAATTTTGGGTTGGCCCCAAAATCGCAACAGATGCAAAATCGCAAAGATATTTCAGCCATTTTTCGCCATGTGGGATTCGACCTTAAACCACTGTGGGATTCGGAATGAGTTGGTCAATCCTTGCGTTTTATGGCCCCTACAAGGGCCATACGACGCAAGGGACAAAATCACAGAGATATTCAGCCATTTTTTGCCATGTGGGATTCGACCTAATGCAAATGGATGCCCTGTTTGATCAAAGGAACTTCTTTTTCGGTTGTCATTTGGGATGGGGAGGAGACTTGTTCTTTGGTGAATTCCTGAATGAACTGTTTCTTAAGTGTGTTAGTTCTCGTTCCTCTGATTGTCCACAACATTGGTTCCCAAGTTTAAATAGACACAATACGGACGTGTAAAGGTAAAGTAAAATGAGATGTTGCATGTTGTAATATGATGTTTTCCAAACATATTTACACGCATAGTGAAAAACCCTTGAAAGAAAGTATCACCTCTGCCAGAAAATACAGCTGGCTTGAACGCAACATATTGTTAGATGTTGTTAAACAAACATGATACAAGCCTAAAAGGGCTAATTATGCATTTCCTTTGGCAATTGTCGACTCCCACATGGCAAAAAATGGCTTAAATATCTCTGCGATTTTGAATCTGTTGCGATTTATGGACCTACCCCAAATTGGCCAGGGATATAACTACAGTAGGGTGTATAGAACATAAGCCCTCTTTTGCGATTTTAGATCTTATTATGTATAATTCAAAGGCTAAATAACCCAAAAGGTCGAATCCAACATGGCGATTTAGTGCTCAAATATCTCTGCAATTTTGTCCCTTGCACTCTTAGGGCTTTCCTGAGGCCCTATATTGCAAGGATAACTGCTTAATTGGTCATGATTCAGTGTTGGATTCAGTATAAGTTGAACAATTCTTGCGATCTAGGAGCCCAGGAAGACCCCAAAATCACAAGGGACAAAATCGCAGAGATATTTGAGCCCTAAATCGCCATGTGGGATTCAACCTATAGGGTAGATGATAAAACACTGTCCTTGTGTTCTATACACCCTCTGCCTTGCGAATTTGGAGTAGGTCCCAAGTCACAACAGATTCAAAATCGCAGAGATATCTGAGCCATTTTTTGCCATGTGAGATTCGACCTTCTGAAGGTCAAATCCGACATGGCGAAAAATGCCCCAAACATCTCTGCGAATTTGGATCTGTTGCGAATTTAGGACCTTCCCCAAATACGCAAGGATCATAATGCACTAGGGTACATAGAACACAAGGACACTGTTGCAATTATTCATGTATTGTTTATGATAATTTGCCTTTGTTTATGTTTATATCTCTGTGATTTATATATTTTCGGGCCTAAAAATTGCAACAGAATGCTTGTGTTCTATACACCCTGTTGTACTTAAAAGCCTTGCAAATTTGGGGAAGGCCCCACAAACACAACAGATTCAAAATCGCAGAGATATTTGAGGCATTTTTCGCCATGTGGGATTCGACCTTGAGCAGACCAGGAGGATACATCTATGTATCTAGGCCTCTTTTCTCATTGTTAATCAAGTAAGTTTTGAGGTAATTTTTGCAGTTATAGGTCGAATCCCACTTGATGAAAAATGGCTGAAATATCTCTGCGATTTTGTCCCTTGCATTGTATGGCCCTTGTGGGGGCCATAAAACACAAGGATTGACCAACTTATTCCGAACCCCACAGTGGTTTAGGGTCAAGTTTGCAGTAGTCCTTGCATTTTATGGCCTTAACTAGGGCCGTACAACACAAGGGACAAAATCGCAGAGATATTTCAGCCATTTTTCGCCATGTGGGATTCGACCTTTAGACACAGATATGTGATAGCTTTGATATGCATGATATATCCAAAGGAGGGCTAAAAATGAATATACAAACAGAGAAGGGTTCCGACTTAATAGCTTCTCTATTTACACTAGCCACAATGTAGTCCATCCCTGGTTCAGGCCATCAGTGTGAACAGCAGCCATCTACTCTTAAGGTCGAATCCCACATGGCAAAAAATGGCTCAAATATCTCTGCGTTTTTGAATCTGTTGCGATTTTGGTACCTACCCCAAATTCGCAAGGGACATAATTACAGCAGGAAGTATAGAACGCAAGCAGTATTTTGTGATTTGAAATATATAAAGCACATAAATATTAACATCAACAAAGGCAAAATATTATCAAGAGTACATGAAAAAAACGCTACAGTACCCTTGTGTTCTATACACCCTGTTGTAGTTATAACCCTTGCGAATTTAGGATAGGTACCAAAATCGCAACAGATTCAAAATCGCAGAGATATATGAGCCATTTTTCGCCATGTGGGATTCGACCTTATCTGGGCAAACAGTTCTTCAGAAACCATTAAGGCTGAAGTTCTGAAGGAGAGAAAATTGAGATATCACCCTTTGACTCCTAAAGAAAAACTAGCTATTGGTACCTTGGCCAGGGTTGTGCTGTGCAAGTAAAATGTTTGAACGAACTATGAGGAAAGAGGTGGGTGGCACAGCAAGGCATTAATTTTGTATGCAGGCAAACAGAAAGGGTAGCACATGAGGCACAAACTATACCATCCTTTTAGCTGATCTATCCACATTCATTCTATATGTCTGGCCTCAGACACTTGTAATGGATAACGGTTCTGGAGACCAACACACCCTATTTATACCATCTCTAAATGTTGTAGGTAAAATCTTCCATGGCTCCCCTTAGTCACACCCCAACCCATATCAATACAGCCAGTCCTTGCATCATTGTCATATCCCTTTGTTATGTTCATGTCACCAAGACATTTACCACTGCTTGCCAACGTCAGGGTGATGGGGTTATGAGCTTGGTGCAGTTGAGTTCTTGACTATGAAATTGGTGATTTGCGTACATGTATATGGTTTGTTTATGGGAATGTCTCCTCTCTTCTCAAGCCAGCCATTTCATATAAATAATAATATACATGTTGATTCAGTTGGTGTTATCTAACGATTTGGGCTTGGACAGTGCTTTTTCCTTATAACTCACGGTGCATTATCCAGCCATAGCCACACTCTGAGACCTTTTGTTCGTCTTCAAGAAGGTGCTGGTTTCTACCTGGCCATGTTAATAAATTGGAGAAGGATACAAATCACCCTCGCCATACTTCAGGGTTCTATGGGGAAATCGATCCCCGGCCACTGGGGCAGGAGACAAGCTCGCTGTCCACTATACCAAGCCGACCGGTGCTAGAAACCAATGTACATGAAGGATTTGAAAAAGTTTTTTAACATACCTGAAGTTTACACACTTTATTAGTATAGAATCCAATGGAGCCATGCAGGTGGAGTTATTAAGAGAGAACCGTCCTTAGATATCCTAGATGAACATGTCATGCCTAATTTCTCCATTTTCTTCGAAATGAATAAGAATCCAACGATTTTCCATAGCGATACATGTCGGCACCCGCCATTGCGGCTTGCTGACCCAGTTCTTTAGCCGAAAGTAGGTCAGGTACATCCGGGCATCTACCCACTTCTTCAACAAGACGAAATGGCCGTGTGCGTTGGATCGCTATGGAAAATCAATGGATTCTAATTTATTTAGAAGAAAATGGAACCAAAATGTATGCGAACAGCAAGAAGGGATAGTATATTTGTTGGTGTTAGAAGTACAGGACTTGACATGCTTGGATTATACCCGAAAAATGTGTGTAAAGGTGGAGGTATGTCGGGCAGAACGACAAAATGGCCCCGACGGCTTGGCAAACCATGCGGATCGCATGCACTTACAAAATGTCTTCTCCTTGATTAATTCTGGGGTTATAAGGTAAGAATTTAAAACAAAATGGAGAAAAATGTTAGATAAACGCATATTGAACCATAAACCCACTCGTGCTGTCTCATAACATTGATTAAACGCTACATAATGTAAAGCATATAGGTCTGGTCTATTATAAAGGCCTATAACTAAATTCATACTTAGATGTACACATGTCTAACATCAACTACATGTATAATGTATAAGGGTATGTTACAAGGAGAAAGGGAGTGATGGGATTATTCAATTGGGTTAAATGCCTTAATGTCCTTAATGACTACTTACTCGGAAATTAGGTTGATTCTAATCGTGTTATTACGGATCAAACAATGGCCTTTGCTTCCCATATCCCTCCACTTCGTCATTATATGCCCAATACTTCACTTCAACACAAGGGCTATAGCTTTTCTCAATTTTCCTATAGGTCGAATCCCACATGGCGAAAAATGGCTGAAATATCTCTGCGATTTTGTCCCTTGCGATTTTGGGGTCTTCCTGGGCTCTTAGATCGCAAGGATTGTTCAACTTATACCGAATCCAACAGGGAATTGAGACCAATTAAGCAGTTATCCTTGCATTAAAGGGGCTCAGGAAGGCCCCAAGATTGCAAGGGACAAAATCGCAGAGATATTTGAGCTCTAAATCGCCATGTGGGATTCGACCTTATGGACAATTGAATCCACCACATCTCTGTGGTGTATGGTGACATTAGGGAGGTTTAGCAACCACGACGTACGTCACCATTTTCTAATTTTACGTAGCAATGCTGTAGGTATGCTGCACGTCTGCGTTATATTGCCCACGTAGTGCCTGCTAAACCTCCATATTAACGATTACTGCACCCCAACCCACCTGTTTTTAAGTTCTGAATCTGCACGTGTTTCAATTTCAATAACTATAAATATATAATGGAAACCATCTTCAAAACAGCGAAGGTGGAGGAAAGAAGCATTTGATCCCGAACCTGTCATTCCGTGAGTTTACAGCTTACAAAAGGCATCATACTAATGGAGACTGGTGTCATGTATAGGACGCCCACCTGTTGGTATCCTGGATGCAACCTTACATGGAATTTGAAACTTCCCTCCATGAATGTATTATAAAAGGAACACAAATACACTATCTAAATATTATCACAGATACAAGGTGTTTCTGTGAAAGGAAGGACGGTCCCTTTTGTGGAAAAGGCGTTCTGGAATTTAACGCGTCTATTTATGAACACTCTATTATGAAAAAAAAGAATGAAGTGCAAATGACCATGTTTGGTGCGTTTGGTGAAGGTCGAATCCAACATGGCGATTTCAGTCTGCGATTTGGTAAAGCGATTATCCTTGCAGTGTATGAGCTCAAGAATATATGCCATAGAACACAAAAGACCGAAACAAAGAGATTTTGAAGCCTTAGAACGTCAAGTGGGATTCGACCCTCAAGAAGGTATATCAATCACTTGTCTGTGAAAGATACTAATTAAGATTATAATTACCGTAATCTCCCGCGTATAAGGCGCAGCCGCGTATAAGGCGCACCTAGAGTTTTGGAAAATTCTCAAAAAAAATGAAAAATTCATAACTTTGGTTCTACTGAATGAATTTTCAAAATTCAAAAACCTATGTGTAGCTTTGGCTACCCCGGACCCTCCTGGGCCCCCTTATGTCCTATTTTGACCAAGGGGGCATGTCAGATATCAAAAGAAAGGTCTTGGTGTCCCCCTTGTGGATCCAATGAGAACTAAAACCCCCCGTATAAGACGCGCCTTATACGCGGGGGATTACGGTATATAATAGACACAACTATAACAACAGAACTTAATTTTCAGTTGAAATTTATTTCACCATATAAATCATGTGGATCACAACGTTTCAGCGCGTGTCCGCCTTCATCAGGTGATGATTAAGATGTTAAAAATGATAATGGGATTGATTGGACTAAAGACTTATTTCTGTGAAGATCAGCTCAGGAAAATGTGGGAAATATTCAAACTGCATTTACAAGTAGTATACATGTATCATGTTTCTCTGTTTCTTTAGATGCACAAAAAACTTTTGCACTTTCATGACTCGTAGACCACTCAGTCTACTTAAAAGAGCACTTTATGTGGGAGTGGAGCCACATGATGTGCCTAGAATACAAACCAAAGGATAACACTGTCCCTCGTCTTTTTTTCTTTTTTTCTTTTTTGGAACAATGGCCAATGGCATGTTGCACAATAAGGTCGAATCCCACATGGCGATTTAGGGCTCAAATATCTCTGCGATTTTGTCCCTTGCAATTTTGGAGTCTTCCTGGGCTCTTAGATCGCACGGATTGTTCAACTTATACTGAATCCAACAGTGAATTGAGACCAATTAAGAAGTTATCCTTGCAATGTAAAGTCGAATCCCACATGGCGAAAAATGCCTCAAATATCTCTGCGATTTTGTTAGTTGTGTTTAATGGCCTCCCTGGTGCCCTAAATCGCAAGGAACTTATGTTATATCAAAGTTCCACTACAGGCTGTGCCAAGCTTTTATATCCTTGCGATTTTGGAATATTGAACATGTCAGACACAGAAAATATCCATTAACCAGGACAATATATCGCAAATGCCCTACAATAAAGCACAACACTGCCCTTGTGTTCTATGTTCCCTTCTGTAGTTATATCCCTTGTGAATTTGGGGAAGGCCCTAAAATCGCAACAGATTCAAAATCGCAGAGATATTTGTGGGTTCTTTCGCCACGTGGGATTCGACCTTAAGAGCTCAGGAAGGCCCCAAGAGTGCAAGGGACAAAATCGCAGAGAACTATAACAACAGAACTTAATTTTCAGTTGAAATTTATTTCACCATATAAATCATGTGGATCACAACGTTTCAGCGCGTGTCGGCCTTCATCAGGTGATGATTAAGATGTTAAAAATGATAATGGGATTGATTGGACTAAAGACTTATTTCTGTGAAGATCAGCTCAGGAAAATGTGGGAAATATTCAAACTGCATTTACAAGTAGTATACATGTATCGTGTTTCTCTGTTTCTTTAGATGCACAAAAAACTTTTGCACTTTCATGACTCGTAGACCACTCAGTCTACTTAAAAGAGCACTTTATGTGGGAGTGGAGCCACATGATGTGCCTAGAATACAAACCAAAGGATAACACTGTCCCTCGTCTTTTTTTCTTTTTTTTCTTTTTTGGAACAATGGCCGATGGCATGTTGCACAATAAGGTCGAATCCCACATGGCGATTTAGGGCTCAAATATCTCTGCGATTTTGTCCCTTGCGATTTTGGAGTCTTCCTGGGCTCTTACATCGCAAGGATTGATCAACTTATACTGAATCCAACAGTGAATTGAGACCAATTAAGCAGTTATCCTTGCGATATAAGGGCTCAGGAAGGCCCCAAGAGTGCAAGGGACAAAATCGCAGAGATATTTGAACCCTAAATCGCCATGTGGGATTCGACCTTTAATGGGCAACTCCTGGAGGTCTTTAGCACTGGATGTACAGACTATATTGCACCCTTCTTTACAGGCTATAGCGTGTGACATCAAGGAGTCTGCGTAGTCATGTGGTACCGCCCATCGTGGTCACATGATCTAGCATTAATCTCGAACCAGATAAGTAAGGCCGTACAAACCATTATAACATACTCCAAGCTCTTATAGAATTTGAAAAAAAAACAACAACTCTAATGATACTGTCCCTACGCCATAGAACTACCTTTGCTGAAAATATCATTTTGTAAAAACTATACATCAAGGCTATTTGCTCTGAGAGTGATGCTCGCGAGCTTGCACTACGCCGACTCCTTGAGAATCATGACTTATGTTCTTTACATAGGCTAATTGGGCGTTTTGTCTCTATGCAGTTCCTTTAATATAGTGTCCATGCCAAAAGTATAGATCCTCAACAATGGTATGATTAACTACATGCATGTAAATCCAATACTTAACATCATTATGGGGCGGGGGTTCGCAAAAGAATGCTTGTGTTCTCTACACCCTGTTGTACTTATAACCCTTGTGAATTTAGGGAAGGTCCCATAAACACAACAGATTCAAAATCGTAGAGATATTTCAGGCATTTTTCGCCATGTGGGATTCGACCTATACCCTCTTATATTGCCTAGGTGCATACAGCAAAATGGTATTTTGCTCTTTAGAGTTGTTTTGCGCATAATCTTCAATTTCATGCAAGGAAGTAATCTGTAAGTCGAGAGGTGATGCAGCAAAACACAAGTCAACGTCGTGATCCTTGAGTTGACTACACAATCCGCAAATGGATCTCTATTGCCTAAAGAAAAGGGAAGTAAAAATTAATTACCCTTTCCTAAGATATCTGTGATCATAAAAGCATTTTATGAACTATTATCAGAAGACCCTATAGGTCGAATCTCACATGGCGAAAAATGGCTGAAATATCTCTGCGATTTTGTCCCTTGCATTTTATGGCCCTTGTTGAGGGCATAAAATGCAAGGACTACTGCAAAGTTGACCCTAAACCACTGTGGGATTCAATATTAGTTGATCAATTGTTGCGTTTTATGGCCCCCAAAGGGCCATACAATGCAAGGGACAAAATCGCAGAGATATTTCAGCCATTTTTCGCCAAGTGGGATTCAACCTTATAAATTATGCTGTTCAAATAGAGTGGTTGCATAGCCTGCCTGAAGACTTTAGGTCAAATCCCACATGGCGATTTAGGGCTCAAATATGTCTGCGATTTTGTCCCTTGAGATTTTAGGGTCTTCCTGGGCTCCTAGATCGCAAGAATTGTTCAACTTATACCAAATCCAACAGTGAATCAAGACCAATTAAGCAGTTATCCTTGCAAGTGCAAGGGACAAAATCGCAGAGATATTTGAGCCCTAAATCGCCATGTGGGATTCGACCTTTTACATCAACAGTTCGGCAGGTTTTTCTTTTTTTATCAATTGTACATCCCCATCATGTATCACCAAATCTGGATGGTATATATCTCCTTTGATGTCTTCTTCTTCAAAAAAACACATCAAATATATTTAGTAAGGCAGGATCTATATGGAAAATAGTTTAATATTCTTTAATCTTTTTATTTAGATAATTATTGGGACTGCTGAGAGAGATGAGATGTAAGTTGCTTTTAGCCAATGGTAAGTGGAAAACATACAATTAGTTATTTTGAGCATTATTTTCAATTTTATGTAAGGAAGTAATCTGTGGGGCGAGATGTGATGTAGCAAAGCACAAGTCGATGTCGTGATCCTTGAGACTACACAATCCCCAAATGGATCTATGTGTGATTAACTCCTATTTACAATAGGTTCTATATATAGCTCTATACATAATAGATCTGTACGTCCCTCAAGTTCAAGAAATGAGCGTTAACAATTGGTGACCGTGACCCTATTCTCTTCCCATCCATCACACCACAACTATGAACCTTCCCTTGTTTCAGTCATGTCTGTACATACTCAGATACTTTCTTTTTGTGTGTGATGGAGGACACAGGATTTATCTGAGGTAAAAGGCAGAATTCTGGAGGAGCGCAACCATGGACTTTGTGTCATAGCCTACGTGCCTACACTGTCAGACTGCGCCAAGCTATTTACATTACATTGGTTTTATTTTTGGAAAACAGTAGGAGCTGCTGTTAGAGCACATCTAATGACCCTACAGTAGCTTGTCCTATATCCAGTACAGGGCAAGCTACTGCCCATTTACAATCGGCGCTGAGAGTGTGTATATATATATATATATATATATATATATATATATATATATATATATATATATATATATATATATATATATATATGGGCCTACCAGTCATGCTAGAATGCGGATTACTGTATTGTATGTTTCTTATGTTTCCCAGATACGAATCAGGTACAGTGTATATATGCCAAGGATATGTCTTTTTGCCGAGTTAAAATATATCCATTTCAATGAAACTAGAAGCTCCCCTTATTGATAGAAGTGGCATAGAGCTCGCCTACCTGTTGGTCTTCTGGACTGTCATGTCCATGAAATCTGACATTATCCTCCTTGGGTACATGACAAATGCAATACAAATGCATTATTAAACTGGTGCGAGGGTTACTGTGAAAGGAAAAAGGGACATCTTGGGAAAAAGCACAGAGAGAAGAACACTGATTGCTTTGACGCATACTGCACAGGTCACAATTTGTCTCCCACATGACATGTATGAAGGCATGTCGAATTAGGTTGACGCTCTCATATTTGGTTCGTCAACTCCACTTGACATGTGTAATGAAGACACATCACATATTTCTGATCCATTCACCTGAGTGCTAGGTAATACTGTGAGACAATTATGTAAGGGTCAAGAGCAGTCAATAGCTATGTACCAATGGTTCAATCAAGGCAGGCCTATAACAGAAGGCAGGGGATATCATAGTCCCACAGGCCTGAAACATTAAGGCACTTTTTCCTATTTACAGAACTTCTACTTGACTGAGGACCTCTATGCAGTCCATAAGACAAGGGCATGGGGGTGCATGGCAATGCCATATGTCTCCATGTAATGAAGATACTGAGATTATAGACTGTGGGTTAGCATACAATCTTTTGGTATTTTCACTGACCCAGACACAAGGTGTCTAACCTCTCCAGTTGAAGAATTCAGGATTTTGGGTGTCTATTTTGATATTCAATAACAAATGCAAATTTAACAATGAAATAGAATTCCCTACCATTCTATTCTTGATGAAAACAAAATGACACAGATACATCAAATGGCTCAAGTGTTGGTAGTACCTCTTGGTAGTGATTAATTCTGGTACCAAAATGGTTGTTTGCCCCATCTAGTGGAATATCCTAGAACAATTATGTATGTCAAACCATGACACGTCAAGTCCCTTTGACATGGCCGTGACCCTAGTCAACTCACAGATGATGTAGCATTTTAAGACATGTCAAATCATATAAGGATTACTGTGTGCTAAAGTTGTCATGGTGACATATGTGGACATGTCCCGATGATGTGTGCTCTCTGTGTCAAATCAAGTTGACATGGGTATACATGTCACTTTGTCATAAGACTTTTTTCAGTGCATGCTTTGGAATGCAATGTAATTGTGTTGGGACTCATGTGCTTGATAGAATGACTGGCGTAGGGGAGACCGGGGCACAGTGGGATATGGGGCACAGTGGGACAGTGGACCTTGTGTCTAAGAACAGAAAGGGAATGATTCAGTTTCCACACCAATAAGAGTCACGTAGATGCCCCCTTCTCTCTATACTAGACTCCTGTTTCCAGCCTTGTCCACTTTTCCTGGGTGGCTATTTGGCACTTTTTTGGACTTAAAGTAAGATTTCATCAATGACCTATCTTCCTTCTCTACTCTAAACTAATAAAGATATGTGTATCATTCCTTTTTTTTATGTAATACCGACTAAAAATGTCAGCTTTGGCATGAATGTTGCAGCACCAAGTTATGTGTGCCATAAGCTACAGCTTTAAACCTGAAGGAAGGTAGGCCTGGGGCAGAGTGGGACAGTACATACTATTTGCGGGGCACAGTGGGACACATCCAATTGTTTCCTGGGTGGCATAGTGTGCCCCAAACAATCTTGATCTTAAGAATCAAGCTCTAAATTTATGAATGTTTATAGAGACATTTTGACAAAGTTATACACAAAGAAAAATTTATTCCCTGCTTGAATTCAATCCTTCAAGTAGTGTCCTATTGTGCCCCAGTGTTCTCAGCAAATATGGATATTCACAAAAATGTTCATGATAAACAATTTAAATAAAGGTATCTACATATAATGCCCACCTGGAATGAATTCTGTATAAATGTGCATTTTGGATGCTTGGAAAATGATATTTGATATAAAAGGAGCATGTATATCAACTCTTTGAGCGCTAACACTCTTGTATCAGCTCTCCTTTTCCAGAAAAGGGGAGGGACTATCAGATTCTGGTATAATTGAAAAGTGTTAGGTTTAAAGCACAATCAGTGGGGTGGAGCTGGACAATATTTGTGCCCAAATAGCTATTGATAATATCCATTGAAGGCTAAGAGCACCTTTACAATTCAGGGTTATTCATTGACTCAGTCTCTCTTTGCTGGACAGTGAGTATACTGTCTGTTTGGGGAGTAAAAATGCAACATAAAGCAAATTGCACAGTTGCAAATTGGTAATAATGATGTAGAATAAGTTAATGGTGTTGAAAAAAATTATATGAAATTGATGGGAGGGATCATGGCGATTCCGGGAGCTGATGTCCCATTGTGCCCCATGGAGTGTCCCAATGTACCCCGGTGTTGGGGCACAGTGGGACATATTATTTTTTTCAAGAAAAATTTAATTTCATGAAATCCATTTTAGTTGAAGATTCATTAGTGCTCTTTTATTGTAGAAAATATTCAAGGGTGTTTTTTGAGAACATTACTTCTTTATTTCTCTTAGGTATCTTGACAGGAGAACAAACATGACCAAAAGGGTCCCAATGTGCCCCGGTCTCCCCTTTTTTCTGAGTTTAGACAACCTTTTAAGGACAAGAGCGGCAGGCGCCTAACGGCTGTTATAGGAACTACTGCATTTAACTCATTGAGGGGTATCTGGCATTTTTGAAGCAAGTTATCATCATTAGTTCAAAAGTTAAGTCTAGTCATAAAAATGAACATTTGTACTAGGTTTGAAGAAAGTTTTATAAATTACTATGAAGCCCCCCTCTACCCCTCCTCTGGATGTAGTCCATAGGCTTATGCAGTACAGGCCCACCCCCTTTCATACACATTCACCTTGTGCAAAAAGTAGCATTGGAACCATTTGATTTTACAATTTTATCTTGATAAGCATACATCAATGGACATAATTGTAGTTTTTTTCGAGAAATTGTTTGTAAAGTTTTCAAGATATTCACAAAAATCCCAATTGGCAAGATATTGGCCCATTGAACTCAATGTTAAGGGGTCTTACAAATGATGGCCAGTACTGAAGAAAGTAGTGTTGCCACCCCAACTTTTTATTTCATATTTCAATGACACATTATCTAAAGAACAAATATTTCAAGTTACAGGGAAATCCTTTGTCAATTTATTTTTGATCCACCAGGAGCCCTTGTCCTTAATGTTGTATTTTATTTCCACTCAATACAATTGAATGTCAGGAGAAATGAGAGTGTGGAAATATATAGAATAACTGAAAATAACAGGGAGAGCAGGCCCAGAATATATTTCACCGGGGCATATTCTAACTGGGTAATACAAATGTGTAAAGGCAATGAAAAGTGTCAGCAGACTTTAGAATATACTGCTGCAGCATGGCTGAGCTAGGAGCTGTTTTTCAAGTTGAACCCATCACCAAAGAAAAACAAAACATGCTATATACTAAATTAAAGCTTAGAATCTCAGGATTATGAATATATGCCAGGTGTAAAAAAAACTAAAAAAAAACCCATATTTTTCAGAACATGAGTTTGAAGAAAAAAACTGATTAAATTGTTTTTAATTCAAATTAATTCATCAAATCCTAATATTAACAACAGTTTCATTGAATAATGCAACAACCTATGAATGAACCCGTGTAGAAACCTATGTTTAACATGGGGATGATATTTTGAGATGAATTAGGTCAGTAGGTCAAAGGTCAGATCCCGAAAATAGGTCACGTTCTGCTAAGCTATATGCATACTTTAGATGTAGTGACAGGGCTACACTGAGTTATATTAGAGGTGCAAACCTTTACTTGTTATTCTTATTCATGCAGCAATGGAAACCAATATTGATCAAAGAATAAAGCCACATTTAAAACATAAGTAGGTAATGAATATCACTGAAAACTTAAAAAGATAGGATGTCAGCAATACCTGCCGAGGCATCATTAATATTGTGAATATCTTTTTGACATTGATCAATACAGATTATGTCAGTGTTATAATATGCAAGTCTGATTGACCCTTCTGACAATACCCCTGTAGGTATATTTGCTATAAAATTAAAGCTTATGATATAAGAAAGCTAGAAATAGCTTGCATCTTCTTAGTACAAATTGCGTCAGTAAACTCATGTGAACCACTAATGTGAATTTTACCTATATCAAGTACTCCAAATGAGCGCAACCCCTACACTTCCAGGCTGACACTGTGGGTTGGGTACTGATCCTTATTAGACCTCCTGGAGGGTATCTCAAAAAGATTGGGAAACCAGTTCTCACCGTAACTATTTGATCCTGCAGTTCTCCTACATTTCTCACCCTAAGAGCAGACTTCCCTGCTTGACTTCTGCTACAAGTGAACTGCACGGAAATAGGTCGAGTTGCAAAATAAGAGACTGGACCCCTCCTATACCACTCCTATAACTGACTCCCTCTTTACAATACAAGAGGGAATCCACTCCAGAAGGTCAGTGAGTTCAATTTTGGAATTATCACCTCCGACAGGATCAATTCCAAATCTTTTTGAGATACCCTCCTGACACCCCCAGTCATGTTGTGACATCATTATCAATAAGGGATAGTGCACTGAGTGGAGAGGAAGGCTCAACACTTTGGAATTTTAACCCAGTTTCTTACTTAATAATTAAATGACAATCTAACATTTACACACAAGTAACTCAAATGACATTGGAAAATACAATCATTCTAATAATTCCATGGATTAATAGTTCTCCTTACTACATGCCAGGGGCTTAGGAAAAGGGGGCGCAGGCCCCCCAATCATAATAGAGGTGGGGCCTGAGTATGTCGCCCCCCCCAAAAAAAAAAGAAGAAAAATGCCAAGAATTCATAATAAATTGGATAAGGAGCTAAAACTTTCATCTATATAGGTACATGTATTCTTGGGATTAGAACCCTGATTGCTAGGGACCTGGCAAAGGGTCAAATTTTATAGGCAATGTACTAGAAAAAGTAACCTTTTTGCAGTTTTCTAAAATTGGGATTAGAAAATAGTGTATCAATTGTGTGATGCAAATTTGTAATATTATTTAGATTTTGTAATGCATTTTCCTGGGGGGATGTTGAGATCTTTTCTGATAAGGGTTTTAACACCTTTTCTAGTACATTTACATTTAAAATGACCCTTCATGAGGAGTCTTAACAGTAGGGAGATAAGTTGTCATCACACTTGAGCCAATAATGTAAGGTTGTCACAGCGGGCCCCCAGCTTGGCACCCCCCACCATGAACAGTTGTTTCCTATGACTCTGCATTCAATATGCATCAGTCAGGAGACTTACATGCCTAACCACTGAAAAAGGGCGTTTTTATTTTTCATGATCATTATTTTTTATTATGGACCAACAGGGGCGTGGATTGTCAAAACCCATTTCCACAGAAGTGCAATATACCACCTCGCATAGGCTTATACTTAATATTTTTACATTAGATTTAAATGACTAAAATAGTAAATCGGACACATAATACCAACATCTGATGTAGAGAGAGTTTGGGGATAACCCTTGGGATAGTATCTGTATCCCATTTGGGAAGAAACATTACATTGGGGGAAATTCTATGTCAGAACAACCCCCCCTCCATAAATGGCTATTTATTTTCTCAGTGGATTTGCATAGGTCTCAAGAATGATCCTGGTGAGCATCAAAACCGTCGATTTCAGCGTTTCTGTGGGAATTTCACACCCCTGACCAAGTAGGTGGTGATTATATAGACTGCATAATTAGTGATCAGGCCCAAAATAATCATCAGGTGCTAACAGTCTAAAATATTGTTGAGGAATGCAAGATATCTCTATCAACATATCTAGTTGAGACCATAAGCTCTAATTCGATACCAAATGATTATGCCTATAAGTGATGATTTCTATGATGTTTGTTATGGGGAAAAATGTAGAAAGCAAAAGAAAGTCTTAATTCCTGATGTTTGTAATGAGAAACCAATTTATTCAGAGGCCTAATCAATTAACCCCCTTATGAAAAAGTTAAATCCACAGAGTTTGTACCATGAAGGGTGAAAAATTGTAGATGTTTCTCCTGTTTTTACATAAAACACTAAATCTTATTGTCTACCATAGATATTTGTGCATGAAAGAGAGGTGGGTACAAGTGTGCGCACTTATTATATAATAGCCAATTTCCAATTAGCCTACTTTTATATATTGAAACCTCTATCTACATTTATCATCATCACATACATTTCACCGCTTGTTGTACCACTTACTATATAGATGTGTAGGGACACCTGTGGGGTGTTTCAGAAGCAGGTAATGTTTACAACCGGTCATAAGGAGATATGATAGTAGTTTTAATAGTGATTGTAGGCTTATACCTGCATGTGTTTCTAAAGCTTTACCATTACCTTACTGTGTCTATAACTATATGACTGGTGAGAGATGATAATGGTTGCAGTTGTAAGTTTAGAATCTAATAGTTTTAGAAACAGATATTTAATGTTCATTATCATGTCCAGCTTCTGAAACACCCGACTGGGGACATGGCCTACACTCACTGTATATACCAACTTAGCTGGTTTAATTATCAGCCAATAAAGTAACACCAACTATTCACTGTGGTCCTGTCGGGGGTCAGTAGGTACCCATCTGATAGCTGTTCTCAGTAATAACTGCTGGCAATTAGCTTCAGCAATGGCTGCATCCATTGGACAATCCGCTAACTCGGTATACATGCTGCGTCCTACCAACAGGGAGACCAGCATGTCCCACATTACCATCAACATCAGTTCTATGCCTTAAGACTCTGTACAATATGCAGGAATAAATACACCTTTACTGCTAACTGATATGAGGCCTTATCCTATCGATCATGTCTATCTACTGATAATCATAGACCACAATTGATTAACATAAGGTGACCTATATTTCCGACATGAAAATAGATATACTGACCTAATTAGATTCAAGCATTTTATCCCTGGAAGTAGTTCATTAGTCAATGCTCCATGACTAAAATGCTCATAGTTGCTTGTTGAAATAGAATTACCCCTACCTTTGGTCTGACTATGTGTGTAAACAATTGATTACTGTATATGACCTAATAAGTGCCCCCTCCCCTCTTGAAGCCTTTTTCATACTAGATGAAGGCTGAATTTTCAAAATTTTGGAGGCAGAGACACTCTTAAGTGTTGAACTACCATGAAACTATTTTTTTCCCTCAGTGCCCTGGGTGCTTATTAGGTGGAATATGGTATATATACAAATATTTGCATCTTTGACCTTTGACCTACTGACCTAGTTAGTCTGAAATGTCACATTACTGATTAGGGTGCCTTTTCTACTTTTAATCACTTATAGGATACACAGGTAGAGGCATTATTTTGTGGTAGACCAGATTTAATTTGAATCAAAAATAATTGAAAACGTTTTTTCTTTGGCTCTGATTCACCAAAACTATGTTTTGTTGATTTTATTACACCTACCATATCTGAAATCTACATGTTTAGAGCTTTCCAGTGGTGTATATTTTTTTTTCTGGTGATAGGTGTTCACCTCTTGGGGGCCTCCATGCTGCAGTAATGGACCTGCTACATTTCTACCACTTTGCCGACTAGGGGCCCCTTATAGTTCTAAAAATAGAAATCTAGAGATGGGGTTAAAACCATGATAACATCCTTCAAGATCTAATAGAATTTGAAAAAAAAACAACAACCCTAGTGATACTGTCCCTACGCCGTAGAACTACACTGGCCATAAATGTTAAATACAGTTATTTTGAATTTATTTTATTATTTTTAATGTCATAAGCGCCTGGATATCTAAAGACGCGTTGCGAGCTTGCTGTTCGTAGACCAGGTAGATTGCGTCCGTGCCCGCAGTAATAGAACATGATAGTTTGAACTGACCAATGAGAAGGCAGGATTTGAGGTGTAAGGAGCATTGGAGGTGTAAGGAGCTCCATGTTCCTACAGACAGTGAACCTCTTGTATCTAGGAAAAGAAATGAAATGACGAGTGTTGTCTGCTATTACTGGAACTCACTGTGTGGTAATTGGATTGTAAGTGCTCTGTTATAGAGCCTATATTGCCTTCCATAACATAAGTCATGTAATAACGCAGTCTTCTAGACTTACTAGACTGATTAATTGCCCAGCACTAAGCACTGCCACTTATCACTAATTACATGTATATTCTTTTCTGTCATAAGTGGAAGATTCATTGCTTTAATACCTCAAGGGCGGATATGGGTACATGCACATGTTTCGGTGGGTCCAGAGAAAGGAGAGAGAGGGGGGGACGCATACAAACAGATAGACAGACAAGCAGAGACATGGAGAGGCAGAGGGAAGGAGAGAGAGAAAGAGAGAGAGAGAGAGAGAGAGAGAGAGAGGTGGGGGCAGACATACAGATGGGGCCCCCAAGGGGACCCCCCTAATGTCACAATGTCGCCAAAGTGCAAGGCTTCATGTCACATGTCACTTTTTTAGGGAAAATAATATGTCTAAAAATCAATCCATGGCTCAAAATTCAAAGCTTAAGGTCACATGTCACTTTTTTAGGGAAAGGACATGTCACATGTCACTTTTAAAAGGATGCAATGTCAGAATGTCAGCTCAAAATGGTCAAATGTCGCGATGTCGTTTTTTACTCCTTGGGGCCACACAGATGGGTGAATGGAGAGAAGTGGGAATCTAAGAGAAATGGGAGCACTGAGTAAATAAGAACCGAAGGAGGAGACAGCCAGCCCGATATGTCATAAGATGTTTGGATGGTATAGGGGAAAACAGAGACAGACAAACATACAGATAGTCAGGAGCGCATAGAGTACAGGCAAAGCGACCATTACATGTATAGGCCTATATAGCTATCGGTGGTATAGACTCTTCTTGTAACATAGCTTGTACCTTTTACCTAGACCAAACAGTCTACTTCTGAATAATATTTGATGGAACAGGAGCCAAATTATGTGCTTCGAATACAAATCGCCTCCATTCTTCGCCCACTTAAAATCTTATACACATGCTGACAAAGCAGACGACATTTCAGACACTGACAGGAAATTCCCGGAGGTGTTCTGCACCGGATGTAATCATTGTATTGCTTCCCTACATCAAAACTCCATTGCATGAACATACTTTCTTTTATCTCTAATTTTCCCATAAAATATACATAATGACTGCTTGTTCATGAATACAATATAAAGGGTGCATTTTATATGTGGTAATAGTAGATTCAGTGCCAAGCAGATTAACCTGAAAGAGTACATTTTGTTGGTTTCCTTTTTATTGTATTGGTAAGTCAGTGTAAATGATATAAAGTATTTAGGCTGGAACCACGCACGACTAGGGTGTACCAGTGTTATTCTATCTATAAAACTTAAAAGGTGTATCCTGTCAGGGGGTGGAAATGACTCGCCTCCTGCACGATTGTTGAACATGCCTATTCAAGGAGATTTTCATCATAACTATAAGAATGTATGGATATGTTTTTTAACTGTTTACCCTCATTTCTATTTAAGAGGCATGGTTTTCATAAGTCGGCAGTTTTTGTATAGTCTAGATTTAATTAGTTTCTAAGAGAGGAACACCCGGAGGAACATCTGGGATTGTGATGGAGGTTGCCCGCAAAACCCTCTAGGCAATCTTTATATATTGAACAAGTAACCAATGGATAACTCATGACGAGTGGGTGTTATCGACGAATATTGACACTAGGCCGTAGGCCGAGTGTCATTATCGTCGATAACACCCACGAGTCATGAGTTATCCATTGTCTACTTATTTTATACCACGAAACCAATAAATAATCAATATTATACCAATAAATTCAAGTTGAAAACAAAAATTATTCCCCCTCCCCGGGACTCGATCGAAGCCAGCCATACTGTGTGTACAGGTACATACACCTCCTCACCCGGCAGCGGACAGCGGCAGTGGCACACGGCGAAAAAAGATTTCAATGCGTCTCGCTGTTATGTTTGTGTAGAAAACACCTCCTCTCCCAGCAGCGGACAGCGGCACACGGCGAAAAAAGATTTCAATGCGTCTCGCTGTTATGTTTGTGTATAATACACCTCGTCGCCCGGCAGCGGACAGCTACAGCGCACACGGCGAAAAAAGATGCGCCCGGGCCAGGGCGCGATCCATGTACCTCTGACGGCTTGGCGCAACGCGCTAACCGCTAGACCACCGCGCCTTCTCCATTGAATGAGTCTCGCGGTTATCTTTGTGTATAATACACCTCCTCGCCTGGCAGCGGACAGCGACAGCGCACACGGCTTTGTATCATATCCAGATTTGGTTCGAACCGAGCATTTCTCGTCAGTCCCTGTGGCGCAATGCATAGGGAGTTGGATTTGGGATGTGAGACTGCAGGTTTGATCCCTACCCTGGCCTGGAAAATTTCGTGGGTTTTAACATGTAACATATGATTTGGAAGGCGTGCTGTTATCAACGTAAGGCGTGCTGTTATCCATGTAAGGCGTGCTGTTATCCATGTAAGGCGTGCTGTTATCCAGGATAACCGCACGCCTTCCAAAATTGATGTTACAGCCTATAGGGTGTGCAATATCGACAGATATGTGGATGGGAATAGACACCAAAAAGCACTGTGTAACCCACAAATCGTGGTATAAGGCCAGTTATGTATAACCAGTTTTTCGTAAAATCTATCCCAGAAATGATCAATTCAAATGGTCACATTTCAATATTGGATCTCAGGCCCATACTAATCACCTCATGACCCTTTTTAAGATCGTGTAATAAGATATATTGTGCACGATTTTCCCAAGATGTCAAATATATGCCTAGATATCAAACACGTTTATGAGCATATATTTTCTTTTTTATAGATGCTTATTATTTAGACTAATGGTGCTCTAGGGTTATCCTCCATTCATCCTATATTCATTATTGGATTTGAAATGACATATCCGGAAGTTAATTCAAAAGGCCCTGCCATCGCTACCCCTGCGATTGTAGCGATTTTTCTGCCTTATTCCTTTCCACGATGGTAAGGTGAGACTCTCTTCCTTTCTCATAGCCAGCCCTATCTTTTCAGTGGTCTTAGCCTCAGCCCTGCATACACTATTCCAAGCAGAACACACTGTGCACTGGGGCAAGATGCCCACATGTGAAAGAATAGCAGTGGAAACACTTGTTCTCACAAGAGTGATCACACAAGCATTCCCCTTCCCTATATGATCTACTCATAGAGTGTAGGGTGCAGTTGACCCCATACAGTATTCAAGTGCACTTAATGCATGAATAACCTCAAGAGCCCTCAATGACTCTCAGCAGGCACATTCACTCTTGAGAGAAGGAGTGTCCCCCAGGTGTACTTGCACTTAGGGAGTGGTCATTATTTATCAACGGGGGGGGGGTGGTGGGTTTTCGCGCGGATGCGCGAAAATATTTTACGCCCCCCCCTCAACGGCAGTAAAAAAATTTTGCGCCCCCCCCCCGCGCCAGAGGCGCGGAGAGTTTTCGTGCCCCCTCTTTGATCTATAGTAGCGTGCGGGCTTTTTTGCTAAAAAGAGGGTTAATTTTTTTAGCCCCCCCTCAAGAGGGGTCAAAATTTTTTTAGCCCCCCCCTCGAGAGGGGTCAGAATTTTTTACGCCCCCCCCTCAAACCCACCACCCCCCCCTGTTGATAATAAATGACCACTCCCTTAGGGGAAACCAATATTCCATTCTTTCGGTAACATCAGGTGATGGTATAGGGCTGGAACAGGAATAGTGAATGCCTGACTGGGCTACCACCACTATAAAATTGAGGGTAGACTGACCGAGTCTTATAGGATGTGCCTATGCTACCATCATGGGGGTAGCGATGGCAGGATCTTTTGAATTTACCTCCTGTCTCATTGTGTTAGTCAGATTGGAAGAGAAATAAGGATAAATCTATTCGGAGACATTATTCCTGAGCCGTTGAAACGACGACATTCACATAAAACCTTGAAAAGATTAACCAAGTCTCATCTACCCATTGTTCTGATTGATAATGGGGCGGCATGGTTCACCAATGAAAGACCATTCAAAAAGAAAATCTAAATATCTTTTTATCATCCATGCCATGCATATTAAATAGCAACCGCGTGTGTAATTAGATTGATATTTTAATTTACTCACGATCTCAATGAACCCTTTCAGAATATCCCAAATTTCTAATACAATGAACTAATTATATAGATGACCTACCTCATTTTACATGTGAGACTACTGAATTATCCCTAAGGTCATATCCTTGTTCAAAGTCTATCTCAATTTAAGATTCTACAAAGGTCCGGTCACGCTATCCCAGACCACTTTAAGGTTGGACCACTCCCTATGGCTATACAAACATGTGGCAGTGCCTGTTTCAACCTTATAACCCACTAAGGGGGTGTGGATGGGGGGTCCCCCATGTCACATGTCAATTTTAAGAAATGGTTATGTCACATGTCACTTAAATCCCCATGTCCCATGTCACCTCTAAGAACCTCTCATGTCACATGTCGATTTTAAGAAATGGTTATGTCACATGTCACTTAAATACCCATGTCCCATGTCACCTCTAAGAACCTCTCATGTCACATGTCGATTTTAAGAAATTGCCATGTCACCATGTCAAATTTAGTGGTCCACACCCATCACTAAGGGCGGCATAGTCCGTTAGTGCATCATGGCGACCTTACAGAGTTAATACACTGCTGTTGGTGTATCATGATGCACCAATGTAGTGCTGCTAGTCTTTATATACCCGCTGTCGTCATGGCTTATGAATTCAGCCCTAGCCTCTCTGTACCGCATCACTACTGCATTCATTCATCATGTCGTCCCTACCTGAACGATATGTACACTCTCTGGGGATCTACTCCCCAGCATCGAGAATAATATCTATTGAAGCTTCTTGTCATCACTGTATTGATGCATTATGAGGAAAAGTAAACATGAACCTGGAGGTATCATGCCGCCCTCAAAGGTTTAGGTTGTCTGCCTATGGTTGTCTGCGGTGACCTTCTGTAGGAAGCTGATCTTACGCCAGACGTGCTTGGACTTCCAAATGTAAATCTCAACCGTTGAAGAACTTTCTAGGAGTAAGTGTTACAGCATTTTAATGTTTGATAGACCCTGAGGGAGCGTTGACATTCTGCGTCACCTCTGTTGTGACCCTTTTGTCAAATTTAAGATATATATTCCTACGTCTTGTTTTCATTTTGGCAAAAGGGTACGAAATCAATGGACTCCAATAACCATCTTTATCTATCGCCAAGCCCTATACTCCTGCATAGAGTACCATGGAGTCACTCGATATTACGATCTTGCTAACATGTATTTATAACTGCCGTGATTTACATCATTTTTATGAAAACAGTTTTACCCTAATATGTATGACGTAGCTCTTCTGATGGGGAATACACTTTTGGAATAGACCTCTCTATGTCGTGTTTACAAATAGTAACAAGTTCGCGTAACTATGTAAAGTGGATCTAAAACAATGATGCTTATAATTACTAACACTGTGACAGGACACCATTTACCTTCTTCATCAAAACTGGTTGGGAGAGCATTAATTTTCTTATTCATGCTACATTATTTTTAAAGAAATTGCCCACCTGTGGGCTATATAGTTCCCGGGCTATAGATATACTTCCAACCACCTTTTAGTGAATAATATATACCATTGTCTGGGTGTATACCAGGCTTGGCTGGGCAGGCACGTGAGCCCTGGGGACGTTTAGAGTTGGAGGCGGGGACCCATGTGGTTTAAGTAGACTGCACGTGCCAAGTTTACTCTCACCCCTCATCAGGTGAATCCAAGCATAATCACCTTGTATGGGGAAACTTTATGACTTACCCAGGGAAAAGATAAGCTCAGAGACATTTCATTTCAGGCAGCTGCAGTTTAAGTACACCTGGGGCCCTACAGAACCAAAGAAAATATGTTTATTTTACTTGATTAGCAAAGCAAGGATAACTTTCAAATGTTTTTTTTTTCCTTTGCAAAGGTTCAGTGCTAAGCGAACCACAATTTAAAGTGCATTGCCAATGGTATTCCCAAATTGAAAAAGAGGATCCATGTACCGCTTATGAAAATGTCACCTAGACTTGAGATACACTGACTGTGCTAAGTAAATTGAACACATGAGAAGACGTTTAAATCTCATACACATGTACCCTCTTTACCCTGACTGATGAACTATGCACATGTAATATCAAAGTGCTTTCTCAATAGTGTAGGATGTTTTATTTGGTAGAAAACCCTACTTGAAAATGTATTTTCAATTGATGGTGAGAAGTTGACATCTATAACAACTACTTTCTGAATTAGTACGAGGAAATACCATCAACCTGGGGTTAAATGTACGATAGGCCTTTTTTTCTCTGTGTCATAATTGTCAATGAGAACAAGCTTTCACCTTGAGATCAGAGTGGTAGTACTTTTCGAAGAAATAACCTACACATGGATGTAGACAAATCCCTAGGCAATACCAGCAATACCAATAATCCTAATCTATCCCTCTTCTCCCTCCCAATCCCCAATACTAATCCTCATTCCTCCACATAGTGCCTCACATCCCCTGGTCTCGCTCTGCTGATCAGCAGCCTCTATTGACCACTATTGATTTGAAATCGTAATGCAATCGATCCGCCCAGTAAAATAGTCCCTTTCGGCCTGCACATGCGCGTGTTGCACGCTACTGCAGCCCACCACTTATGTAACTGGGCGAGATGGCTCATGAGGTTCAGCCAATGACCACCAGGTGGCAGGTAGTTGATTTGTTTTTTTTAGATGAGAAAATAACGAATTCCATTGAATTTTAATGGGCGGGTTTATCCTACGTGAGGTGATTGGAGTCATGAACGATTTTTAGGGATTGTTTTTAGGATTGTGGTAATGGTGTGTGTCAGAAAGGAGATTAGATTATCAATTATTTCCGAACATCAATGGTTGATTCGCTTGTTTTGTCACACCTGTAAAAGGTTGTGTTTGCATTACCTATAAAACCACCATAAAATACAAACTCCACTAGAAGGTACCCAATACCTGAAGCAAATGTGGAATATTCTAACAATTATGCACTTCTTTAACATAGAAAGTCTATAGAGTTCTAAATACCATATCAGGCCTTAATCATTAGTACCTACCTATGAATTTTATCGACCCCTACAACAGAGGGAGAGAATGGACCATAATTTATGCCCTATGGAGATCAATTAGAGAGAGTATGTGTCTGCGCATGCGTGACTATTGGCAATAGATCTGCTAGAGGAGTGATGTGGGGATTTAGTTCATGATGAAGCGGGGCCTTCTAAAAGAGGCTTGGTCTATGTACTTTGGTCTTTGAAGAAGATATTTACTTGGCCCACTTAAACATAAAAAATATGGTGCATAATTTCAGTCCTACAGTGAAGTACAGCAGGAGCGGTCACGCTAGAGGGGCATGTGTCCAGAGATGAACAGGTTTTCAACTAGAACCTGGGGTAAATTTTCCCTTATGATTTAGAATCCATGCTATACTGCGGACAGAATTCCATAGATATGATGAAATGGTGTCCATGTTAAGGAGCTACATACGCGCTGGGTTTGTAAAAAAGCACCGGTCTTGGAAAAGCACCGGGAAACATTGGTATTGTAAATTGTAGACGCATAATAATCCAACCTTGCATAGGCCCAACCTCAGCACCCTGGTGCTTATGCTGTCACAGTGCATATTCACCCCCATAGTGTTGTAGTCAAATATAGTTCCTATGAAAAATAGCACTACCCTGCCTATAATTAGTAGTGGGAGGCCTTAAAACAGACATGGAATGATAATGTTGGTACCAAATTATTTCTAAAAGCTTTATAAAAAAACATGAAAAGGTTTGATGTAACCATTGTATCTTGAGGTCACCTTTTGAGAGGTCAAATGCTCAGCTCAGTTAGATCGGTTTCCTTGGCAACTTGTGCAAAATCTGTGCCCATTTTGTTAGTTGCGATACATTAAAAAAAAATCAGACTAGTCTTAATCTCTAATTTAATGGGCCATTGCGGCCAGTACACTCAATAGAAGTCGACAATTTAGCTGGGTGAAGGTGAAAAATAGGGTCAGAATTTGACATTTCTTCTCTCATTTGTACCGTGACACCTTATAAATACAGGCCAATACGGTATATGGGTGCTTCATGGGCAAAGGACTAAGGGGTTTACTTTACCAGGTCACTTTGAGGATCATGAAGCTGTGGGCGGCACTTGAAGTGTTGTATAAATGAGCCATTGTTGTACCTAGCTGTATGATCAGCAGTGAATCCTTAGTTGTGAAGTGCACAGAAAGTTTGTAAGGCAAAGTAGGGCCCAGGTGCTTGAGTGTGTATGAAACTGCTATAGAGGAGAGAAAAAGACTCAGCTGAGGATGAATGGAGCAGGGGGTAAATGTACATGAGTGTATATATAAAGAAGTTCTTAGGAATGTTGGAAATGCAGGAGAGGACAGTGACTGGGATAGGCCTTCAACGGGTAGTATTGAGGGGGCAGTGTCCTGAAGTTTAACCCTCTCAGGAAAACATACCGTCTTTGTATCAACATTTTGTGCAAGAACACAGTATTGGGTCGAAAATCATAGAAGGTTTGCATATGACGAATTTGGAGGTATTCCAGCCCCTACTCTTCGAATTTTAGTTTCCCCCTCTATTATTTTGGCTCAAAGTGTCAGGCTGGATGAGATCTTCATGTTACATATGGGTTTTGATGGTCCCACATGCATATTTTGGACTCCAGGGGGGTAAAATGTGCCCAAAATTACCAAAATTGTCTGGGCGAAATTGTGTCTAGGGGAATGACATTTGAGTTACAAGCCATGTTGAGGGCTTAATTTTCTACAGAAACAATCTTCATACCTCTATGAAAATCTCAGGTCCAGACTATTTTGACCTGTAGATTAAGGAAATCACATTATCATTTATGTCAGATGTGTCCTTGCTATTGTAAAAGAAGCATACTTATAAGAATTCTTTTTCTGGGCACATGTCTGGGCGAATGACATGTAAGGCCCATATGCACACTTTCTATGATTTGTGACCATTGGCTGGGAGGCAACTTTCCAGCACTCCCTTGGGCAACCATGCCAACACATTGTCTTCATGATGTATTAATGTCAAAATGACAAAGGGCACAGATTGTACTAAAACATAATGTGTTCCTTGCAGGGTAAAGGATGCACAGTTGCTGGTGACTCAATGAGGAATAAGCAGGTGCTGGTAAAATCGTGGTAAGTTTAGGGATATATATGGGAAGAGGGGAAGATATACCTCTTAGGAATTATGTTCAGATTATGAATAGACAGGAACCAATGTTTTCCATTACTGACCCCCTGCTATGCCCTATAACCACTTTTAGTATATACAGCCACAATAGAAGATAACAGACCCACATCATTATGAATAACGTCTTGTGGCTGTTTATGGCCATACCTCGAGGTATTGCCTTGTGCATCCACGAAGATTTACAGAACTGTCCACACATTATACATGAGTAAATATTTTGAAGTCTGTGGCAGAAAGACATGAGATATGTTGGGCTGGTTGTCTCTGTGGTTTACAATGAACACGACTCTATATTTGTCTTGTATCAGCACCACTTGCCACCTGTGCCTCCCACCTGCTTCTAACCCTTTAAAGACACAGGGAACCATGTCCACCTGTTATCATGATGCTTCAGTGCACTGCCAGCAGATAACCTGCCTGTGCTATATTGATACATCAACAGCGACCCAACAGGAGTCTATCAATCCAATTACTTTGGTATATTGCATGAATGCAGCATCACACTTTGGAGGCACAGGATCATTCATCATGAGGACAAAAGGGCATAATGTATTAAAACACTCTATTGTCCTTAAAGGGGGAAGTAAAGGCAACACTGCATACAGTGGCACCAGTATACCTGGTGACTGGGCTTGGGTATAGGAGGGAGAGACAAGACCACTTAGTAAAGGGAAGGGCTCATGTGATTGTAAGGCTATCTGGATGATGGTGTTAATTGCCCATATGGGGAGCCTGTCACGCTTCTCTTCCCTCTAATTTTGTCTCAACACATAAGGAGCATGTCTGTGACATAGAGCCTCAGTGTGGTGGAGTTATGGGGTGAGATGGTTCTTGTCTGAACTTGCTGTGGAATGGAAGAAGGGGCATTATTATAGAATCCATGGGTAAGATGATACAAGGTAGGGGGAGGGGCAGCAAGGGGAGGGGCAGAAGGGAACAAAAGCACAACGAGACAACACATGCCACACCAGAATATATGTCCCCACAAAATAGCTGATAAAAGCTTATTCTAAAAAGATGAACAAAAGTTAAATGACCTTTTGTTGAGGAACAAACAACTTGTTTCTATACAAAGGCTCCTGTCTATCCCTTCAAACTACTAGGGGGTCTGTCAAAAAGACTTGATCCCCCCACTATTCTATAGCTAATACTACTTTGATATCAGATACATTTTGTCCCATTAGTCAACATTCCTTGGCCCCATAGTTCCTACAGGAGGCCATTTTCTATGAAATCTGATTTTATAGAAATCTACTAACAATCCCTTTATGTGACTCAACCTTTCAGACTGATCAGGACTGCTTTGTGCTACCTAATTTATCACCTTGAAGCCTCGAATTTATCATTTTCCTGATTTGAAGATAAACAGGGAACAGATGTTTCAGTGATAATTTGCTCTGATTCTCACTATTTAAACTGAAGAGTGTGTCTATCATTTGCCTAGGGATATATAACACTGAGTAGCGGGGGTGTGCGTATCTGTTTAGGAATCCTGCTGTGCTTGAATAACACCTCTGCAAGGGGATAGAGGCACACAATAGGTGATAAACTGGATGAGCAGCAATGTCTAGAAATGAGAAACCCCATGTTATACATCAGGAAATTAATTCTGCAAGAGGTAAGCTATGCACTTGGTAGTTCATGAAGTCAATCCGTGAATGTATCCAACATCTCCATGGGGCTTGTGCAATGGCAGAATTTATGTTGAAGATGAAATCTTAATTTGCATCATTTCACTCTGAACACTTTTCATCTTATTGACAAATGTCCATTTACTGCCTATGAGTCAATGATTCATTTGCATCATTATGTGATCCTGGTGAAAATCGAATGGCAGATGGGATATGATACGCCTAATATAATTGTATACATGTATTCTATTTCCGACGTTATAAACCAATTGCAAAGGTTAGGCCCCATATCATGTATACAGCTATACAGTGGTTTAATCTGGACTGGAAGCATCAATCTCATTCCACTATTATTCTCTGAAGCAAGAGGACAGTTTATGTGAACGAGAGGACCTTAAGCAGTCACACTATCTGTCATCTGCGGTTTCTCTTGCTTTTTAGAAGAAAAAGATGATAACCAAAGTTTCTTCTTGCAAAAGGTCATGATGTGCCAAAAGAGAGTACCGTGGCATGGACAGAACCCAAGACCAGGTGGAACCTGGAGGGTGTTGCGAAAGGACAGGAATTCAATTCTGTCGGAGGTGCTATTCCCAAATCGGAACTGACTACCCTCAGGCAATGACTTCTCCCCTGTTTTGCAGCAAGGTAATAGGTTATAGAATTGATTCTTAAGTTTTCATGAATTTGGAAATGCTTCCCAGTATGACTCACACTAAGAGGATTGATTCTGTGTGTAAGGTGAGAAGTTGGTTCTGAGCAGCAGAACAGCCAGGAACTGGAAGGTGAGTTATGACAGTGAGAATCCGCATCCGATTCTTTTCGCAATAGCCTCCTGGATATCGATAGATATCAACCCCCTCCCCTTTATAAATATATAGGACCTCTGTCTGCTCCAGCAACCTACCACCATAATTGACAGGGATACCCAATGACCAGGTTAGAGCTGTCAGTGTAGAATAACCATTATAACAACAGCTATGCAGGTACATCTACTACAGAACTACAAACTATGGCCATTGCATGGGGTCTATGTGCGTGCTGGCACCCTCAGGTGGTCACAGGTCACAGCTCCCGCCCACACCTGTGTCCTCCAGGGTCACGCATTGGATCATGTACACCTAACTCCAGTGTGGTCTTAGATCGTCCAGTGTGTAAAATACACTGGCTCAACCCCTTAACCCTTAAAAGGCCGACAGTGTATCGATTCACCATACCTATTGGTCGTCATGATGCATGAGAGTAACCCTGGAGAGTAACTCATGTACCATGCTGACTCTATATGGGGTGAGGCACTCCTGGAAGATCAGTACTATACGGCCATGATGTGCTGGCTAGCAGACTTCACGCTGTAAACTGTTTTAAGGGACTACGTACAGCACCCTGCTTTTTGCGGACTGTTTAGTCCCTTTTGTTGGTATGATGATATTACTTTTTAGGTAAGTAACTCTCTGCTTTTATACATCATGGCAGCTGACCCTCTGAGCTTGACACACTCTCAAAGAAAAGACGTGATAATATATCACGATAGATGAGAGAACAGCTAGAGGTACTATCATATTGCATGTGAAGGGTTAATGACCACTTCTCATTCACCCTTTTTCAGACCTACAATTTCCAGGTCCAAACTTACCATTTGATTTATACTTTACTATTCGACAAAGAGGAAGTGGTAGTGCACAACCAGTAGTTAATATAAAGACATCGATTCATAGCATCCCCCCTCTATCAAACCAATTCTATTACAATAAAGCTATTGTTATTAATCAACACATCAGTAACGCACCTGAGCTTTAAATCAGTTCATCGCAGCGAGATCTTAGTTCACACCCTAATGCTAGGTAAATATTTTAGTTCAAAGATTGTGCACATAAATTGCCCTGTTACATGTAATCCAACTCTCTGTGATATGTGAGGCATGTGGATTGGTCTGCTAACCATGTAAGGGCTGGACGATGCCTCCAGGTTCTTGTCTCTTTGTCGCCATGATGAACCAACACTGCATTGGCATATCATGCCGTATCTTTGTCTAAGTATTATGTTTATTGGGTCGGCATGATGCAGCACTGGCAAGAAAACTTAATGATCACTGCATGCTGCATCCAAATGGGGATGATGCTCTAATGCACCACACTACTACAGCCTTATAGGGTTTAAGTATTGGTTGTGCCAATGGCCTTGGCCTAACCTCTGCCTAGCCTCACAGCCAGTGCAGAGGGTGTCAGTTCTCAGGTATCCCCCTACCCCAGCCATCCCTCAGACATGCGTACATGCCTCCTGGCCTCCTCCATAATTATGCTACCTTTCTTATTCTGTGCCAATTCGCTAAGTATAGTGGGCCCCTATACCCGTGAGATCTTTGTAAAATCATGGGTCAGAGTGCCAAAATGGTACCTTTGACTGCCTGTGTCTGGCAGATGTCTGGATGGAATTGCTATGAGTGATCACATTGTGGGCATCCATATATCATTCTTTAATTCAATGGTCCTTAGAACTAGGAATTTAATGTTGGCGTGCTATTCCTCACATATTGCCCATAATGATGAAACCATTTACAGTGATTTACGTATAGATTTAAACATAGTTAATACTTAAATTCACCAGTATAATCATAAAAACCTTTAAACCTGCTACACCTGATACCACTTATACTATGACAGTTATGGCGTTCTAAGTCTTAAAGAAACGTTTGGAAAGATAATAGTAAGTGAGTCGTACTTTGTACATCACAAAAGACGTCAAGCATGATGACAGTCTTTGCTTATTGTTGGACAGGGAATGACCCCCTGCTTATGCCCCTTCCAGCGGGGGTTTTGTATTGAAATATAGGGTTGTTCAAATGCATGCCCTGACTTGTAACAGATATGCCATTTATTTTGTTTACATGTCTGTCTTTCAACAGTGGGTATGATTAGTCTTCATGTCAGAAGCTCATGCAATTGTAGGCCCTTTAGGAAATATTGTCTGAAGGGAGAAATGTGTATGTATCTATGATTTGAAAGCCACGCATGGAACTTTCTTTCCCTTCGTTCTTGATATAAAAGAAAAACACGAAAGATGAAGATAGCGGTTGCAACGTGGTTTTTAGTTTTGCGATTAGGTGAACCAAATACATTGGGTCGCCAAAAAAAAAAAAAATCTAACGTGACACTTACCTCAGGTCCCAGCTGAAGGAGCCCCTGAACAGCCTCCTTGGCCTGGAGTACTCCATGGTCTTTATATCTATACCATCTATGAAGGGTTGTACCACCGTGTCCGGCCTCCTCTGCAGTTCCTCCAGGAGGGGCTCCAGCCACCCTACGTTCACCTCCGTATGAGCGTCCAAAAACACCAGCACCGGACCTGCCGCCGCGTCCGCGCCACGCATGCGCGACCGGATGAGGCCCTCGCGTTTTGTATTGCGCATGAGCGTGACCTTGGGGAGGAGGCGGATGTAGCGGTCAAGCTGCTGTCCGAGGTCGGAGTGAGAACTGCTGTCATCCACAAGGAGGACCTCCTCCAGTAGGTGGTCGGGTGTCCTCTGGAGGACGCTGTGAACCGTGCGCAGCAACATGGAGACCGACTCGTCGTAGAAGGGGATGATAACTGACGCGCGCGACAACGAAGCGCGACTTCCGGATTGAGATTTTTGATACAGGTGATGCCGGGCTATACATGCTTCCGGCCGGGTATCGACGATCTCGCGGTCTAGTGGGATGCTGTCACTTAGGGTAACGTTCAGGTTGTAGGCGGTGTCCGGCGGCCGATTCCGACGTGTTTCATCTAGCAGCCGTCGCTGGGCTTCCGCCAATCGCCGCTTATCAGGAGACGCGTCGATGGCCGCCACGGGAGGTGATTCCACTATGTGCGGTTTCGGCTCGGAAGCCTCTGATGGGCCGCCGGAAGTGGAGGCTGCAAGCGCTCCAACTGCCGCATGGAGTTGGCGCCTGGTGGCGGCGGCTAACGGGAGAGCTGGCGCTCCTCCTGGGCTGTAAGCCGCCTGTTGCATGAACACCAAGGTGGTGGTGAAGAAGAGACATGTCGTCAGCACGAACACCCGCCGGAAGACACAGCGGAAGACAGGAGAACGCGGCGCGGGACAGCAGCCTCCCGCCATCGTAGTAATCGGTGCTCACCACCGGATGTTCCCGCTGACGACGATGGTCAAATCACTTCCGGTTCGCATCGTAGCCAGAGCCAGCCGTCTATAGCTTAGACACATCCGGGATGCACAGGAGAAGTCTGGGCGGGGTGCATGAAGCAGCAGGGGGCCTCATATCCGTAAAGATCAATCAATTGATGTATTGAACCCTTTGCTGTTACACAGAATTCCATTCATGAGGACTGACTGGTGCTCGAGTAAACAGCATTCACGTTTGCTTCTACTCCCGGGTCTACCGCCGATACCACTGTCCCTACCAGGGTAACCAGGTGCGGGCAGGTACCTTAGCAACTGGTCCCCTCCATATAAACAAACCTGCTGGAGGTTTGTGTGTCTGTTCACCTGGTAACGAGGATAACAACAACACTGGAGGCCACCCACCACCCTCATACAGCATGTAGGCCTCCAGGGTGCCAGGGATATCTGCCTTAAGTATGAGCTCCTCCTCCAGGACTTGGTCTATTTCTCTACTGGCCACTCACCCTTTAAGGAAGTCCTGTACACCTGGATTGCCTCTAGCTCCTGTGGGTATCGCGTGTTGGGGGTTGTTTTATGAGGGTTGAGGTCAGTTTGAATCAGAACCAAGTATCTATGGTAGCCTATAAAAGGGAAGGGAAAGAAAACATAATGCATTACAATTTAAGGCTAGTGGTATCCAGGGAGATTTGTCTTGGGGTTGGGGGAGGGGTGCCAAAGGAAGCTCTACATCTAGCATTTCTCCTGAGGTTGGAGAAGCAAGTTGATGTGACTCAATAGAGTTTATTGCCATCAGTTATAGCTATTAATGTCTGCATGCGTGCACCAAGAAGAACTCAAAGAGTCCCATTTGAATGTCAATTGGACATAACCTATAATATTAAAAGCATATTGAAATACTTATCACTTATAGTATATGCCAGATATGTTAACCCATAGCTTAAAGGCATGGCCAGAGATCCCTGTCAACAACACAGAGGTATGCCAGCACAATGCTCTACTACTGTACACATCTTTTTTTTTTTTTTAATAACTGACAGAAAACATAGTGTGGGGGTACATAAGTCACTCACCTTTCACAGCTCCAAAGTGGCCTGGTAGGACACTTTATAACTCCTGTACCAATCAGTTCCACACCAACTCCGTCACTGACTATAAACCAACCAAGCAGACAGGTGTAGTGCCTATGGCCTGCCTGTGCCTCCTGTGACTGTCCCCTCCAGGGTGTGTGGTGCAGCCCACCTGGAGGCAGTGGTGCGTCCAGGTGGCACACAGACAGGTGTGTGCTGGTGTGGAAGGGGGTGGTGACTGACTGGTGGCAGACCAAGGACGCCACCACACTTTAAATACAGGTAGCTCTTCATAGTACGTGGAGGTCCCCTCCCCCTCATATATATGTATGCTTTGCTTACTTTTTCACCGTCCCATTGAGTGCTGACAAGAGAGGGAATCCTCCTGAACCTGCCCAGGTACTAACTCACAGTCACACACCCTTATATTCTTCATAAATCCTCTCAATTTATATCTACTTTCTTCAACAATTACACAACACTCTCACAAATACATTTTATACCTTTTGTCTTCATTTATCACTCGGCTACATCACCTGGTTTCTAGGGCTAAAGGGGGAGAGGTTGAGTTGAGTGTGAATAAGTCAGGGATTTTGTATAATGTAATTCATTCTGAATGTCGTTCTAATTGAGTGACCATATCTCTGAATATTCAGATCACTATCTCTGTTTGTATCTCTCACCTGAGGCAGTGTCGTGTCATGGCTGACTACCCCAGGGACATGTTTCCTTCCCCACCTGGGAGCGGCCCCTTTATCCTCCTGGTCATATTTTTGTTCATGTGGGTGTCACCACTGATCCATGATACTTCTTGACCCATGTCCCCAGTTTATGTCAATACCCCATGTCCCGAACTTTTACTGGCCCATGCCCCCCCCCCCCTGCCTTGATGTCCCCACCCATCTCAATGGGACATCCTCACAACATGGCTCAAGGTCCCTTGCCTGGACCATGGGTCTGTTTCAATACAACATACGATTCCCAATTAGCTCTACGATCACCAAAGCACAACTGCGATCACAGAATTTGGCTAAATATTTGTAGGATATATACAAAATATATTGAGCATTGTACAGGACTATATAGTTATAGTTCTGAATAGCCCAATAACCATTTCCATGTATTTTAACAATTTGATATAATCTAATTGGAAAAATAATGTCAAGTGACTGACTGTACAACAGGTGATCGTTCAAGAATCCAAATGAGGAGCAAATCATTGTCTGTTCTGAAATAGACCCCATGTTCTTTCTCAATGCCCCTGTCGTCCTTCCCCCTCACCCTGTACCATGTATAACTGTGCAATAAATTTATTTGAATGTGGGTGGACTAGGGAAGTCATATTCTCCTTCCCATGATGAAAAGTGTTTCATTGGAGTGCGTTAGAAGCACCAGTAAGAATACATGAATATATAACTGGCTCAAGGTGTTGGAGCAAAAATAACCTGCCTTATCTTTGCCTATGGGACAGAGCATTAAAATCACTTCATTAACGCCCCGAATTTAGAGTCCCCTTTATCAAGTTTCGCTTCCGATATATGTAACAGTTAAAAAACAAACCCATTTAGACTGTATCTGGCCCAGTGCCCTTTTATATATAGTTCTATCTCAGTTTCCAAATCAGCTTACCCAAAATTGTAAAGTAGATATGAAGATTTACCTTGGCATGAAAACATATGAAACACAATTAAACTATGAATTATAAATATGAACGAGCTGTGACTTGCCCTAGGGGTCCTGTCCACAGAGCCCTAGGTGATATCAGAGTATATCAGGTGATTAAATCCTCTACCCCCTCACACACACACACACACACCTCCCACAATAACCTGCTACACCCTACTCTATCCCTATATATTAGGATCCCATTATGTCTGTCATGGATAATTTGCCTTTGTCATCATAATGCGCCTATGTAGATCAGGCGAGTAACTCACCAGCATTGCATGACCCTGTCTCATTTAGGACATGGCACAGGGACATGCATGTAGAATGACATGGGGGAGAGATAGGTCAAGACATGAAACAGGGGCATCGGGCAGGCCATGGGACAGGGCAATCATCAGGACATCACGGGGCAGGGACATAGGTCAGGACATGGGACACAGACAGGTCAGGGTATGGGGCAGGGATGAATGGCCTGGTATAGGGCAGGGATATACTTCAGGACATGGAGCAAGACTAGGACAGAAACATATGTCAGGACATAGGGCAGGAAGATATATATCAGGATACGGGTCAGGCGTATAGGTCAGAACATGGATCAGGGATATTATATCAGGACTGTTAGGATACTTAAATACAGAATGTGTACATATTGACAATAACCCCAAGTGGTTTTAACTACATCCTATCAACCTTTTGACCCCTTACATCCTTCTCCTACACTTCCTCCCCAGTGACATATTCTAGGGAATACCATGAAAGGATACCTCCTGGAAATACCCCTGCCACCTATTCGGGCAGCTGGGTACTATTTATTTGTCTTCCGAGAACTCTCACTGCACATTCACCTCATACTTCCATATGAGGAGCATAACTAGACTTTTGACCCCAATGCTCACTGCATGGTGTATCCCTTATAAGGTAATGATCAAGGGACATGGAACAGGGACATGGAGTAGGGACATCAAGCAGGGGCATGGGGCAGGGACATGGGTCAGGACATGGGGCTGGACAAGGAACAGGCACATGGGGCAGGACAAGGAACAGGCACATGGGACAGGACAAGGAGCAGGCACATGGGGCAGGACAAGGAGCAGGCACATGGGGCAGGACAAGGAACAGGCACATGAGGCAGGACAAGGAGCAGGCACATGGGGCAGGACAAGGAGCAGGCACATGGGGCAGGAACAATTAATTCCCATGACTCTATCCATGAATCACGACAAGTAAAAGTAAATGGACTTGTCGTAGGTTGGGCATTGGCTCACAATGTGAGTAAGAATATTGCTGAGATTCTCGAATATTAATGATTTGACAGGAGAAGCATTACACTAGTAATACGATCTTATCCTGGTTCCCTTGTCCGGATCGATACGAGATAGGGCCCAGATAGTCGAGTGCCATAACAGGGACATGGGCTTCAGGTGACCCGAAAATTAACTGACTAAGGATTTCCTTTAACTTGAAATATTTCTTCTTTACATGATGGGTTAGCAATGCTACTTTTTTTGGTACCGACCATCATCGGGAGGGCCCTTTAACATGGGGTCCAATGGGCCAACACCTAGCCAGTTGAGATTTTGGAGGGATTTTTTGTGAATATATCTAAAACTGAACAAACAATTTCTTTCAAAAACTACAATTATGTCCATTGACATATGCTAAACGAGATAGGAATGTAAAATCATATGGTTCCAATGCTACCTTTTGCATGAGATGAGTGTGAATGTAAGGGGGTGGGCACCATACTGCATAAGCAGCCTATGGATGACAGTCAGAAGGATTCCATAGTTAGAAATAACTATACATGTTGTCATATCCTGATAGTCTCTAATAAGGTATGACATATGAATGATCCATAGCACAAGACCTCATACACAATGTATCAGTTGGCAGTAAAGGATGATGTTTGTTCCGGCATATTGTACAGAGTCTTAAGTGATGATGTGTATACAGTCATGGCGCATGTTGGTCTGTGAGTCTACAGGACTCAGCGTGGAAATAACCTGGGTGCACAGGGCGACCCTAGTGGTCGCGTGTGTAACTAGCATGTGATACAAGTGTTAACATGTGGTGGTACTACATGTGGTACATTATAATAGTGGTTTATAGGGCATTAGCATATTAGGTTATGGAGGTCGCCATCTTGGTTAGGAAAAGTTTCTTCAAACCTAGTAGAAACATACACTTACATCGCTAGACTTAACTTTTGAACTAATAATGATAGAAACTTGCTTCAAAAATTCTAAAATGCCAGATAGCTCTCAAGGAGCTAAATGCATTAGTTCACAAAATGGACGCTGTGCGCCTGTCGCTCTCTCCTTACCAAAATTAAGCCCTTTTTTTATTTTTGTTATTTCAGTGAAAGGACATTTTATTTTACTACAGACGCCACGCATGGATTCCATAGTTAGAAATAACTATACATGTTGTCATATCCTGATAGTCTCTAATAAGGTATGACATATGAATGATCCATAGCACAAGACCTCATACACAATGTATCAGTTGGCAGTAAAGGATGATGTTTGTTCCGGCATATTGTACAGAGTCTTAAGTGATGATGTGTATACAGTCATGGCGCATGTTGGTCTGTGAGTCTACAGGACTCAGCGTGGAAATAACCTGGGTGCACAGGGCGACCCTAGTGGTCGCGTGTGTAACTAGCATGTGATACAAGTGTTAACATGTGGTGGTACTACATGTGGTACATTATAATAGTGGTTTATAGGGCATTAGCATATTAGGTTATGGAGGTCGCCATCTTGGTTAGGCCCCCGACTCCAGAGCAGGGCATTCTGGGTAAATTTCTTATCAGTCTCAAGAACAATGGTCAGTGATAAGCCTGATAAGCTGCACCATACCCCTTATCTTAATCACTCCAAGTACCTCTCTATTGTTTCAGGTGTGAAAGAAGGTGTTAACTCAGATAAGAGACAATGCCCTGATTGTCTTACCTGTGGTGTCAAAGAAAAATTTAAATGATCTATTGCTCTTTTATTTCAAATATTTCATCCATTTCTAGATCATCTACGTAAAGCTGTTGATGTGAAGAATCCACACATATGATTTATGGAAAAATCATGTGGATAGTGAATAATTGGCAGGTTGTCAAACTAGACTATACAAAGAGGCCAAATGATGTTCTAGCCCCCGACTACATGAGCCATCTAGCTGAACCTCTTAGTACTAGCGATGTGTTAGTCCCGTATAGCGATGAATGATATGTAATAATATGATATGGCTATTCCGACCTAGCGGGAGACAATATTAGCCAATGAGAATATTCCTTTCATTCAGTGCAGACTTTTCAGGGTGCATTACGTAACACCTGGTACCCATCAGCTCGCTGTTATCAGTCCTTATCTCGCAAGGTATCAGCTTCAGCAGGGGTCGGCCCACTAAGGAATCCGCTAACCGGGTATTCCTCAGTAGCAGGTTGTCCCATGGGCGCAGCCATTGCTGGAGCTTGTTACCAGCAAGTTCTACTGATAACACCTATCAGATGGGTACCAATTGGCCCCCGAGAGGACCGCAGTGAATAGTTGGTGTGATTTCATTGGCTGATAATCAAACCAGCTAAGTCCGTATAGTTAAGGAATTGGCTATATAACATGGTATGCTAATGTAGCGTTGGGGACACAGGAGGAGATGGCTCCCTGGTGTCCCCCTGTGTCTGAATGTGACATATAATCCTGACACCCCCTCCCCCTGCTGGCATCCACGTGAACTACTGCTCATGACCAAAATCTGCTATCAAGTATCAAGTCTAAGGTCACCTGCTAGCCATTTCTCAAACGCTACGATCCTACCCCTCTCCTTCCAATTTCAACCACCCCTACGATCCAGTCCAATGGTAGTGATTGACCCTGGGTGGTGATGTATTACCTACGATTGCCTATTCAGGTGCATGCCCTTTACCTCTATATCTGCACCAGTCATAGTGATTGACCTTGTACAATCAAGAATTCCCTTCCGATCCTGACCAGGTCAGTACGATTTGGGGGTGCTCAAAACTTAGCTTCTGAGAAATGACTTCCAGCACAGGTGTGCTCCCAAGGGTCACTGCTATCATATTGACATTGGATCTATAAACTTTAATACTGTAGTAGTAGTATTAAGCATTTCAATACAGGGATATATAAGTGAACCAATGCTTGGTTATAATTTGCTGAATGTACAATATCATGTATAAATCTAGTAACCCGGCAATGTGAAAATGGGGGGGGGGATTATACGGCTCAATGACTGCAATGAAGGAGAGGAGGGTAGAAAACGCGTAAAACAGAGAGAGACAGACGTGTACTAGTATTGCATAATACATGTACATGGGCCCAGGGGATACATGAAGAATTATTGATGGGAGAGGTAAAGGTTTTGAAAAAATAGAAATTGCGTTTGACAAACTTTCGATGCCAGATAGAACCTTATAAAGTCAAATGGATTGGTCTTGTAGAAAATATCCCATAAGTACTGCTTATAGGCCTATTCTATATCTGTAATATAGAAAAGGATCATCTTCCATGGAAACAACTTGAATTTTTTTGTTGCTTAATGTCTCGCATTTGGCAGACACTAACGCTGACCTAGCTAGTCCCAGATTAAATTGGTCACAGAACCAAAGAGATAAACCTGTTGTCTGAGTCATTGCAGAATTTGGTGCAAAATGACTTAAGGTTGGAATCATTATTAATTCAACACGACTAAAATTGGCCATGCGTGTTATGGTTGTGTAGTCTGTTACCCTGGTAATACACCATCAACACTGTCCCCAAAAAAAGTGCAGACCTATGCAAATACCCTCATTAAGTTCATTAGATGTGAATAATTAATCTGGCCTGGCTTTAATGGCAAGAATGGCTAAAATATAGATTATATAGTGTAGCCTCCTGAGAGGAATTGAAACATTGAAATGCTCAATGCATCAGATTTGTAGCCACCTAGCGTTACACTGGTGAACTAAAGTGCACTGCATTTCGTGGTAGGATGGTCTGCCATAACGGTCCTGCTATATGGGGAGTGTGCTCTACCATAATACAGTGCAACATAATTATTTCTTTTCTTGTTGGACCTAATAAATATTAATCTATGTTCGATATAAGTCACTCGAGCAGAGAAACTTTTTCTGTTCGCAATTTACAATTAAAAGACATAAAAAATAGTGGGGGTCTAGATGGGGGGTCCCCATGTCACTTGTCGATTTTAAGAGAAGCCCATGTCAAATGTCACTAAATTTGCAATTTCCCCTGTCCTTGTCACTAAGCTCTATGTCACATGTCGATTTTAAGAAAAGCCCATGTCCCATGTCACTATCTTTTTTCTGGCCTGTCATTGTCACTAGAACTCCATGTCCCTTGTCGATTTTAAGAAAAGGCCATGTCACACTGTCGATTTTAGGGGTCTAGACCCATAATAGTTGCGTCAGATGGGTTAAGTCGTTTTTCGTCCACTATCCCGTTCTAAACTTGTTAGCAATTATCAAACACGACTTTTCTTATCAACTAGCAGTAAAGAAAATGCAGGAATAATGCGCACCTGTACTAGAAGGCTGCTGACCGTACTAAAACAAGTAAAGGCTGCTGGTGCGAATACGTATTCTACTAGATAAAGAAAATTATCTATAGATAGACATATCTAACGTCTGTTCGGGTAAATCCTGATTGGGCATTGAATATTGCCAAATGCAAATTCAAAACGAACACTGTAGCACCGGTATTTCGAAATGCAGGATCTGGTGTGTGCAGAAAGTTCAAGACTTGCCATTTACAAGTTAACCAATGCAAAGGAAAATTATAGGTATTATGTGATGCTAAACTGCGTTCAAAGTAAGGAAAACACACATGTATACACTCAAGTTATCCCTCGATCTAATTCTAAGTGTCCTGTCGGTCCAGTTAAAAAAAGGGGGGGGGCGTCCATAAATGACGCTTGTTGCCTATTGAAATACAGACCCTGCTACATGTAGTTAGTAGTTAAAATAATTTGGCAGTTGTGAATGAATCTCTGATCTGGCCTATCAAGGCAGTAAAGAAAAATCTAAATTTCCATGATCATTTTTCTTGGGGATACCAATGGCAAAGCACCTTGACCCTTGCAAGAGGAAGACATGTAATTACGTTTAACTGAGGTTATTTTAAGATTAAGGCTATATTTTAGCATGAATAGTGATTATCTGTCATGGTATAAACCATCCATGGTTTGGGTTACTAACGCGCCACATTTTCTCAACAAGATATCATATTAACATGATCTAAAAAATGACAATATATCGCAATATTGACATGATATTCATATGGAAATGTTGTGAATGTAAATGTCATCCCTACTCTAATGTTAAATGGCGCCCTTGAGAGCAGTGTCGCTCCCTGGTACAAACTGGTCAAACTAAACTATATATACCCCGGAGATACATGTAGGCCTCCATGTATATCATTGTACGAATATTCGTGTGATGCCATCGACAGCGGGATAGCTCATCAATTGAAGAAAAAAGTGTTCTTCACGCATTTGCATATACATGTACTACATTATACATATCATTGTATTGTTAGGAATGCCCATGTTATTCCGTAACAAATGTAATAGATCTGTGATGTTCTTTACGCTCCGACAGGAGGGCCCTATAGCTCAGTGGCTAGAGCACTGGTCTTGTAAACCAGGGGTCGTGAGTTCAATCCTCACTGGGGCCTCGACATAATTTTGGGCCTCTCGGTTGAAAAGGGGTGATATGCTTGCCCCCCCCCCCCCCCATTACATCCCGGGCATTACATGTTGTGAGGGGAAGTGTTAAAGGTAAATCTCAGGGGGTGAGCGGTATAGAAGTTCTGTTGCCCGTTGCCTATAACTTGGTATTAGTTAAGGATTTGGGAAATGAAAAGAAAATGTTATGCAACCGAGCTCAATTCTCAGGGAAATTGATTCGAAGAAAAGGAGAAATTTGTATGGTCTTCATTTCATGCTAATTTGGCCTACTAGTATATGTTCTGTTGTTATTTCCAAATACTTTTGGAATGTGACAGATAAATATGTGTAGAAGGGAGAAGTGCAGAAAAATATATATGCCTGACCCCCGGGGGGGGGGGGCAACTCAGCTGCAACCATACCGGGAGGTGTGGACATGATTTGGAGGGAAACACTGTGACAAATGTGTGTTGAGTTAACTCACACTTTGTAACACGCTTATTTGCAGCACATTTTTACTCACTTATTTTTTCAACACACACCACACTTAAATCAAAAGTGTGTTAAAAAGTGTGTAACTCTCAGAAGTGTGTTGACAGAAAAAGTGTGTTGACATCAAAAGAGTGTACACATAAAGTGTGTGGAGATTAGTGTGTGTTAAACTTTGAGGAGGGGGGAGGGTGGGGGGAGGCAGTGTTAGTGGGGCAGGGGGTATCTTTATTTTTCAACATTTATCATCACTTCAGTTTGTCTGTTAAGTTATTCCAGGCTCTTGCATTTAAAGCCAGTCCATCACTATACAGTCCTTCTCTGAGCCATGATGAATGAATGGTGCAAATTCTGACCTGAAATATTAAGAAAACAAAGGATTAATGTTTAAGGTGAAGAGCAAAGGAACATGTTATACAAAGATAAAACATTAGTCATAACAAGAACGCCACAGGAGTGATTCATAGTATATTAGAATACTCCATGATTAATTCATTAATTTCTTTTTGAGAACTCACAAGGATGTCTATATAAGGCCTTCATTGAACTATACATGCCATGTATACATTGTACTATAATGATATCAACATTTCAAAATGTAAAATAGCCCCACTTGATAGTTCCTGATAACTTAGTAAGTCCATGTGGGTACCTGCAGGCATTGGAAGAAGCAATTATCTGAAGAGAGAAAAAAAACACGATGGGGATATATTACATGTATTTATATAATAGATCACTTTGTACAACATGAAAGATACTTACTGGATGGCACACAACATGTTACATAGTCATAAAGCCTTTAATGGAAAATTATTCCTTTATATAAATGACATTGTATTGCTATGAAGTACTTCAATGTATATGCATATTGTACTACAACTGGCATTTCAATCATTTTTAAGAGGATAATATATAAAATTACTTACCAGACATATAGCATATAAGTGAAGACACTCCTTTCTCCAGCAGGTTCAGATTCAAACTGAATGTGTGTAAGTGTTAAAACTGACCTTTGGTCAGGTGGGGGGGGGGGATTGTTAATCTTTTGCATAATGCCACTTAAGACTGAGCTGGCATGTGTGTATTGCAAAGCATTAATAAAATGTGTGTTGATTGAACACACTTTTCAGGATCTAAACACATTTCAGGATAAAGTGTGTATGTGTGTTAGAATATGTGTGTTGATGTCCAGAAAGTGAGTAAAATGTTAAAGCTGAGTTGAATATCCATGTGTGTTACGATTTAGTGTGTTCCTGCAACACACATTTTTTTACTTTTACAGTGGGTCCTTTTTGCAATTGTAAACCAACATTAGGTATCCTCCCCATGCCTATATCAAACAAATGAAACCTTAGAAGTGTTACTTTGATCTGGGAAAGAGGAGACATTATGAGTATTCTCTGTTTACAGATTACCTATATTGTTCCAGGTTCAAGGCTGCTACGCCATTATGGGTCGTACAGTTCAGTCTTACGCCATCATGGGTCATACATTATTTGGTTACAAATAAATTCGTTTATAACGAATTTTTTTTCCTTGTCCCAAACACTTTGTTATAACAGAATCTTACTGTATTTCATGGCCTCAAAACTACGCCATTATGGGTCAGTTCCTCAGGTCCATGACCACACATCCCATTTTTGAGTGCTGGCCAGATGAAGTAAAGAAACTGTTTTACTGTATCTGTTGTCCATGAGGAACCCTATCAGTATTATATCGATTGGAAATTTCGGCTGATATACTATATAAATACAGCAACCTTCTCTCATTGTCTGATAATAACATCAATTGTAATTCACAGAATACCAAGATATTGATACAATCAGCTAACAATCTGCTAACCTTGACCACTCAACTGCACAGAGCAAATATAGTACATAAGGGAAACTAGTAGTTCAGTGGTAGTGTGCCTGACTCTCAATCTCAAGGTTTAGGGTTCTAGTCAGTATTAGAGCATACCTGTAACACAATCTATTATCTAGAGGAAAACAAGTACTATTCTTCTGGACTAGAACTCCCAACCTACCCATTGAGAGTCCACTGCTCCATAGAGGATGTGTTAATAATCCACCTCTATATGTAACCTTATATTAGGCATTGCAGTGTTTATCCTTCAACACCAAGGTAGAGTTCCCTATTGAAACACCAGGGGTCACCACCAAAGGATGCATATCTTCCCTTTAAATTATTAGGGAGGTTTAGCAACCACTACGTACGTCACCTGTAGCTCATTTAACGCGCACGTACCAATGATATAGGTGTGCTGCACGTCTGCATGTAGTGGTCGCTAAACCTCCCTAATTGTCACAGTGTAGAAGGTACTGGCATGTATCCCATCCAACATGAAGAATCCTATATGTAGTATAGATAACTGAAAGAGGAAATTATACAGCTTCTCCATTGTTTTGAGTAATGCTAAATTGTTTAGGTGTGGTGTATTGTATCATATGTATGATCATGTCAACTGATAACATGTAGGCTAACATTGGATAGAACAGAGCCTATGTAAGTAATAAATTAGGCTGATTCCATACAAATTAATTCAAGATATTTTGAGGGGTCTAGTTATCCTTTTTATGTACCTATGGCAGATGTAATAGGTCCATATAGACAATTGCTGTGTCATTTAGCATTTGAATGTGTGAGAACCAAAATCAGTAGAACCTAAGTCAACATAGGGCCAACAAATAAATTGTTTGTTTCGGACAACCCAACCCTACCTAGCAGAGCAGGGTCCACCCTATTTTTCGCTCTCCATTGCTGAAGAAATTATAGGTTTTTGGGCAAGTCTTCAGTTAATCCTAGATTTCCTGAAATGTTCGCATTTCATCCCTGAGTCGTCATGACTCGCCGCGAGTCTTTGTTGCAAAAAAAGAGAGCAAAATATATATTTAAAAAAATCTGACCTACCCTACCTACATGTTTTAATAGGTCTACCTGAAACACACAACTTTTTTTGGCCTCATGACCCCGGCTTATGACAGTTAACTGACCGCCTACCTCATCAGAGGCAGGAAGGCCAGGGTTGTGCTCAAACACAGTCTAGATATGGACAAAAGTGTTCCAATATTATGTCTTGCTTGGGGAGAGCGTGGGGGGGGGGGGGGCAGCCACCCCGGTCCCTGCACTCATTATATATTATAACACCATGCTCGTTACAGGACTTTCCAAACATACCCATACCAAGGAGTTTTGGGGGTAAAAAGCACCCCTTTTTACTGAAAAAAAACAAGGATTTTAGACCTCTAAAATGACCCCTTTTTTTGGAAAACACTGACATGTTCCAAAACTCACCCTTATTTCTAAAATTTTAAGGACCAAAAGTGAACATATTCCTTCACCAAAATATCCCCTTTTCCGAAAAAAGCTGACTTTGACCATAAAAATAACCCCCTATTTTTAATTTTCATGGATTTTTCTCATAACATGCACCCCTTTTCCGCAAAATCCACGGACATGCCCCCCTTTCCCCCTGCTTTTGGTAACGCGCATGGTGTATATTTGTATGCAGAGTGCAGGGACCGGGGCAGCCACCTGCACATGCGACTGGGCGTGAGGAAGTATGGGAATGGGTGGAGGAGGTGGGGGGGGGGGGGGGCGGGGTGGGGGTGATCCGTGCAACCCATGATCTAGAGATTGTTGTGTCGGTTCGTCCATTCTCAACAGTGATGTACAGCGATTCACGACAGGATAGAGGAAGATGCGCCATTAGAGTTTACTTGGTTAAACTTTGGCACATACAAGAAGTGGAATACGGGTAGGCCTACCGAGTGACTAGCCCACCTAGTCCTAGGTTTGACTCTTTACTTTCTAACTGATTCTCGTGACAAGTATAGGGGCTATTGCATACTGGTATTACAGAATATTCTGAATATGGTACCGGGATGTTACCCCGGTAGTCTAGGTACATGTATATGCATCTATGGTACCTGTCCTATGTCCCAAGAATTCACATGCTTGAGAAAGTGGAAAGGGGCGTGGCAGCCCACCCACCCTAAGCCTAAGGGAGTGGTCATTAATTATCAACGGGGGGGGGGGGCCTGGTGGGTTTGAGGGGGGCGTAAAAAATTCAGACCCTTCCCGAGGGGGGGGCTAAAAAAATGTTGACCCCTCTTGAGGGGGTGTAAAAAATTTACACTCTTTTTAGAAAAAAAAGAAAAAAAGCGCACCAAGGAGCAAAGAGGGGCGCGAAAATTATCCGTGCCTCTGGCGCAGGGGGGAGGGGCACAACAAATTTTGACTGCTGTTGAGGGGGGGGGGCGTAAAAAATTTCCACACGTCTGCACGAAAACCCACCACCATCCTGTTGTCAACAGTGTTGATAAATAATGACCACTCCCTAACTAAGCCTAATTTAAAGGCTAAATCTCATCTGTCAGACTGTCTGAGGCACTCTTTCAAGTTTTAGTGGCACTGCCGTTCGCACGGCACGTAGGACGGTAGTAGTATTACTGTTTAGTCCGGGTGTTCAGTCCTAGTACACCTTACTTTCTTAGGTACATTGCTACAGTTCTGCTTTTTCTGTAAGGATTACGTGGTGTTTTGACGGCGCTGCACGTGTACTTCCAAGTGACACACCCCCATGACGTCACGGGGGAACCCCTCCTGGGAGGGAATCCCCGACCTGTGCACATGCGCACTGCGAAGACGTCGTCATCGATGCACAAGAAAATGGCAGACGAAAGGTAGGGGTGATTCCCGTGAGTGTGAACGTGCTTCAAGCTGTGGTCTCCCGTGGTTCACCCTTCCCCTTAAAGACACCATGAAGGAGACTACCTACCTTCGAGAATTACTGGTGACACACGCCATTATTGTGGCTGTTTGGTAAGTATCTTTATCAGTCGATTTTGTCAGGTGCTCCGAGTCTCAGATTCCGGGTTTCAGAGTCAGTCTCACTCTCACGGTCTCTGCCAGACTCTGGCTCTGCTGCTGCTGTTGAAATCGCCTCCACTCAACTGTCATCCCCACAGTATCATGCCAAAGGCAAAGACAAGGAAATGTGCTCACTTCTCTCTTGCTCTGCTCCTATGTAGGTCCTACATATACTATAATCCCATTAGTTCCAGCCTGTAACCATGGCCATTCCGTACCTCTATTGAATAATTGATTGAATGATTGATTTTGAATTGACAAGCTTGAAAGTTGAAGCTAAAAGTTTTACTAAAAGACAGTGAGTTACCCTGCCCTGGTACTACTACTAACACTAGTAACAGTAACTTGACTCAGTCTAAGACTAAGTTAATTGTAGTCATCACGTCATCAATTTAATCTCAAGAATTCACAAACTGTTCCTTTCCTTCTACTGAGACAAAACTACTGAACTGTGTAAAATTGAAGCACTTCGATTTCCTTTGAGAGACCTATGAGTATGACTATGAGGCTATGTGCTATGATAACATGGTCATAATCCAGACAATGAGATTTGGGTTTAGGGGTGGTCATTATTTATTGCATGGACGCCCGAAAATATTTTACGCCCCCTTGACGGCAGCCAATTCTATTTTTTCCGCCGTCGATGCCTCACCCTTTTCCAGTTAAAAAACCCACCTGTTACTATAGGTTAAAAGGGTGTGTTCGCTTGCTATTTCAAACCCTCACAGGGGGGGGGCAAAAAAATGTTGGTTGATCCTCTAGACTGAGGCGGGATCTTTTCACGATACAGTGCACAACCCCCCCCCCCTTGTTGTTAAAGAATGATCACTCAATTATCCCCTCATAATAATGCAAACCAATTATAGAAGTATAGCCACAAGATGCCATAGAAAGAATCCAACCTTAAAAGATATTAAAGTCATCACAATTCATTTCAGGGGAAAACGATAGACAAAACAGTAGTAAAGTACTGAAGCCTGAAGGCCCTGGGGGGGGGCACTCCCTATCTTTTCTATAGTAACCATGTGCGTACATAGCCCCTGACTTGGTACCCCTTTTAGCGGGGTAAAATTCAACCAAAATGGAAACCTTTTGACGGGAATTATCATGGAAAAGTACCCCCTTTCCTGCTGTTAGAGTGCAAGAAGACAAACCCTCAATTTGGGGACCCTTTCAACGGATTTTTTTCCATAAAATATACCCCTTTCTCGACCATATTTTGATATTTTTTCTGAAAAAGGTACCCCTTTCCGGTCCAAAAAACAAAGATTTCCTGGATAAAGTACCCCTTTCCCAGCCAAAATTTTACAATTCACAGAGATGTCAGACCCTCAGAGGTCCATCTATTTTCAGAGGTTCAAACTTTCCTAAACCATTATACATCTCAGAGGCTTATTTCATCTTGTGGTCATGATATAGATAGAGAGAATTACATTGATCATAAATACCCGTACAGCATTTCCTTTCTACTTCTAGTGAGCCTAAGGCTGATCATAGTTCATGCTTCAGCAGGTCGGATTAAGCATGCCTTGTGCTGCCCTCTAACCTTTTCTAGACAAACCACCTTTCAGAGATCAGAGGATCTCTGAAATCTCATTTCAGAGGACATTAATCTTGGCTGGCTGCTGATTGGCTGAAATCCTTATTTAATGTTTTTAATTGTCTTTCTATGTTCATCCGTTCTAGGGATGGTCTTTATAGTTTTGAGTGAAGGGAATAGACCTGTTGAAATGAAGACAAGATGGGTGCTTTTAGCATAATATATTGGGGGAATGAGTGCTTTGCTTACACCCAAAACTTTTCAGAGGTTGAGCCCATTATCAACTGACATCTCTGAATTCACTTAAAAAAAAGTCAAGAATTCAAGAAACGTAATGACCTCTTGATATTAAACTTTGGAGTATTTGAAAAATTCTTTCGTCATTCAAAGGCCCTTTAAAAAGGTACCCATTTTTGCCTAAATTGATCCCAAAAGGACCCCTTTTAACGGATACGGGAGGATCTGCTACTAAGGCTCAAAAGGTACCCCCTTTCCCTCTAGTTTTTGTACGCACATGGTGTCCATATATATCCAAGTGGCCTCCCTGGGCTGAAGGCTTACCTAGTGAAATCATAGAAATTCTGCCATTGCTAGGTGAGATCCCATCAAGGGCTCATTGATGCACCGTGTCTGTAAATCATTCAAAGCTATATCAACCCTGAATGTGCTGTACGATGCATAAATTAATGCAGCACAAAAAATCTGACCTACCCTACCTAATTTCTTCGAAGGATGTTACATAAAACACAATTTCGTTGGGCCTTAATGAAGAACATTAATGGCACTGTGTTGCCTCAAAAGTACTAGACCTACTTGGTGACCAAGTCATGGTCCTAATGTTTACCCATCTTACTCACTACTCCAGGGTCATACACCTGTATGATTGATAGATCAAGGGGGCATATCTTAACATCACATATTATGGAAGGATAGGGAAAGTGAATTATGTGCTATACATCTCAGTATTTGTGATAGTGGTCTGCTGGTAGCTATTTGTCTTCACGGTACTCTAATGTATCCATGGTGAGTCCAGTTTCATGCTGGCCGAACAAGGTTGGTACACTCCCAACTGGTAAGCATCATTTTCTCCTGCAGACCTGTCAAACAGTCTTGCTAGCAACACATTGGTGCATCATGGGGACAAAGAAACATGGACTTGTTTGCATCATGTGTCCATGGAAGGGTTAGGTTTATTTCTCAGCAAGATGTGCCAATGAAATGTGAGTAACTATGTCATACTGATCTCAGACTGCATTAAACCTTAAATCATATGTATAAATGTATAAGCAAATGTCAACGACCATTGGATATTTTTGCAACGCATTCCCCTTGGTGATTCTGCCTGCATTCAACTCAGCCATCCCATGCGAGTTGACATTTGCATTTATGTCATGGCTACACTGGTTTGAAGGCTTTTGAATAAAGAAATTCAACAATATTTAGCTCTGTTTGCTGCAGCTGGTCATGTGATCTTCAGCCATTGAATATGGCCCACTGTATTCCATGCCCCCCCATTGAATACGGCCCTTCTAGTACTAATCTATAGTAACGGTCATATCTGCCATGACATAATGTGGTAGTTCTAATAGTGCAACCTTTAAAGGATTGCACATTGAAGTACATAGATCTGGGAATACTTTTTCAATCTATCAAAGAGGTCAGTGACCTTTGTCAGGCTTTGGCTGGAGTACAGTACTGCCCCACTAAATCTCTTATAACGGTTCCGGGCATACCTAGCCCACTTAAAATGGTCTATATCTCCTCTTTCCTATCCCCTTGGGATGTGTGGTGCACATATGTGCGTGCACTGATACATTCCTCTGTGTAATATAGTTCTCGCCTTGAATATGACCTTAGTTGTCGAAATGGCGTTAACAGCTATTACTCACTCACTCACTTATAATGGTTCCAAGCCGTTAACACTAACAGCTGTTCAAGGGAGATTGGTAATAGTTAACACGATATAGGTTACATGTTTTGCTCTCTCAATTATCATGATGCATTTTCCCTGGAAAATGTCCACATAACTATACCACTGATCTACCTTGAGGAGTAATTGTACCTGGAATAAAGCTAGACCCCTTGTAATAAGCCGGCATGATGATGTTTTAACCCTCTAACCGTCACATGATACCACCAGGTTAATATTGCTTGGTTGTCATGATGAAGTGCTTTCTATCATGACGACCCTTCTGGTATACATCTACCTGATATACATGTAGTCGATATGACCATATAAGCAAATGTCCATGACCAGGGAATAAATTTGCATCGTATTCACCAAGGTGAGGCTGTCCGTATTCAACGATGCCTTATAGGCGGACAAGCCTCACCGATGTGAATACGATGCAAATATATTCCCTGGAATGGACATTTGCATTTATGTCATGGCCTAGGGGGTTATTTTTGCCTTTAAATAAAGAAAAACAGCTCAGATCTGTTCAAAATCCGAGATGGCGGACACCAATTGAATACAGACACATTGTATTGAATGTCCCCCATTGAATACGGCGGTTCTAGTACTAATCTATGGTGACGGTCGTATCAGCCATGACATAATAATGCAGTCCTGGTCACTAGGTCAACATCCCTCTCCGTCGCACCTGTGTATCATGCCCACCCATAGACATGATTCTTTAATGCAGTATGCAGCCCCTTATGCTTGAAATTATGTTTTTTGCCATACTAGTTGATATAACCTATATAGTATTTATTGACTGCTGGTAAGCTAGTGACTATTCTATGAAATGGAAAAAGACCTGCAATTGAATACAAACAAAAGAGCTTAATGATTGTCTGTAGTTATAGTCGATAAACCTTTTATTAGGAGCAGCAGGTGGTCTGTCATCCTACATTAGGACCATATCACAAATGCCTGGCGATATACAGAAGCAATTGTTTGTTCAATGATAATTTCCCTCAGACTAGAGTTCCCATATTTTGAAGCTATCTCTATATTCATCACATTTTATGTATTCATCAAAGTTTTCCCATCACAAATGTCCTAGAATTTTAGATTGATTTTTTTAGTTTCATTTCTTTCCATCTTACCGGTAGGTCGTTAAATAGTCTTTGTCATCACATTAACTACCTTCAGCTAAACGCTTGGTATCATGAGGCATATAATATGAGAACATCCACTCTACCGTGTGTTCCACTTGTGTTTGTTGTTGTTATTACTCCATCAGTCATCACCCATGCTATGGACCTGAGGTATGTAAAGTACTACCAAGTTCACACTGTTGTAAAATACTCTGATGTAATCAAATACAGAAGTAAGACACATGTGTATAAATTTGTATACGCTTTCTAAAGAGTAAAGAGTACTCCGTGTCGCTACACCAAACATTGGCTTTGGCGAGCGGCCACGCTCATTTCCTTTAGTGTGCTTCACCTGGTTTCCTGGAGTTTCGAGTCATTTCTCTTGGCACTGGACAGAAGCCAAAAATGCATAAGACCCGCTCTAGCTTTTTATTTGCTTCATACTCTAGCCTAGTCATGGTTAGTAAGTGCAACGATTGCCCTAAATATCCAGTCAGTTCTCCTTTCTATGTTATTCCTGCAGCTACCGTAAATTCCCGCTTATAAGTTGCGATTTATACGCGAACCAGCACCTGCAGCGCTGCTCGCAGGAAAAGAAGTGGTGCCACCACACGCCAAAAGCATTGCAACTCCTACTGTTGTAACTCTGTGCTGGCACACAACTTCTACTGTTTTCTAATTTCCTGGGTCAGTTTCACTGGTTGCTGTCAGATAGAGTATGAGTGGCCCACTACGGGAACATCCAACGTCAAAGCCGACGACTTCCGGGGTAGCCGTTTTATATAAGTAGTGCAACTAGGGCGGAGGTGCGGCTTTTAGGATGTGCCAGAATTCACAGTGTGTCACAGTATACACGCCAGAGTAATTAGCCCTATAGAAGATCATAGAATCTTCAATTTCAAGCCTTAAGTGTGGCTTTTATATTCTCCCAAAGTGGGGGATGGGGGTGTGGTCTATGTGTGTAGTGTACCTCCAGTAGCTAACAAAAGCCAAAAAGTGATACTGAGTAATATGAGTAAATGACACTACTTAAATGAGCAGCTCAGTCTGAGCAGATAGATGTATGTGAATTAAGCAACTCAGATAAGTCACATGCATGATGCTCACTGACAACAGTCATACTCCTTATCTTGGCGGAGCAGGGGAGTGAAGATACCTGGGAGTGAAGATAAGGAAAAAGCTATTTTGAAATCCACCAGCAAGGTTCTGTCTGCCCTGTCCTTAACCTTAGAGATTAGAGAATGGTGAAAAGTGGTGTCACAGTTAGAGCAAAAGACCCTCCCACATGTCAGAACTACTTAGTCCCTTAAACCTTTGAGGGTAGCAGATTTATACAAATATAGTAAGGCACACTTGCCAGGCACAATCCAGGGTTATAATCCACCAAAGAAGAATTACCCTGCCGAGTCTGTTTTTGAATTATTGGCTTGATAAGCCATCGCAGTGTCAGAACTCGCATTGGTTCACCACGATACCATCATTTCTAGATGAGAAATCATATTGTATTAGAAACATTGAGGGGCAATGCTAAACAGGGGATGGTTAACAGAAAGGTCAATATGAGTACCTTCATCAGTATAAGCCTGCTGTGTTGTCCACTGCTGGCAGCATGCCAGTGTTAACCCTTGATGCCTCCATGATGTTCATGTTCCTTGGTTGTATGGTGACAATATAATAAAAAGAAAATGTTGTATCAATGAATTGCTGGCAAGCGCAATTACAAATACTTAATCGAAGGTTCATGCTAACTCTTTAGAAAAGTATAAACCCCATGGGGTCGGCATAATGCACAGATGTAGCCCTGGCGAGTCATAGTGGACATGTTGCCTGTAGTATAGCCCTTAAAGGTTACTGATGATACTAGTGACCTCCCTGTATATTACATCATACATAACTGGAGGTGTGTATGGCGCAGTCTGAAAGTGGCCAATACATGTATGTGACATACTAGTGTACAGTGGCTTTATCTCTACCCCCCCCCCCCCCCCCCAATCTGGATGTGGTGGTGGTGGTTCTGTCACTAGGTACACATGTATCCTGGGTCTTTTCTCCCCAGTCCTCTCATACGAGGGCACAGTTGGCTGGTTTATTGGTCATTTGAATGTCATACTACATGTAGTATTACCATAAATATAGGTTAATCAATTTCATTAAGCTAAATAGCTAATGTTTATAAATTATGATATCAACCATTAAACATTGTCACCCTGTTTCTATGTTGATCTACAATTGTTGAAAAAAAATTGTTGAAGACTAAGTCCTATAAAGAAAAGAAAAGAGATACTATCAGGACAGATGTGAATTTTACCATAATAACAATGTTTCTCTTCCTCTCTGAATGCAGTGCTTGGGGAGGGGGGGGTAGACTGGCCTCGAATGCAGTCGTGCACCATGACCATTGGGGATGACCTATCAGTGCACCGTCTGCTTCTAAAGGGTTAGAGCAGGAGTAAATGATATTATGACAAGTTGGCAGGTGTCCTCTCTGTGTGAACCATCCAACAGGTAGCAGAACAACAGGTAACACATGAATCAAGGCAACAGGAGGAGCCTATATACACATACAGTGGACAGGTGTGTGTGTGTGTGGGGGGGGAAGTGTTAACGATTAAAGGCCTATTCAAAATACATTATGTTCCATTTGCATGAATGCAAATCTGGCAACCGACTCGTCAGGGATGCATCCATGCGTCATGCTGACCCTTAAGGATGGAAGGCAGGGGTAGACACTAACACTGGCCCGGTGGCCTATGGCCAGTAGTTTTGGCTGCGGGCCAGTGATTATTTTTTAGCGCCTCCCACGCCGCGTAGCGGCGGTACCGCGAAGCGGTACGGGAGTGCGCTATGATGATTTCATTTGCCCCATGTGATGAGGTCTCACAATACAAAATTACTGAATACCGACATTAACGGCGGGAGGCGTTTTTTTACGCGGTCACAACCGCATTTCTTGTTAGATTTCCTTTGAAATTGGCCATGTGGCCAGTAGAATATTTGAAAATACATTGCTCTATACCAGACTACTGGCCCGGGTGGCCAAAGGCCCAAAATGTTAGTGTCTACCCCTGGAAGGTGTTGTATCGAGTAGACTTTTCAGTACTGCATTGGTACATCCCGATGATCTGGAGACATCTGGTGGCTGTTGAAGTGTACTTAATGCATGTTGGAAGGGCAGGGCGTGCCGGTACGATTATTGACTGGATAAAAAACAGAGACAGACAAGCTACAAAGCGCTCAGTGTAAATTATGCATCCTTATCAAATATATCCACACAGTTGCATTTGCTGACTATCTCTCCTTGGAAACAACCGATTTCTTTGCCAGAAACGAAGATGCTAATAGATTGCAAAGAAACTTTTTGAGAACCCAATCCATGCGTTATACCATCAGCTTTCACCATTTGGTTTTGAATAAGTGCCGGTCTTGTAATCGCACTGGCCTTTGGGGTAGGAGAGCTTTGACATATTTCTGAAGTACTGAAAATTTAGATTAAAAAAACAAACAAAAAAAACAACAAATAAAATCCCTTTAACCATGCCCGACAACCAGTTTCTACCAGCCGCAGTGTGTGCACTGATAAGGGAGAACTGGGCTACTAGTATCTAAGAGCTGCCCAGCTCACTCAGAGTCTTGAGTGAGAGTAGTACTATCAGGGCAGCTTTCCAACAGGCTGTCTACTTGTTCGAAGTCTAGAGGTCAAACGGTGTAAAAGGGACGATAAAACAAGAACAGTAAACAGCGAGGGAGGGATTTTGGGGTTATATTGGCTTGGAAATTTGAAAACACAAACTGCTGGTCACACCACACTGTTATGAATGAATATCAGATAGATAAAGATTTGGAGGCATGACTTTGGTATGTTTGTGTTGAGTAGAGGTCGGCGGTATACATGTATTGATTAGCAAGATAAAGTGTTCTATCATTCATAGTCTAGGACTGTTGGTTTGAGGTGAGAATGATGACGTGCAATATGACGGGCGTAGGCACATCAGTACAAAATAGCGTGGTATTCCGAGGTAGCATGTTGTCCCATGGGCGCCGCCATTGCTGGAGCTTGTTACCAGACAGTTCTACTGATAAGAGCTATCAGATAGGTACCATCTGAGACGACCGCAGTGAATCGTTGGGATTATCTCATTGGCTAATAATCAATCCTGCTAAGTCCGTATATCACAGGCATGCATGAGATTCTTCAGCAAATTTCTGGAAATTAGGATATTTGAAGGTCAAACTGCTCGTCATTGTGATTTGCACAGGTCCATTGAGAAATTATTTTTAAATATAAGGATCTAAAGTAGTTTTTAAAATGTGTGTGTGTGTGGGGGGGGGGGGTAGTCATCAAGAATTCTTATAGAATTTATGTAAACAATATTTACAAAACATTTGGTATGACATGTATACCCAAATGCCCTTTCTCGAACCAACATTGAAAACCTATAGTCTTAGTAAGAAGTTTACCAAGTAGGATTATTATAAAGAAGGTGGTGCTGCTGTACAGCAGACCAAGGCATATAAACAGAAACTACCGTAAACTCCCGCGTATAAGATGCGTCCTCTACGCCAAACAAAATGCTGGGGAGTCTTATAGCTTTCTCTCAAGTTGGGGGGGGGGTGTCTTATACGAGGGGTAATTTTTCTATAGAAATGTACTAATCTTACAAATTTCAGCATTAAAATGTGCGTCTTATACGCGAAAATGCATGTGCTGAGTTTGGGGTGCGTCTTATACGTGCAGCGCGTCTTCTAAGCGGGAGATTACGGTACATTGTGCAGAACTGGGCAAATACAACATATGTGCTCTATATATACAATATAGGGGGCTATACCCCGGGACAGAGGAGTACTCTATGATATAGCCCCCTATTGCACAATGATTAAGGCCAGTGTTGAAATAAAAATAAAAGTACCTATAGAAAATAGATAAAAGAAATACATGGGTCCTCTGATGTGTCACACTACCGGAACATCTGTATTAAAATTAGCATTAAAAGTAATAACATTCTGGTGTCATGCGACCATGTGTGAAGCATGATTATACTAATCTGGGGCTACATCATGACAGTTGGACTACCTTATCATAGGAAAGTGGACATAAGAACTCCTAACACGTAACATGCCCATATTACCCTTTGAAAGTAATAATCCAGTGACCTCAAATCACAAACGATATTGCATTAAATCTAGATACATGTCATTGTATCTACATATAAAAGAAGTATCAAAATTAGGCCACACCAAAAAAATAAGTTGGTCTACAAATTTTTGTTTTGAAAAAATGGTGCGAGCGAGTGAAATTTTTCTTCTTTTTTTTTTTTAAAGAATTTTTTATGTCCAATGGATTCCTTGCTGGAAAAGTGAGGTGAGCGAAAAAAATTTATTTAAAAAAAAATTGCCAAACATCACAAAGAGAAAACTTGTAGAAAGTGAAGCGAGCGAAATCCGCAGACAAGAATTTTTTCAAAGGAAAAAAAAAATTGTATTTCCGAAAATATGGAGAGGGAAATCCGTAGACCAACTTATTATTTTGGTGTGGCCTTAAGTGTTCAATTTAAAACTTTATAGGATGCATCCCTCATAATCAATTACCCTTTTAATGTATGCATGGGACTTCTAGAATCAGTCGTGTTAAGATATGCCAATGTGGTCTTATTCCCCAGCACTGCATTGTTGCATCATGCCCAATCATATGGAGATGTGTTAAACCTGTAGGTCGGCATGATGCATGACTGGTGCATTTATGCATCATGGCAAATGAGCACAATGCTTTAATGCACTATGCTACACCAAAATGGTTAAAAGCTACACACACTGGTTGGCCCCACATGTGGCTATAATGTTGTTAGCTCTGGTGACATGGACGTGAAGTATGAGGGCCTTGGTCCGTCTACTTACTACAAAATACATGTACACTGACTAATAGCACGTGGCCTTCTGTGTGACGGACCCAACGTCAACACTTCCAGCGTGGAACACTGACATAACTTGAAAATTGAATAGATGTAATATGTGATAATTTATGTGGGTGTCAACACGTGTATATGATATCGAATTTAATCTATGTCGTTCTACACGTGTGTTAGATTGGCATATCGCTTATCAGTCAGAATAATTTATATCTGTGACGCAGTTAGCTTTGTGTCTTGTCAGATCATGATGCAATTTATCTTATGATTTGACAAATTTGATTGAACTATGAGATCTGTTATCTGTTATGATGGACATGACAATCTGGACATACCCCGGTACTCAGGATCGGGGTACTTTTAGATATATTGTATCTAAGGTATTTGGTATTGTGGTATTTTCCTTTATTTACTTCCAGCCTTCAAAACGAAACATTAGAAAGATGAACTACGATGGAAACACAGGGAGAGGGAATTAATTATTTTGAGTCTTAATAGCTTTTATAAAGCTTTGTATTTTATTTAGAATTACCTGGGTATTCTATGATTGTGTAAATGTAAAATAATATGCACACTAATAACAATGGGTCTTTTTCACTATTTTCAGTTGTACAATCCTTGTAACTGGAATACTAGCAGAGGACACATTACCTCCCCCTGGCGGGGGGACTGAGAACCAGGCTGTACAAAATGACAACCCCACTCAACAGGTAATAAGATTTCTTTTTCTTTTCAACTTGGGAAAAAAATATAAAAGTATGTGAAGAAAAATAATGTGTAAAACTTCAACTTATTTTGGATTTAACCAATAGTGGTACCGCAATTTAATTATGGACTTTGAAGTATGCTCCTTGCAGTATGTCCTCCAATACACTGAAGGCCTGTGGTTGTTCTGTCCGTCCACTATACCACTATATATATATTGTGGAGGGAGGGAACACCAACAAGCCTTCAGTGTAGTCCTCCAACTGCGTAAATGCACTAGATACGACATTAAACCCCGCCCCTAAGACATGAGAGCTAGGTGCCTTGTTCAAGATCTTGATTTCAGTAAAGTGTCAAGCCCCCATTCCCACTGGTACGTTTACACGGTTACTGATTTTAACCATGTCGCAGCATCGTGATATATTACCATCGGAGAAGTTATAACAATAAGTAGACACTGAAAAAAATATGCATATAAAGCATTTTATTTCTGCTAACTAGTACCCAGTATCATAGTCTACGTTTATCTGGCTACTTCAAGAGTTCATACCAGATTGACACAGTCATGAACTATTGATTAACACAAGTGTATGGCTAAACGATCAATATTGCGTAGTCCCTACTTGTACAGTGTAGGTCACACGTACTAGATACCGGTAGAGGGCATTTCCTCCATACCTAACATATAGAATAGATAAGACTTGAGTGGTCTGCATCAAGTAATTTTTATCAGTGAAACATGTGAAGCGGCAGACTCAGATACAGGCAATTCCATGATGCACATTTGAAGTACCGTAATCTCTAGCGTAGAAGATGTGGTGCGCGTAGAAGACGCACCCCCAACTCAGGAAAGGCTGGTTCGCGTATAAGACGCACCTCTTAGGGGTGATATTTGTAATTTCAATACTGTTCTATAGTAAATATACCCCGCGTATAAGACGCACCCCAAACTCAAGGCAATTTACCTCCCATGATAAGCAGCATTTTGTTTGGCGTATAAGACGCGTCTTATACGCGGGAGATTACGTTAAGTGGCACTACATAGTGGTGCATTAATCTGAACCATTGCAAGTGTATAGATTCCAAAAGTGTCAGCATGGTGCATAAATTGGTTAGTTTTTCACCAGGGCTGCATCATATCAAGCAATGGTCAAAACTCCTATATAGTGAGGAGTCAAATTTCATTAATAAAGTTATCATTTAAAGTGAAGAGTCAAATTCATGAAGTTGAGTTTTACAGTGGTCTCTAGCATATGAATCAAACACACTGTACTCCCATTAACCAGTGAAATTAGCCCGTCTTTGTGAACACCACCTGGCCGGGATGTGTATGGCCCATAAAGCAGCAACAATAGATTCTTTATGTCTGTATTAAACATAAATGATACACACGCTAAATGATCCTGACCTGACACTGCAGACATGTTAAAAGTTGAACAAGTCCCTATTTAGTTATACAGGATGACTCGGTGCCTACTAGCATGTCACCAATGAATTCACTTCAAATGGGCTACATAACGATGTCACACAGATTCACAAGAAAAATATAATGCCGTAGTACTAAGCAGGTGCGACTTATATACATTACAGGACCTGACTGAGTTTTGTGTGTGTGTGGGGGGGGGGGCACCTCATAACAAGGTATGATAACATAATATCAGTACTTAACAGGTCAAAATCAAGTCCTAGGGGCACCTTATAATTTCATATCAAAATCAGGATAGTCACTATCTGAATCTATTCTGAACTACCAAGCTTAAAATTGCCAGAAACCCTACAGGCAGAGTCAGATAGAGAAGCTTACAACGTACTGCCCCACTATACCTAGAGGTAATAACCGGACTGTAGTCATGTAAGTGATGGATAGGACGCCTAACATAGAGCTCAACCTCCTTACCCTGCCAACCAGTCTACTCAGCCTGGTACACCTTCATTTACACTGTCCTATCCTGAGACTATTATGAATGTGACCTCATTCTTTTGAACAATTTTGGCTTACACTATGCAGTCTTTTTGATGCAGACTTGGCGCAGATTAATATCCACTCCTCCCAGAGGGAGGGGCATATTTTTAAAATGTTAGAAGCATTTACTAAATTTTGTAAATGGAACACAGCTTGATTTACGTAAATTATGAATAAAAATATCTCATATGTGCTCCAAAAATGCTCATAACAATACAATTACCGCATGTCGAATATTTGCCAGTACAATTTCCTGAAACTTAAGCAAGATGTAAGTTTTCAGAATTTTGAGTTAGAGATGCCTATAGATTCACACAGATTTCTTTTCTCAGATCACTTTTTTGCAATATTTTACAATAAATTCAGAACTTCTATGTGTATCTTCAGAACATTTCATACACCCTAACTTACATCCCTGTGAAAAGAAAGATAAGCTACTATAGAACAGAAGCACATGATGTTACTGGTGTGGTGTCTAATGTTTTGGGTATTTCCAAGCACAGGAAGTCCCAGCTTCCTGCCACATAGAACATTATATGCATTATGTCTGCTCTGCACAGAATCGTAAAATATATTAGTAACTTCCACCACCCATTGACCGACATTGCTGTCTTGACTGACTCAACAAGAACTTATTTGTGTACATACAAAACCTGTTTTCTTTTACACGCCCCAACCCTATATTTACACCATAATGCCTACTCTTGACATATCCCGTTACAAATTCATACCTAATTCATTACCGGTACTTTTTTTTACCAAATATACCTCCTTTCAATTTCATTCTTTATCAAGTATGATAGAGGACTTAACTGTATGTTGCTGAATGTATTTTTTTTTTTGCTGGAGTAGATTAACATTAGACATCCACCATCAGCAGTATCTTATAACATGGGGGCATGGGGGTGGTCTGTTGAGTATGATCAGACTCTACTACAGCCAGTGCAAGACACCTATGGAGGTGTTGTTTACCCCTTGGTTGAATGTCAGACTCACCCCAATCCATCTCAATGTCACGCCCCCCCCCCCCGCCCACCCTACATCCATACTTCTATAGACCACTGTAGCGAGAAATGGGGGGGGCTTCGCGGAGGAATTCTCCGCGAATTCCTCTATGAAATTTCTGAGGCTGAGCTGGTAAGGGTATAGTCATGTCATCAAAAATAGAGACCTCCTGATGTAGATCTTCTATTTTTTTTTCAAGAAAGTCGCTCGTTCTTCCCACATGGATACGAATGTACCTCTTGGCCAAATGATAATGTTTAATCTGGCTTAGGTAACCAGGCTAGTGTGTTCTTTATGCACTAGATACTGCCAGTACTTTCCCAGAGTGGAGTATGTAATGCCTCCATGAGTTTAGGGTCAGTCAAGGTTAACTCCTGCACAAGATGTATGTACATACCGTAATCTCTCGCGTAGAAGGCGCAGCCCGTGTAGAAGGCACGCCCCCTACTCAGAGAAGGCTGTTCAACCATATAGCAAGTGTATATAAATGGTATACTGGTTCCATCTGGTGGCACTTCTAGGAACCATTCCTATTGAATACAGGATTATAAATGATCATGATCAAGATACTGTTTGCATTATTATTATGTGTTAGATTGTATTCCCAGTACTGTGCATGTTGTTGTAAACAGATTTTAGGTTATCCATGCTTAGATCATTGTTTTACATGATAATTTCATGTTATCATGTCAATAGGTCATCATGATGTGGTTGATTCGTCAAAACTGTCAGAAGACAGTATACAATTGAAATGTACCTCAAACTGTACCTTTATATACACTTGCCATATGTTTGACTTAAGAACAGATGTTCAAACTATGTTTAGATAATGTTGTGATTTAAATTCATTCCCTCACATGATTCAACATTGATAGAATATATGAATGTATGAAAAGAAACCAAAAGAACTGATGCTACAATGTTAGAGATAAGTTCTACTTCTGGTTACACCTCATTTGTGGGATTGGTTAAATATTGATATGCAGTGTTTCCCTGACAATCTCTCAATTGAGATATCTGAAAGACCCACATATATCAGGCGCACCCCCAACTCAAGGCAGCCAGCCTCCCGCATATAAGACCCATCCACGATCTGATTTGCGTATATATAAGACGCGCCTTGTACGGGGGAGATTACGGTAATACATGATCATGTACCGTATGTGTATAATCTGCACCTCTGCCATGCGCTGGTCTAAAAGCCACAGTATACACAATCAGCCCTTGCTTCCGCAAGACTTTGAAAATGGAAAGAAAAAATATCTCAGGAAGCAAATGTTGCGAGCATTTAAGCTCAAGCACGAAAGAATCATAGATGCAGTTGCAAGTCTTATCTGTTAAAGGTAGTTAGTGATCTGAGGAAATAAAAGGTCTATATAGTTAGGGTTGACTGTACAGTGGGTTTTGTCCTAGGGTTTTATGGTAGTACCCCAATGTACAGTGTGGCTTTCAGTGTTTTAACATCACGTGGATCCTGATTTATCCAAGTAACATGGAGATAACTGATTCTCTTGGAGCTTACAATATTGTACTATACCTTTAGATACATCAGTGCCTACAAAATGCTGCACTTAAACCAGTCCTGCCTGTCTGTGAGTCCCTGGTATATATGACCCCTGGTGTACCATGGTACATACAGCCATTTTTCATACACCTGGAGGATTTCTTTTTCTTAGATATTATTTCTATGGGAAGGGCTTCCAGTGGGACTGATGAGGTCCATCCCCCTGTCCGCTTACTCATGTAGCGTTAGCCCTCAATAAGCCGCATGATACCACCAGGTTTATGTTACTTTGGCAACATGATGCACCAAAGCAATGCTGGTGAGTTATCCTCTTCAGGAGTGTATCAACAAGGCGAGTTACTCACCATCGTGCATGAATTCATTTGAGTGACAGTTCATAGGTATGATGTGTTAAAACACTTGAGTCATCTGTAAGGGTTTAACTGGGCAGGTGCCTGGACCTGCAATAATACGCAGCTGTACCTTAGATATGGCGCACGTGCCACCCTGGAGGGCACCTACCTCACCTGTAGATTGACTCAGAGCTGCTCCGTGGCATACTCAGTTAGTGACTGGCTAATGAGATTTACCATGAGCTTTACCTATAAGAAATCTGAAGTATTATCTCACTGGCAACAAAGGCCATTGGCTTTGCTTATTCATGCCCCCCCTCCCAGTATACACATTACTGCTCACATCCTTAAAAAAATGCAAATGTTTCAGTGTATGTAGTCGTGGCCTCAATTGACGCTGGTATGTATGGTGATGAGTGGAGTCGCGTCTACGCGGAGGGACATAACCATGCCAACGTACGCCGGAGGGCTTCAGAAAATCCCCATCAGGCATTTCCTGAGGGGTCCGCGCATCAAAAACACGCTATGTTTGTTTTCCGCTTTAGCCGCTTTCAAATTGGGCCACATCCACGTCTATTTACCGTGTGGGAGTCTTAAGATATGGATATGTACCACAACTATGACTAGACTGATATGCCAGTGGCCTTTCAGTAGCAGCCACTGTAAATTTGTATATAAATCTTGTAGTAAAACTGTTTCCACTTGGAAGAGTCTTGACTCACATTCCCGCCCTACATATACAAATATAAGATGCCCATTGCTTCCGACTTCATCGTGATAGGAATAGGATTATATGTGATATCTGGTTCTACAAAGTAATAGCAGATTATACTTCCTAAAATGTTTCCTGTGATGTAGAGATTTAAGGGGAATCAATCTCCCACGTATAAGGCGCGTCTTATACGGGGGGTTTTAGTTCTCATTGGATCCACAAGGGGGACACCAAGACCTTTCTTTTGATATCTTAAATGTCCCCTTGGTCATGATAGGACATAAGGGGGCCCAGGAGGGTCCGGGGTGGCCCAAGCTACACATAGGTTTTTGAATTTTGAAAATTCATTCAGTAGAACCAAAGTTATGAATTTTACATTTTTTTGAGAATTTTCTTAAACTCTAGGTGTGCCTTATATGCGGGCTGCGCCTTATACGCGGGAGATCACGGTACATGTACAAGGAAACTCCTGAAAAGGTCGTTAAGTTGGATAGTAGGCTGTAGAGCGTGTCTTATCAAGTCGGCAAATGCAGGTTGAAGACACAAACTTGACACATATAAACTTGCCATCATATTATTGTCCCCATGGGTCATTCTATCAACCAAGTCTGATCCCAATTCAAAGCAATCTATACCACCGATTAACATGCCATATTCATAATCACCTCGTTGGTGTAATCATATCAGACATCTTGCATCTCTGTGATAAATTACCCGGTATATCTGATATAAACAACACTACATGTGCTATGTCTCAGTCCTATTCATTTATCACCCAGTCTGACTGATGAAATCGATAATTCCCATAGTGATAATTGTAGTTTAAAAAAATAATTGGTGCGAAATCTAAGGACTTTTACTTGAAATAAACTGAATTACCATAGTACCAGTTTTGCCACATCATACTTTAATAAAAGCAAATACCGGTACTTAACTTTAGCAATTTTGCAAATTTATACTTTATTTATACTTTAATTTGATCAAATACTTTATTTATACTTTATTTTCAAGAAAAATGGAGAAAATTTAGAGGATTTTGGGGGATCTTAGAAATCGATGCTTTATTTTTAATAAGAGTTGCAACATTCTAGGATCTTAGAAGCTGTTTTCAGCAAATGCACGTTGCCAAACTTTAACTCTTATGAGGAATGAATTTTTTTTTTCGCGCTGATACGTGAAAATTCACTCAAAATTCTCTTCACACTTTCACCCCTAAGGTTAAAACATAGCAAACAGTTCAGAAATTACTTAAATCTCATAGAAATACAGCATTTCAGAAGACATAATTATACTTTATTCATACTTTATTTCACGTTCATGCATACTTAAATTCAAATGTGTCAATACTTTATTTTGGTCAAGAGCATGTGGCAACACTAGTATGTAGAGTACCGGATAATAATCGTCATACTTTGAATGAGTGCTAGCTCTTTACAGGGATGGAAGTCTTCAGGGATTTCCCTGATTTCAGTGATTTTGAAGTTCCCAGGCCCTATACATTCCTATAAAAACCCAGGTTTTTGCGGATGATATTGCCCCATTTCAGGGATTTTCATGCTCTGTGACTTTCATCCCTGCTCTTTATCTTTCTGTCTGAATGTTAGAATGAAACTGAAATACTTTTTTTTGGGTGGGGGGTGGGTGGGACTGATTTAACTCCATTTTCCTTAAAAAACAAAAAAAAAAAACAACAAAAAAAAAACAAAACATTTAACCCCTTACTGTATAGTAAGACATTTTTCTTAAAATATTAATAAGTGTCCTGTTTGTGTATAACGCTGTATACAATTTATGGGCCTCGCCAGAGTGTATATTGTATTTCATGGTAATGCACCTAAAACTGTAAAACATGGTATCAGTAAATCTAGCTCACAATAACGATTTTTACATTAAATAATCAATTCTGATCTAAACTCTTATCTCATGCAATGTTTGCAGGGCGGAGTGCGGACGGGGGGGCCAGGTAAGAATGGGGAGGTGGCCGAGCCGGGCGGCGAACCGTTAATACAGGTGAGTCATCTATAATGTCTCTAATACTCATAGTCTGTAGATCTATGGAGGTTAAGGCCAAATGAAAAAAAAGTGGTATATGTTAGTCTATCAAGTTACCCGCCAATCAGGTATTGCAGTATAATAAATATGGTAAAGCAGAAACGAATTAAAACATAGTCCCTCTGCTAAATTTTAATTACAACCAGCAGAGGTAAAATCAACCAAACCAAACTCACCAGGACTGCATTCATGCATCATGATGATAAAAGGGCACCGCGCATTAATTCATTATCGGTCTGAAAAGGGTTAATCCCAAGTCTGGTTACCCAAAACACCAATCTAACCTTTTAGCCGTGACCCACGTTCTATATCTGAATTTTCACCTTAGTATTCACATATGTAAAGGTATAGAACCTGAATTCTTAGTAACAGGCATAGGATTCTTCAGGATATATCCAAAATCTCGGATATTCAGAGGCGTAGCAAGCAAATCTTCATTGGGGGAGCCCGGCGAGGCACCATCGCGACCACCTTAAATTGTTGGCTGATGCATGATGGTGTCTATATATGCGTATTTAGAATTCATTATTCTATGGTCTTAGACAGACCATAGAATAGTTACAAGAACCATGTTCACCGATGTTGAATCGCCCTTCTAGTGTAGACTTGTCATGACCAAGTCTCTAGCCTAGCCACATATTGCCCTTTTTTTAGTCATAGGATTACACATAGGGTTGCACAGGGACCAACCTATCCTCTTAATGTTGGCTGTTAGTGCTTGGACAAAGAAAGTCTACTCACCCTGGATATAGCTGTGAAAACCCATTTTAACCCTTTAATGCACTGGTGTCTGTTTCTATAGGGGTATACATAGGGCAGTGCATAGGGTTTATGATGCATTGATTCACACTGTGATCCTTACAGGATTAGCAGGCTGTCCAGGGGCCGCACATACTTCCCTATGGCCACCAGCACCAGTAGAGAGACCCAATACCCCCCCCTCTAGGGCGTTTTTTAATTGTGTTTTTCACACCTCCCACAGCCCACATTACCTGTAGAGGCGTCCTAATGCGTGAAAACGGGGCCCTAACACGTCTTATTGCTATACAATCACTACCATAGCCCACATTACCTGCAGAGACGTCCTTAGCCGTGAAAACACAGCCCAGTCTTTGTATTGGCACTCACTGTATCATTATAGTGGTGCATTGATGCTCGTAACTCAATAACACTGTATACATGAATGTAGCTCTAGTAGTCTAGTACCCCACACAGTTTAGTACCTGTACAGCGCCAATAGACTCCTCTGAAGCCATTCTACTGAGCCCTAACCACCCCACACATTTTAGTACCTGTACAATGCCAATAGACTCCTCTGAAGCCGTTCTACTGAGCCCTAACCACCCCACACAGTTTAATACCTGTACAACGCCAATAGACTCCTCTGAAGCCGTTCTACTGAGCCCTAACCACCCCACACAGTTTAGTACCTGTACAACGCCAATAGATCCCTCTGAAGCCGTTCTACTGAGCCCTAACCACCCCACACAGTTTAGTACCTGTACAGCGCCAATAGACTCCTGAAGCCATTCTACTGAGCCCTAACCACCCCACACATTTTAGTACCTGTACAACGCCAATAGACCCCCCTGAAGCCCTTCTACTGAGCCCTAACCACCCCACACAGTTTAGTACCTGTACAACGCCAATAGACTCCTCTGAAGCCGTTCTACTGAGCCCTAACCATCTCACACAGTTAAGTACCCGTATCACTCCAGATAGAGGTACAGCATTTTATTTGGCCATGAAATAAATTATTTGTCCTTAAAAGATCGCTAAATAGGCCTAAAATATCGCTAGGTTGGTATAATAGACTCTACACATTTTTATTAGCTGAGAGACCCTTAGACCACCTGTCATTTTATTCCATAAGGTCAGCGTGATGCACCAATGCATTTATTTGTCCTTAAAAGATCGCTAAGTTGGTGATAACTTTGTTCCCATTGTGCATATTTGAAAATAAAGACCGCCATGACGTTCGCCAGCTCGAGCTACCCTTTATCTATAGGTCACACTATGGGAAACTCCTATTATTAAGGGAGATACGATTTATTTTGTAAAACTGCCAGTTCTTGGACCTCTCTGCCAGTGCCTGGACTGGCGTCTGCCCCCGCGTCCCAAAAAAGCCTATATTTCGATCCATTCCTTCCTCAAACCTGCTTTTTTGCCGGTGACACTTAAAACAGATAGGTTTTGGCTGGAGGTAGGGCGCAGGTGGACCAGCTCAGGCCGAAAAGGCTGCAAGTCAAAAAAATTATTTCGCTTATTCTTTTCTGAAACAAATTTTTTAGGGGGGGCATGTCCTTTAGGGGGACAAAACACCCCAGATTGATACCAAACATTCCATATCCGCCCATATTATTTGCATAATTAGCATAATTATGTATCTTGGTACTGTTCAATATAATATAGATATGTTCCATTGGTCCCTTATAGAATTCATATGCTTGCAAGTATAAACTACTGACTGCACCTAGTGACTAGTGGAATCTGAACAGTAGAAAAGAAAGACCCCTCCTCTACCTTTGTATAGCATCAAACAAGTTGTTCAATGGAGGCAGCCATTGCTTGATCACATGCTTAAACCTTTTAGATGCAAATGCTAGTTACCAGTGCATTATCACTGTTGATAAGCTTTACACATCAATACCTGCGCAAGCCCTGTTTGCACTGAATGGATATCTTTCCATTTCTCCATTCTCTGGTGTTTGATTGAAAATGTTGGCGTCATTCTGTGTTTTAATTTGTGTTTTAATCTGTGTTTTTATGGTACATGTATTGAGTTTAGGGCTATAACAGGTTAGTGTTAGTGTTATAGTATGATAGTAATTACTCACTATTTGTCAGCGGTTAATCAATATAATTTTTATGTTAGTAATTACTCACTATTTGTTAGCAATTAGTCAAAATATGTCAGTATTCACTCACAATTTGTCAGCAATTAGTCAGTATACACCTAGTGACTAAGTATTGACATTAAAAAGATGAATGGCATTTTAATCATTTGTGCATCATGCCCAGATTTACATGATGCACTCACATTTTGTCAGTAATTAGTCAAAATATGTCAGAAATAATGCACGATTTGTCAGCAATTAGTCAATATATGTCAGTAATTACTCACTATTTGTCAGCAATTAGTCAATATATGTCAGTACTTAGTCAATGAATATCAGCAATTATCAATACATGTCATTATTTACTCACAATCTGTCAGCATTTTGGTCAATACATAACAGAGAAATAGCGATTGATTCAATTGTGCATCTTGCCTTGACTGGTATTTGTCAAAATATGTCAGTATCTATGGACTATTTGTCAGCAATCAGTTAATATATGTAAGTAATTATTCACTATTTGTCAGCAATTAGTCAATACATGGTAGTAGTTACTTACATTTTATCAGTATTTAGTCAATATATGTTAGTAATTGCTCACTATTTGTCAGCAATTAGTCTATATGTTAGTAATTGCTCACTATTTGTCAGCAATTATTCAATATATATTAGTAATTACTCACTATTTGTCAGCAAATAGTCAATATATATCAGTATTAACTCACAATTTGTCAGCTATTAGTCAATATATGTAAGTACTTAGTCACTCTATAACAGCAATTATCAATACATGTCAGTATTTACTCACAATCTGTCAGCAATTAGTCAATATATAACAGAGAAATAGCCATTGATTCAGTTGTGCATCCTGCCTTGACTGGTATGTGTCAAAGTATGTCAGTATCTATAGACTATTTTTCAGCAAATAGTTAATATAATTATGTTAGTAATTATTCACTATTTGTCAGCAACTAGTCAATACATGGTAGTAGTTACTTACATTTTATCAGCATTTAGTCAATATATGTTAGTAACTGCTCACTATTTGTCAGCAATTAGTCTATATGTCAGTAATTGCTCACTATTTGTCAGCAATCATTCAATATATATTAGTAATGACTCACTTTTTGTCAGCAATTAGTCGATATATGTCAGTAATTGCTCACAATTTATCAGAAATTAGTCAATATATGTCAGTAATTACTCACTCTTTTTCAGCAATTAGTCAATATATGTCAGTAATTATTCACTATCAGAAATAGTCAATATATATCAGTAATTACTCACTCTTTGTCAGCAATTATTCAATATATATTAGTAATTATATATATGTCAGTAATTGCTCACAATTTATCAGAAATTAGTCAATATATGTTAGTAATTACTCACTCGTTTTCAGCAATTAGTCAATATTTGTCAGTAATTATTCACTATTTATCAGAAATAGTCAATATATGTCAGTAATTACTCACTCTTTTGTCAGCAATTATTCAGGATATGTCAGTACTTAGTCACTAGATATCAGAAATTAGTCAACACATGTCAGTATTTACATACAATTTATCAGCAATTAGTCAATATATGTCAGTATTTACTCACTTTTTGTCAGCATTCAGTCAATATATACCAGTACCTCCTCCTATGTCGGTAATAATGCTGTGTTTGTGAGCAACTATTCAATATATGTCAGTAATTACTCACTATTTGTCAGCAATTAGTTAAAGCATAGTTTAGCATAGCACATAGAACACAGTTGCCCATAGATCATTTTAGGGCAATGCCCTATCCTTAGACATTTTGTAAATTTTGGATCTGACTTTAGGCTCAGACCCCCATTCTCCCTATGACATCACCATAATAATCTAATTTGAGATGTAAAGTTTTAGCTTCTTTTCCATTGTGTTTATGAGTTCTTGCAAAATATTGGCGGGGGGGGGGGAGACATACTCAGGCCCCACCTCCTTCATGATTGGGGGGGCCCAGGCCCCCCTGGCCCCCCCCCCTTTTCCTACGCCCCTGATATTTGAAGGTGAAATGGGTCATTCTTGTGATTTACACAGATCCAATGAGAAAACATTTTAACATTGGGGGGGGGGGGGGCATCTCAGACTTTTGAAGGGACCCACCCCATATATTTCATCTAAAATACCAGCTGTAAGAGAGATTTAGGAGCAACCTTGGATATTTCCTCGAAATCCAATCCCATGCCTGTAGTAAGGTTCTTATGGTACTCCACACTCTCAGTCTCACTGGAATCTTCAGTCTAACAGCGACAGATCTGGGTCTATGGCTTTCGTTTTAAGATACTGGGCCCTTAAGTTTTGCCTTTGTCCTTTAAAACTCGTGGGTGGAAGGAACTGAGATGATAGTCTACTATCTCCAAGAAATAGATAAAATATTGGTACTTTTTACATTTGCACTTGGGAGAGAAGTGTGCGACTGTGCCAAAAGTGTGTGATCTTTGGATCATTGACTGGAAGAAATGAACTCTTGCACTGGTCTATATTTGGCTCAGGGACCACCCTGAGTCTATACCGCCGGGTAGGTGGAGGCATTGGAAAAAAGTCAGTTATACAATTTTCAATCTCAATTTTCTACAAGAAAGAAAGCATGTAAAGAAATAAAATTACCATACATGAGTAGTTCATATATCAGTCTTTAGTTACAGTAAAGAAAAAAATTCAAAAATCCATCCATAAGTTCATACAAAATTAAAGAAAAAAAAAAGTCATTTCATAAAAATATCTTCTCCAATCCAGTCCTCCATAGGTTTACCTGCGGGCTGGACTTTTCTCTCTTTGTTCCTATTTGGTTCGAAAACAGCGTCTAAAAGTGAGACGGTTTGAACGCCTTTCAAAAAACGCCAGGGAAGGGTCCAATAAGTTGGTTTTCCAACGTTGTCCATACGCTATCTACACATCACACGACCCAAAGGAATGAAGGCATATTTTTCCCCTGGCAAATGTTGGCCAAAATCTTGGTGGTTGCCCATTTGAATTCACCAGTCTTCAGGTTCTAAAGGTAGATTGGCAAAATGTGCAAAATCGGTCAAATACTAACCACAGTACATTATACCTAATACAATAGCAGTGATGTCAGTGACTCTGTAGTGAACAGCTGGTTTTACTGGTATTGACAATAATTGGAATCCACACAACAGTAACTACATGATTATATAATTTTATAGATTTCCATTTGTGACCCTGTTGGACATATGACAGCCACCAAAGTTAACACCAGAGACGAACATATTGCTTCAAGGGCATCATAAGACTCATGATCGTTGCCCCTATAGTTGTGATCTAGTCAATACTGGTTTCACAGTGTATTGTGTAATAGAGCTGATAAAAGAGGAGTGTTTATCTGTCTACTGCACATTATCTGTAGAGATATATAATGGCAGAGGCACAACTGATAGTTAGACCGTTTTACATACCATTACGTATGTGAAGCAGATCCCTTTAATAAGAGATCCAAAGTAATGTTCGGAGGTCTTATAGAGCGACTACTAATAAATTAAGACTCATTAAAATAATCAGGTTAATTGTACTTCATAAGAGAATTTAAGTAGAGCTACTTCCATGTGTTCTGCTGCATGGCTTATAGTGACGAGCGTAATATGCCGAATTAAAAGTCTTGGCTCCCCCCTTCAGGGTCCAGGCTTCCTCCCCCCCTTTCTGGGTACACGCGGGGTACTATGGTAATGGCAGGGTCTGAATTGAGCTGTGTGTAAATGATACTGCATTGTTGCCCGTGTCTGGACAGCTCTTTAATAGTCTGTATAATGTTCCTTCGTAACCAACAGTGTCTCTTTCAAGCAAGGTAATCAGATATATCAATAAAAATGGTCTTAGACAAGAAAAATGTGGCAAGGACCACGGATAGGAGTTGCCACTCCATCGCTAGCCACTGCGGGTGACGTCACTGAGGCAGCATGACGTCACTTATGACGTCATAGGTGACAGGGAGAAAACCGAAAACATTATGGAGTTGCTACGGTCGCTACGCTCCCGGCCGCTGACGCGGCTTGCAACTCCAAAAAATTTGCACTTTTAGTGTAAACGTCTCTGTGAGAAGGAAATGCGTGAAATTGTGTCGCTACTCCTTGAATCATATACAATATAAGTTGAAGTGTAATTTCATGGTATGGAAATGAATTCAAAATAACCCCCTCCCCCTCCAAATCAAAGTAAATTTTCTGATGTTTGATTATTAAAATGTCTTCATTACAGAATGAGCCCCAAACTACAGATGATTCCGTAAAGACAGTAGAGTCTGATGACGTTACGTCAGGCTCTCCGTCATCTCCACCAGAGGGCATCTCGTCTCCACAGCCCCCTAGCGGATCAGACGGACACCAACATTCCCAACAGACTCCGGGGTGAGTTTAGTGGTTAAATGATAAAAAAAATATAACCATATACTATAGCTTCTTGGGATATCTAGTCCTAACACTGTAAACCTCGCGTATTTAAGGGGCACCTTGCTTATAAGACCCACCCTGAGTTGTAGGCATTAGTGTATGCCCAGTTTAAAATTTCGCTAGGTCAGGTAAACCTTGGGGGTGTAGATGGGGGTTCCCCATGTCACATGTCGATTTTAAGAAATGGCCATGTCACTTGTCACTAAATTTCTATTTTCCCATGTCCTTGTCACTAGGCTTCATGTCACATGTCGATTTTAAGGAAAGGCCTTGTCTCTTGTCACTAACTTTTTCCTTTCCATGTCCTTGTCACTAAGCTCCATGTCACATGTCGATTTTAAGAAATGGCCATGTCACCCTGTCGAATTTAGGGGTCTAGACCCATAACCTTGCTAATAACGCATACCCTGATACCGTAGGTACCTTTTCCCTGGGTATTATAAAATCACCTTCGAGGGACAAACAATTTTCCCTTCTCATCACCTCTTATCATTGTATCTTGCCAGAACCAGCCTCAGTCACACTAGCAGCCTATAAGATACAGCTGGGGCTTCCTTTTGAGACCTCTAGTACTTTCCTATTGTTAAAAAAAATAAAGAAATCATGGCTTATGTAATAAGGTCACTATACTCTGCTTGTAATACGAGTAAACTTCTTTTTCTGCTGCTGAAAGCCCTACCTCCAAGCAGAGTCATAGTTGAGGATGGTGAAAGCCATACTAAATGCTCAGTGAATGCACCAAGGACCCACTGGACTGGTTAACCAGTACACTACTGTAATACTCACGTATTCTGGCAGGAGGGTAGGGAGCATAGACTAGAGGATAACAGTGGCTTCCAGGTGAGACATGTGTATATCTCAGAGTCTGGTCACCTGAGGAAGATGCCCTCCAACCCCAACACACCCAGTGCCCGCCCCCCTGTAAAAACAGGGATACCTTTCCCTACCGCTATGGCCGACAAGGCTCTGGTACTCTCAGTTATTCAGATGCTACCACTACCAATCCCAATTCAGCCTACACAACACAGTTTCAGGGATGAAAGTCTTCAGGGAATTTCCTGATTTCAGTGATATTGAATTTCCAGGGTCATATACATTCACATAGAAACCCAGGTTTTTGGGGCAAATATTGGACCATTTCAGGGATTTTCGGGCTCTGTCACTTTCATCCCTGTAGTTTGAAACCTGACCACTAAAACATTTATTTTTAGGGTCCCCATCAACAGGGGAAAACAGGGAAAATGACAAAAAACCTGGAAACACAGGGAATTTTGCCAAATCACAGGGAAAACACCGGGATTTTGGGAATGGAATTTGGGTGGGGACCCTGTATTTTAGTACATATCACTATTCTATAGTGTCAAAATCAAACAAGTAAGTCGGACCCTGATTTCAGGGCAATGCTTATAAGCTCTAGCAAGCCTCTTAAATGGTCTATAAACTGCGGCTTGTAACCGGAGTTCTACTCTAGATCTTGAAAGATATATGTTATCATGGGCTCAACCCTTTCCTACATCTACTAATAGGGACAGTATCCTTAGGGCTGTTTTCTTTTTTCTGTCAAATTCCATTAGATCTTGAAGGGTGTTATCATGGCTTTAACTCCTTATGTACTTGTTTATTTACACCAAATTCTCAAATTAATAAAGGAATCTCAGCTCAATTCCCAGCTTGTCTGGTTCACCTTGAGAGTTTAGGTAGTCTTCCACTTGCTAGTACCCAGTTTGAGCTACACTTGGCTACCTGATGTAAACTTATGTTAGTGAAGATATAGAGTAAGTAAGGCTGCACCAAGGGTTAGATGTAAAAGCCAGAGGTCATTATGTGTATATATCCCTGTGGTAAAACAATATACATGTACTATTATTGTAAGAACTAAATGTACAAAAAGATGATGCGGGCTAGCGTGTAGATGCAGGCTAGTGTGTCTTTGTTTAAGTAACTAATGGCAACTGGGTATGGGGGCAGTTTGATACTGTATAAAACTATATGGAGGGAGAATTAAGTCACATCTTGGGCTTGAAACAACCTTGGGCTTGCATTAACAACTAATGAGATAATTCACTTCATAACCTCCCGTACTAATAGAAGCCCCCCCCCCCCCACCAGGTAAAGTTATTCAAGATTCAAGTGAGGATCCTTCCAAAGCCTCTAATGATTTATACCATTGGAATTGATCGTGATGATTTACACAACTCAGTTTGGTACCTGACCACCCTTATCTCTTATATAATCCATAACCAGTAAAATGGTATAAAAAAAGGATTACCCCCTGGAGGTTGGACCTTACTACCTGTGGACTATGACCCATTAAGGTCACAATGCCCTCAGACGTAATGTTATTTATGATTTCCCAACACTTGTCAAGCATAGACAATGTATCTGTCATGATATAGCCCACAGGTATTCCTCGGGCAATCTCTGTGGTGATGACAAGAATATTTTACTGTAAAAAGAAAAAAGAAGATGATGATGATGACTACTTGAGGGGAGAAAAACTATTATATAATACCAGCATATGTATGCCAAGACACTGATTATCTAATATAGAAAAAAAACATTCTCGGAGTGTTCTATATTCAGCCACAATAGCGGAACCTTCATAGATGATAATCTATTCAGCCTACAAGGTTCAGTCAGATACCATTTACTTCTTAAGAGCGCACAAACCCATGGCAAGTGATTAATGGTAATACACCATAAACCTTTCAGGGCAACATATCGCAGTGTTACCGAACACTTTTCATCAACGTAGGCTAAAGTGGCCTGCATCTTGGCAACTTTTACGGGCCATTTCCCCAATGAAAATCATATAAATTTTGAATGAATAAGGTACCAATATAAACTGCATTATAATGGAAAAGAAATCAGAAAATTTTGGAATGAAGAATGATGTAAAAATGGTCCTGTCTTTGCTTCAAATGGCAGATTTGAAACATTATTACACCATTAGAAAGCTAAGGTCATGACAGGCCATTCTGTCCTGCATCCCAAAAACCCTCAAGTTGGCTATCAAGATTCTATGCAGGCAAAAGCCAGCGTGCCCTTTCCCCCTGTGGAGTGGGGACCATCATGTGAGGGCATGGAGGAGCAGAATAACTTCATTGGGAGTCCAGGAAGGAGGAATTCTCCTTCCATTCTACCAGTGGGCATACCAGATTCGTAAAAGGCGACAAACTCAGGGTTTCTTGTGTCTTGGGGTGAGCATGTGGGCAGCTTGTGTCCATATGTGTGGGCGCAGGCCTACATGCTTGTCCTTTGTCATGGGATTCCCCCTCAGTGAACCACGTCTGAGTGATCAAAGGACGTGGTTTGTCTGGCCCTGCCTATGGGACCAGGCAAATAAAAGAACACTTGCTATCCTTCGTAGGGCTTCCCTAGCCCACTTAAAAGGGTCTATTTCTCCTCTTTCCTATCCCCTCAGATGTGTGTGGTGCACCTATGTGTGGGCACCGACACATTCTCCTGTGAAATTGTGTAATGTCGTTCTCGCCATGAATATGACCTTAGCTGTCGAAATGGCGTTAAACATCTATTACTCACTCGCTATCCTTCGAAAAGACTAGGAGAATGAAGCCCCGGTAGTGGTTTTCCCCCTCACCCCTGCTCATAGATGCGGTCATTCATCTCATAGATTTGGTCATTCATAGATTTGGTCACTGCTGTGTTGGGCAAGCAGCATATAAATACCTGCCTAGCTGTCTTGACAAGCAGCTTTGAAACACCTGTCCAAACAGAAACGATAGGACTTAATGTCCGGAAACCACAGAAACTCTGCTAACTTTTAAATACTATTAGTGAAGGTTAAATCAACCAAACCAAACCAAAAGCCAGCGTGCCCTGATGATTTCGGCAGCACTGCTAGAGGGGTATGCCATTGGGTTGACATCAGTAGTGCAAATTATCAGGGTCTCCAAAGTCTTATGATAAGGAAGGACAAAGAACATATTGGCATGGTGCCGTCCTTAGAGAGTTGTGCAAATTATAATACAGGTACAATATACACAGGTGTGTAACATAGGTGTAACCTACTTCTGTATATACCCATGGTGTTAGCCCTGAGGAGGCCTTTAGAGAAGGATGAGAATATTAGCTGTTAGAGAGTGTAATTGTGGTAATCTCTTGCCTCGTACATCCCATCATTAGAATAAGAGAGACGAAGTATGTTTGCATCTGATTACATATTTAACCATGGGGACGACATGATATGAATTTCTGATGAACTTGCCATCATATATAATCATGTTATAGAGTCCGAGGAAAGAGGTATAATCCAATAGGATAATATCTATTCATAACAGTGGCAGTTATGACAATTCTAAGTAACCAACCAGTTGTAAATAATGTCATGATGCGTGACTGTAATGTCAAATATGGAAATATCATAGATTAATTTATGGAAGGAAATAGGAAAATGGCTTTCTTAATCTAAGCAATGTTTGGTATGAAAATGCACACGCCTTCAGCTACTGTTAACCCTCCAATTATCGACGGTTCAGGGGTAGACACTAACAATGGCTCGGTGGCCAATGGCCAGTAGTTTTGGCTGTGGGCCAGTGATTATTTCTAGATTTCTTTTGAAATTGGCCAATTGGTCAGTAAAATATTTGAAAAAAACAATGCCCTATACCAGACTACTGGCCCGGGTGGCCAAATGCCCAAAATGTTAGTGTCTACCCCTGCAGTGCATTAAATTAATGCATCATGCCCATAGCCTAGGTCGTCATGATACATGAACTTACAGCCGCCTTTAAACAGGGATGTAAGTTTTCAGAATTTTGGTTGATTTCAGAATTTCCTTGGTTTGATATACCTACAGTTTTATTTTTTAATTTCCTATCTTTATAGAATGGGCCTGAGTTGGGAGTGAGCCTTATTGGATTCTTTCACTAGTGAAAGAATCCCTACCACGCCATCCATACAGTCTTAATTGCTTTTTGAGCAAAAGTACCTAGAGTAGATCTCTTTAAATCCTCGTTACATAAGGCCCTCAAGTCATACTTCAGGTACCTTGGATTGCTTTTTGACCAGTGACCAGTGTACCTAGGGCTGTTTACCTGTGTAGACCTTACATACTAAGACATACAACAATCATCACAATGCCCCATAACGACCTACCACCCTCCCCCCACTGCTCCCTCCACCCCCTAGCAGCAGTACAAAGGTGTCATAACTGCTTCCTCAACCCTCAAGCACCAATAGAAAGCTATATTTACAGGCGTCATAACTGCGGCTAGTACACTTGACTGGCGGGTGGCGCACTGGAAGGGTGCAGCGGGGCACCATTAGGTGTCCCCCCTTCTGGTCGCCCCAGCGCCTGGGCGGACTGGCTACCCGGGCCTGGTAGGGGGTACCAACCCCCCTGTCCAGTCTGGACCGGCTCTGGCCGGTCTGTCCCCCGCAGGTCCACGTCAACCTGGTGGGCACTGCGGGGTCCAGTGGCCTCCGGCCAGTCTGGTCTGGGTCCCTTTGGAGGACCTTTGTTTGGTTGACAGCCGGTGGTGACTTGGCACCGGCATGGTGGCGGCCATGGCCACCATCTTGCATTTCACGGACCCGGACCTTCCACCAGTGGTTTTCAGCACTTCACTCTCTACCGGACCATACCTCATCTCATCTCATTTCACTACATCTCCCCTGGTAAGTCAACCTTACTTACTGTCCCACTTAGAGTCTCCTTTATTGGTGCACTCTTTATGGGAAACTACCTCCAGTTCGGGCTCATGGTGTTAGTGCACATCGCAGACCTAAGTGTGCGTCCCAGTGTAATCATTTCCTTGACTAGGTTCAACATGCCCTGGTGTGTGTGCACTCTAAATGTATGGGTTTATTGCTCTGCATTTATTGTGTACAGACACCTGTGGTACTGTTGCTAACTAAGTTACCTATGTCTTGGTCTCTGGGTGCCGTCTCACCCAGTCTGTACCGACCCATGAGTGGGGCCCCCATGGTTTTGCCCTGGGGGAACCGGGTAGTGGTTTGTAAGGTTGACTGTCTAATACCTTGTACTCACCCTGCTACTTGGCAGGTGCTCTTTTTCACTGCTTATTACCTCGCTTCCTTCTTTTTCTCTCCACCTTTCCCAGGTTTTTTTTTTTTATGGTACGTGGTCCACACCAGTATAGCACCAGCTCCCTTTTCAACACTTCGCGCTTGGGGGGGGGGGGGCCTTTCAAAAAAAAAAAAAAAAAATGCCCTACCCCCTCCCACCCACCTTAACACATACATTAGTTCTAACCCAACTCACTAACAACTAAATATAATCGCAACCTGTGCCTATAGCAAGGTCCAATGCCTACCACTGACTGTTCATGAACGTGATATGTTAAATATATTTTATTAATGGTCATCAATATTTGCCTTATTTTCTTAAAATAATAGTAAAGTATTCATTACGGCTCTGTCGTATATTTCTCAAGCTACCTGTATCTTAAACTCATAAAATATTCACTACAGATACAGTATTTCTAAAGCTTCAATAAATAATGATAAAAACTTATTCAAACCTTCCTACATTCTGGACATTTGCATCCTCGTATTCGAGTTGCCCCTTATACAGAAGACATTACGGTACATATAACACGTCAGGTAGCTGTCCCTATCAGACCATGTACGGTGTGTTGATGTCATTATCTGGTGTACATTAATACAGAGGTATCAGGCAGCCAAATGGATCCAGGCGTGTCAGGGGACACACCTGCTTTTATATACCTGCACGACTCACCTGGGAGGCATGTACTATATGTATACAATAAAGACAAGGTTTATGCTCACATGAATGTTGATGTATCACTAGGGGTAATACTATGGTTATGTGAGACAGGGTGGGAAAGAGAGAGTACAACGTTTTGTATCGAAGTATGCTCTTTTGTCCAAATGAATAAAGGCAGAGTGTAGTTTGGGAGTGGATAGAATTGCCTCATTAGACGACTAGAATGTTCTACTTCCTTCATAATTACAAGGTAAAAGAAGAAAAAAATCGCAATTACAAGGTAACAAGGATGTTGATGTACCTCTAATCAGTAGTCAGCGCGGCACCATGTCATTGGTTTAACCATTGGGTTCCATATCTCAAACACCAGTTAGATAACAAAAGGCATTATTTTACTTTATAAAGGTCAGATAAGAGTTACCGTAATCTCCCGCATATAAGGCGCAGCTTGCATATAAGGCGCCCCCCAACTCACAGGGGGGCTGTTTTGCATATAAGGCGCCCCCCCCCTGAGGGGAGATTTTTGTCAATTTAGTACTGTTCTATAGTAAAAATACCCCACCTATAAGGCGCACCCCAAACTCAAGGCAATTTAGCTCCCACGTATAAGACCAAGCAGCATTTTGTTTGGCGTATAAGACGCGCCTTATACGCAGGAGATTAGGATAGTAATCGTTTAAGGCATATCTTATATATCGAGTATTATGGTCAAGTAAGCGATACATACCAGTAGTTAGGCTCAATACTTTGGCTATCTTCATAATTCGTAACTTGGATCTACAAACTAGGATGCAAACGTCAGTATCATATCATTGTTTTATAAAATATTCTGCAGTCTTGGTTGTGACCCCCATCCCACCCTGCTACAGCCTCTCCCATAGCCGCGACAGGGGTGTTACAGCTGTCTACTGCTGGACGCGCTGCCGGGTGGGGAAGTGTGAGCACTGATAGTGTAGTGGTCAGCAAGTCGCAGGTTGTCACATGGTCGCGGCCATTGCTGGAGCTTAGTACCAGCGAGTTCTACTGATAACACCTACCAGATGGGTATCAGTTGGCCCCCGAAGGACCGCAGTGAATAGATTGGGGTTTTCTCATTGACTAATAGTTAAACCTGCTAAGTCCGTATAGGATATCTGGAGAAGTCAGTAGCGCATCGATCGAGTCCCTGTCCCGGCATGGATGTGAACGTCCTCTTTTCAACTTATTGATATTTTATTAGACCCGAGGTCGAACCTCTACTTGTAGTGTACACGTTTTCGCCGAAGCTTTTTGCGTATAGGGGTAATGTGCACCATAAATCCACCATTGCAAATTGGTATAGAATAATTTGTAAATTATATTGGTATCAGATATATTGTAGGACTATTTATGGTAGGTCTACCCATGCCACAAGTGGATTGCCTGCACGCAATGCTCCCTACACTACAGTAGGGCCTAAGCTGCCAAACTGTGGATGCCTTCCCCTTCACTTTCATGCTGGTGTAGGTGTCCTTTGTCTTACTAACCAATGCACCTCTCCCTTGTCTACAGTGTCCAGCCGGTCTCTGTGTGTGTGTGAGGGGGAGGGGGTACATATAGGTCCTCTATATACCGATATTGCAGGATGTAGAATGTGTGCAGCCATTTCTTGAGCTGATTTCCAGCATGCTACACTGATAGCTATCAGAGAGCACTTGTACCCAAATAACTCAGGACTGAATCTATCAAGGCCTTTTCACCTCTCCGTTCTATGGTGTTTAATTGAAAATGTTGACGTCATTCTGTGTTTTAAATTGTGTTTTAATGTGTGTTTTTATTATTCTATGGTCTTAGACATGAATGGCATGATGCATTGATGCACGGTTAACCCCTTATGAATGATATGATGCATTGATGCACTTTAACCCTTTATTGAAGGCATGATGGATTGATGTGCAGTTAACCCTTTATGGGTGGCATGATGCATTGATACACAGTTAACCCTTTATGAATGGCATGATGCATTGATGCACATCTAACGCTTCATGGATAACCTGATGCATTGATGCACTTAACCCTTTATGGATGGCATGATGCATTGATACACAGTTAACCCCTTAGGGATAGCATAATGATGCACAGTCAACCCTTTATTGATAGACAAGGCATTGATGTGCAGTTAACCCTTTTATGGATGTCATGATGCATTGTCAGCAAATGTGTCAGTAATAATGCACTATCTGTCAGCAATTAGTCAATACATGTTAGTAATTGCTCATTATTGGTCAGCAGTTAATCAACATATGCCAGTAATCACTCACTATTTGTCAATATCTGATTGAATATTGAAATTGAATTGAAAATAGCATTGAAAATTGCATTAAAAACTCGGGTCTTTTAGGTCTTAGACCTAACCTGCTCCATCTTTAATTCTTTATTGATAATTTATTTATAAATCGTGTAATGAAGTCAGTAAGGTATGGATATCAATTGACTCCTGTAGTGCAGGATATTGGACTCGGCCTGACGGCCTCGTCTGATATCCTACACTACAGGCATTTGTCAATGTGATATCCATACATTACTGATATAATATCCTTTTGTCTCCAGGAACCCGCCAGACGTAACGTCAGGGCAGACACGTCCTGATATTCCTACAGGGGGCACCACAGAGCCTACCGCACCATCTAGTGAAGAGAAGGTGAAACAGGGAGACGCCAAGCAGGACTCGGCGTCAGTTAGGTGAGTGTATCTTGGGGCCCCCAAGGGGTTCCCCCCCCCCCCGATGTCACAAGGTCGCCAAAATTCAAGGCTTCAGGTCACATTTCACATTTTATGGACATTAAACATGTCTAAAAATCTCAAAATTCAAGGCATCAGATGACATGTCACTTTTTTTAGGGATTGGACATGTCACATGTCATCTTTAAAAGGGTACAATGTCGGAATGTCACCCCAAAATGGCCAAATGTCGCCATGTCGTTTCTTACCCCTTGGGGACCACTATCTTACTAAGATAAGAAAAAGCAAGATAGGTTGATGCCTTATCGAATGTACATCCAGTAGGGATGCTATATTTTTGAAGGAATTCTTATTTATGATTTTGATTTTTATGTCATTGACTCTAGTCAATGACATATATAAGAGTATGGTAACTGAACCCCTATTCTGCTCCCGGATTCTGCTACAATAAAACATAGAGGAAAATTACACACTTGCACGGGTATTAACTATATTTGGAGACGGTGTGCAGTTTGGCTATCACAGGCATATTAGAGTATAGTGAAATGCTGAGTGTGTGTTTCTTGTAGTCTAACAAGTTTGGCCCATGAAGAGGTATGTAACATGAGTTGGGCATGTGCAGTACAGGCACTTATAGTCAGTGTTCACATAGTTGGCACATAATCATTGCACTGTGTAAGTTTTTATGAATTTTTAAGGTGTTTGTATATATCCTACTATGCTACTACTGAAATTGATTTGGACATGCGGTTTACAAATTGTAAACCTTTTTTTTCTACAATTTCATTGTAAATTCTTTGTTATGGTTTTCTTATAGAAGATGTCCAACTTGCCTCAGACATAGAATAGTTAGGGTATGACGGTTTTAAAGCTCTGAGTGTTTACCATAGCAGTCATTATAGTATAGTACAAACAAAGAAATGTGTGAGGAGAATTAGTTCCAGCTCGCTGAGCATTAACCCCTTTAGGGCAATATGCATACATACAATACATATAACTATTAGGAGTCCAAAGTGGCGTAGCATTTGCTAATTTGGAGCCCTGGAACATAAAACAAGCGTGCCATTCCCATATTAGGAGCCCAGTTATGTAGCATTGTTATATTTGGATGTGTTACTGCGTCTGGTAGACGCACAGGAAACCTCATGCCCCATAAGTTGCTAAAAGGAACACTTACATATAAATATATACATGCACACCATAACGATCCGCCCGAAGTACCAGTGAGTCTACAGTATCCTATAGAGTCGCATTTAGGCCAGGGGTACCGTAATCTCCCGCGTATAAGGCGCGTCTTATACGCGAATCAGATCGAGACTGGGTCTTATACGCGGGAGGGTAATTGCCTCCAGTTGGGGGTGCGCCTTATACGAGGGGTACCTCAACTTTCCAAATCAGAAAGATGTACACAGAGTCATGTATTTTCTTTAACCAAAAAAAAAGGTGTAGTCTATACCATTGTGCTCTATATACCCTTAAACTGCTGAATGAAACATGCCATTCTGCTCACCATAAATGTGTTTGGAAATGTGTGTACACTCCACTCACTGAGAGCTTTGTTAATTACACTATTGACCTTTTAATCAAGAGAATCCATGCAGAATTATCCATGCAGGGGCGCACACACCCTGACTAGAATATTCCAGTTTAGAATTGTGCGAGGTATGGTTAGGATGAAGGGTTTACTTAAAATGGAGTGATAAGAACGATTAGTGTAATGTCGTTCTTGCCATGAATATGACCTTAGCTGTTGAAATGGCATTAAACACCTATTACTCACTCACTCGTTACCTAAACACAACCATGCATTCTGTGATGGTAAGGTAAAAATACATGTATCACGCACAAGTGTCAAGGAAGTCATTAGAACAGGTTGGCTGGTTTCATAATTACCTCATGCTCCAGAATGTTGCGGTTCTCATGTCAGGTGCGATGATAACTGCGTCACATGTTTTCAATACAGTCAGGGATGTGATTTCCTACACTTTTGGGCGAAAATAGATGGACCTGGTGATTTCCCCAAATCCAGTGAGAAAATTTTATAGCATTTAGGAGGGGGGGTGACTTTTATACATGTATTTTGAGGCCATCAAGTACAAAACGAGCCACTGTAGTGTTGTCTTTTCTACCTTTTCCTACATGTTTGTCAAAAGGAAATCATATCCCTGATTTCTTCAATACCTCTTCTATCTGCAGTATTTGTACAATGTGGCGGTCGTTAATAGAAAAAGCAAACAAAAACATTAGTTAAATATGCCGGTAGAGTAACTACCAGATTAAAATGCATAAACTACCGTAATCTCCCGCGTAGAAGACGCGGTGCGCGTAGAAGACGCGGTGCGCGTAGAAGACGCTCCCCAAACTCAGGGTATGCTGGTTCGCGTAGAAGACGCATCCAACCCCTCTGAATCGATTTGTAAAAAAACCCCCGTACAAGACGCCCCCCCCAACTCAGCAGGGGGGGGGGGGGTTCGCGTATAAGACGCACCCCCCCCCCTCCACCCCAAAAAATTGTCAACCTGTTGAGTCTGTGCTGTCATCGGCACACGGTCGGCTTGAACCCGCCGAGCGCGTCGACACCTCCCGGTCTGCCGCGGCGCTAGCGCTATGAGTCTATGCTGTCATCGGCCCACGTGTTCCCTACAGCCCGGCAAGCCATGTCGCTTTGTCTATAGTGTCAACCTGTTGTTGTTGAGTCTGTGCTGTCATCGGCCCACGGTCGGCTTGAACCCGCCGAGCGCCCGTCGACACCTCCCGGTCTGCCGCGGTGCAGGCTATATGAGTTCAAGCTGTCATCGGCACACGGTCGGCGTCAAACCCGCCGAGCGCCCGTCGACACCTCCCGGGCTGCCGCGGTGCAGGCTCTATGAGTTCAAGCTGTCATCAGCGCATTTTCCCAAATGAGATGTTGGAAAACCCCGCGTATAAGACGCACCCCCAACTTGAGGAAATCCTATAAGACGCACAAGGCATTTGTTTGGCGTAGAGGACGCGTCTTATACGCGGGAGATTACGGTATGCTGTATATTTCGACTTTGCAATCATTTTCATATAGACATATGCAATGAATGTTTACACATTGGCAAGTGGGATGACTCTCTTTGACAGAAATTGGTAGGAGAAAATAAGCTTTTTGACAGTGAAACATTGTAGAACATTCTCGTCCTTACCACTTAGCTCTGAGACGAAAGAACCAGGGACCCCGGGAGTGGAGGAGAAGCAGGCAGTAGATGCAAATATGAATCCCACTGAAGCGTCTAATGACCAGGCTGCGGATGCCACTGACCAAGCAAAAACAGAGGACCAACCTACAGATGAAATTAAAAGTGAAGACAGTGCAAAAGAACCGCAGGTAGCTTGGTTATTAGATTTCTTAATGTGACCTTGAATCATCCTATCTGTGATCAAGATAAATAGTTTGGACCAATGCTCAGTGAATTCGATTTCAGAAGAAATTGCATTGTACATGTAAGTAATTTAGAGAATATTTGGCTGAATGTTTAGTATGCAATAGGTAGTCTGATTGACTATGAAATTGAAAAATTGAGAAATAGAGGTAATAAAAAAAAAACCTTTGCATTGAAAGTTATGTTGAAAATAACATTTTATATTTCAGGTTGTGAAGGTAACGGCACCACCACATGAGGCGGAAGAAAAGATGCCGTCCTTTGACGAATGGAAACAAAAGATGTTAGCAGAACAGGCAGAACAAGCCAAACAAGCCAAACAAGTCAAGTTAGAAGGTGGGAGTACTAAATCATGCAGTCATATATGTTTCTGGATTAATTTTCAAAAAATATGACTGTTCATTTTTTCTCTTCTGTTGTATACCGATACTATGTAAGGTTATAAGAGCACTAAAAATTGGGATGCGCTTCCATGCAGCTTCAGTAGTTGGAACAGCTATACAACACGATATTTGATGAAAGAGGAGAAAGATTTCTTAGAAATGAGATGTATAAGTGAAAAAAGTAAGTTTTTGATGCGTTTCTTATACAGCCCAGGGCCTGCAGCCGGTGTCGGGGACTATACAAAAGGCTAAGTCCAACAACCGCATCAATTACGCATCAATGTCATGTGGGGCCAAACTCATAGCCGCAAATGCAGAGGCAAAGAACTCCGGCTTCATCCTCACTGAGAACAAAGACCAGTACATGATCCAACCATGTGCTGCTAAGAAATGGTCAGTCCTTATAGCTTTTGGGATATCTATATAAACAAATGTCTGGTATGAATATTGATGTATTTTATTGATATTAATGCATTGTAGAACACCTTGGAGGGAAAATGTTTGGAACTTACAGAAAAGCTTAGATCTTTGACATAAACCACTGTTTTGTTTAATTTGCAATATAAGTTTATTGTTATTAATGCATTGTAGAACACCTTGGAGAGAAAATGTTTCGAATTTAAAGCAAAGCTTAGATCTTATTCTGACATAAACCACAGTTTTGTTTAATTTGCAATAAAAGTCTTGACAGAGACTTGAAAGTATAAACCGGGTATGAACTTTACCCATAAAACCTCCCTCAGAAGCCGACCAAATTTTCTGATTTCAAGCTAAATTCGGCTTCTAACATTCCCTCAAGTTCGGGGGTCGGCTTATGAGGGAGGTTCTTAATCAAGTGAATTCTAGTTTAACCACATTTAAATGGACCCAAGATTGACTTCTAAATTCTCCCAAGGTTAGGGGGTCGGCTTCTAAGGGAGGTCGGCTTCTGAGGGAGGTTTTACAGTAGTTATCAATGGCAATTCATGAGTTTTTTTCATTTGTTGATTTAGTAATGCACATAAGAGTGAAAGATATTCATAAACTTCTATTCAAGGTTCGTGGTGGAGCTGTGTGAACCAGTGGCTGTACAGAATATAGAACTAGCCAACCTGGAACTTTTCTCTTCTCTGCCGGAGTCCTTTATCGTCCACATTGCAGAACGGTAAGTCGCTGCACTTGAACCGTTTTATGCACAGGATTCACAGGTCCTCAAACCACTTCTGAATTTATGGGAGGCTTTGGGAAGATTTTCTCTTAATTTTTTTTCTCATTCTACAAGGCGCACCAGAGGCTTATCTTCGCGTATAAGGTGCGCCTTGTATGCGAGGTATTATGGTTTCTATGATAGGAATATGTTCTAAGGTATTAATGATAGGAATATATTCTAATAATGAAATAATGTCATGCCATATGTACAAACCTTGGTGTATTCCTTTTGACAGGTACCCTACTAAGGATTGGAAGATGCTGGGGACATTTCAGGCCCGTGACCAACGCGCTGTACAAACTTTTCCCATCATTGATGAGGAACTTTTTGCCAAGTACATTAAGGTATTTTGTTACATTTCTCAAAAAAATAGTATAAAGGATGGTAGAGATTCAACTATCTGTTTATACTCTTAAAATTATATGAGTTGAGAAAACATCTAGTATGAGCTGACGGGTACTGGTTTGTAGTTTAAAACGCAAGTGAACATTGTCGTATGAATTTACAATATTGCTGGCCGCCATGTAGACTTAAAACAATATTGCAACAAGTGCTACACATATTTCATTGGTTTCCTTTACCAGGTGGAACCGCTGACACACTACGGAGTAGAACATTACTGTCCACTGACAATACTAAGGTAAGTTATAAATTCATGTACAGCCTGGTTATAAAGCCCAGCTACCGAATTCAAACTACCGTAAACTCCCGCGTATAAGACGCGTCCTCTACGCCAAACAAATCCCTACTGCGTCTTATAGGATTTCCTCAAGTTTGGGGTGCGTCTTATACGAGGGGTAGTTTTTCTATAGAAATGTACTAATCTTACAAATTTCAGCATTAAAATGTGCATCTTATACGCAAAAATGCATGTGCTGAGTTTGGGGTGCGTCTTATACGCGCAGCGCGTCTTCTACGTGGGAGATTACGGTATATCTAGTAAGCATCCATGCCCTACCGTTAATAAGCGCTCAAACCTCTCAGGTTTCAATATACAAGGAAATGATGATGGGGAAAGTCGTTTTGAAAGAACTTAAAAGTGGGGCGAGGCTTTTTTTTAAGATGTTCCATACTCCCCTATCTCTGTAGAGTGGTAAAAGGGGGTAGGGGAAATTGGAGATGGCCACTGGTCTTTGCATTTTGAAAATCGATTGATGAGAAGAGAAGTTATGTCATTTTTAAATTTTAAAAAGTCTTGCGTGGGGTGTGCCTTATATGCAAGTATCACGGTAGTACATTTATTTGGCTTATTACAGAGTATACGGTACAACGGTAGTAGAGGACTACGAGGACCAGGACCACCATGACACTAGTGCAGAGGATGAGGACCAGGCCACACAGACCCTGGAATCATCCAAAGAACCATCTAACCTTTTCACAAGTGCAACAGGTAAAGGCCATTAACTTTCCTTGATCTAGAAACCTTTCTTTTGATATGTTATATCAAAGACCTAGGTGTTCTATGACCACAAAGGTCCCCAAAAGAAAACTGGTCTTTTGTTAGGCCAGGTTTAATGGAGAAGGCATAGAATTTAGTAGGGGAGGTAAAAAATTGATGGCAATAGAAATTTACATGAATTAGAAACGAGTGTATACATGCATGTGGAATTTGAGCCAGAATATATAGGTACCGGTAGTAACTTGCATGTAAAGTGCAACCTTTACATGAAACCAAGGCAGTGCACAGATTGATAACTGGTACCATAATACCTGGCTTATAAGGCACATCCTTTATTGTGAAACTCACCGGAAAACTTTTTAAGATCTTATTTCCTGGCTAAACCACATGGACGGGGTGCTTTTAGATCAGAAGTGCGCCATATTGTGTAGCATAGATTAAGTCTTAGGGCGCATCTTAGGCGCAAGGTCGCCTCATACACAGGGTATTACGGTAGTTCAGATATCAAGTCTGCAATAACCGTAAACTGTGCAGAATCACTGCATGTCTTGAAAGGTGTGGACACAGAGGACCAGCGTTTGTGTGATATCACTTCCCCACAGCTGAATACCTGTTTGAATATGGCCTCAGTTCATAGACTTAACTAAGCTTGTATAGATATGATAGCTCTATCTTATGTGAATAGGTTGTATCATAGCTTACTATAGCAGGTCAGCCCCAGCCAGTTAGCTCCACCGCCAGCACCCAGCATAGCTTCTACACCCTTAGCCTCTTGCTTGACCCAAAGATATCAGCATAATCGAAATTGAACATTGCATATAGGCATTTACTAGAGCTTTGCCCTTCATTATTTTTTAAGTATCCTGTTTTTATTTTTTACTTTTATTTCAACCTGAGGCATTTTTTTCAGAAAACTCTGACTCTGGCTCTGGCTCGTCAACGAGCTTATTGGGTTAGTATGTCGAAACTTTATAATTGAAGGGTGCAGCGGTTGTGCTGACTAGTCGTAACACGAGCCTCTAACACTAACCACTGGTAACCAAATATATCCACAAAAATTGTCTTGATATTTCTTTTTCATTTGAAATGAAATCACACTTTACAAAATTTATGCATTCTAAAGGCCACTAAGTGTATGTCTGGTTGCTATGCCGACAAAGTTCTAACAACGGAGACGTAGTCACGCGAGACCATCCCATAATGCATCAGTTCAGCACGCGATCCCGCAGCAGCTACACACACATCCAAGTGTAGGATTATTCGCATCGATTTCTTCCAGAAATCTACAATATCTACAAACTTGCAACGACCATCGGTTAGGTTCCAACAGTCTAATTACTGTTGGCTTCCTTTTGGCATAAACAGACTTGCATCATAAGACCAAAACCACCGAGTGCTCTCGAGCTGGTCCGAGTCAGTCGCCATGACCAGTAGGTCAACACATGCAATGGCCAGCAATGGCGGCACCGCTGACCAAAGCACTGACCAGGGGAAAAACTCTACAGCCACTGCCACCACTACCACACAGGCAGTGTTGCTGTCTACTGAGCAAATGGCTCAGATGATGTCTATGTTGAAGGAAGCTATTTATTCAACGGTCAAAACAGTGGTTAAAGATGTGGTTGGAAAGTGCAAAAAAGACACTGTCAGTAGTAACGAAGAAGACCAAGATGGTGATGGTCAATGCGCTGACCACAACAGCGGCCAAGATGGCACTGACCCAGATTCCAGTGACGACCTGGAGGCTTACTACAAGAGCATTGAGGCTCAGTTAGAAGCTGGGGACCCCACAAGCGAAGATCTCCCGGAGAGATTTGTTAGCATCTTTAAAAAGGCTTTTGGGCCTTCTTTTGATCTCAGTATCATAAAAGAAAAAATTTCCACAGACCGGCAAACGCGCTGGAGTTAAGAGTGCCCCAGCTGAACCACTCTCTAAAGCGCGCTGCTTCAGCAAATGCACGCATGCTGGACAAACGCATGGCTGAACTTCAGACCAACATGTCCGCCACTATGACAGCCATGCTAGGCAAGCTGCCCCTATGAAAGAGTTCAAAACGTGGGCTAAGCAGAATACTGACCCTGCTGTACATGACAAGACTGATAGTTTCACCAAGTTAGTCATCAAGCCCTGTGATATTAACATTGTCATGACCAGGACCATGTCAAACATGACAAACCTGAGACGTGACGTCCTGAAATTGGGACTTTCAGAAAAGGTAAGCAATCTGCTCACCGATGAGAACCCACCAACATCTCAGTGGTTGGGTGGCAATGATATATCAGCCATGGACAAACTTGAAAAAGAAGACAAAAATGTCAACAAATTCAAGAAGCACCAGCCTGTGGACTGGAGAAACAGGCACTCACATGCTGGGAAGTACTCGTCCAACACGTACAAAAAGGACAAGCACAGACCCAACCACCATAAGAAGAAGCCCAAATCTCCGGGTTTTCCAAAGGGGGGGTCTCACTAGACCAGGTGAGTGTTAATGCTTTGCATGAAAACAAAATACCCCCCAAAGTGCCAATTGCTCCTGTACCAGCAGCAAATGAAAAGTTAGGGTTTGGTACATTTGTACGGGACGGCACTAAAAATCATGTAAACCAATGGTTAAAATTAACACATGATCCCTTCATCATTATATCTGTTCAAGGTCTGTGAAGGTTGACTTGCAAGAAACCCCTATGCAAGAGACTGCTCCTAGGGCCTATCTTGTGTCTGAGGAAAATAGAGAAATTACTGACCAAGTTGTGAAAGAACACCTGGACAAAGGCATAATAGAAATATGCAAACCAGAGCAAGGACAGTTTATTTCAAACATTTTTCTCAGGCCTAAACCCAATGGAAAACACAGACTAATTTTAGATCTGTCAGAACTGAATTCTTCAGTAGTCTATAGACATTTCAAAATGACAAGCCTACAGACATCCATAGACATGGTGCAGAAAAACGCCTTTTTAGGTTCTTTAGATCTTTCTGATGCTTATTACAGCATACCGGTATCAGATACTGACAAAAAATTGCTTAGGTTCAAATTGGGGCGGGCGTTATATCAATAAACATGCCTGCCGAATGCACAAGCACCAAGAACTTTCACTAAAGTTCTAAAACCAGCCTTGCAAAACCAAGGCCATTCCTGTTTTGGGTACATAGATGATACTTTCATCATGGGAGAAACATTACAACAATGTGCTGACACCATAGCCAAATTACAGTCTCTGTTGGTAAGCCTAGTGTTCAAAATTCACCTAAACAAAAGTGTAGTCACACCAACCAAATAGCTCACCTTCCTAGGGTATATCATAGACACCATCTCTATGACAGTTAAACCTACTGAAGAAAAGGTTAAAAGTTTAAAGACCTAGCACAATAACTCTTGATTAAAAGAAGGTTGTCATCAGAGAGGTAGCAAGACTAGTGGGTCTAATGGTAGACTGCTCTAAAGGCCTAGATTATGGGGAAGCCCATTATAGACGTCTTGAGTCAGACTAGACTAGAGCCCTATACAGAAAAAGAGGTAACTTTGAGGCAAAGATGGAAATCTCCCGTGAGGGGCAAGAAGACATCTTCAGGTAGTTAGAAAGACTAGACACAGGGTGTTGAAAAATCAGACTACAAAAGCCTGTGACTACAATCATAATTGACTCCTCAGACAATGGATGGGGAGCGGTGTGTCAGGAAGATAGGGCAAGGGGCCTATGATCACTCAAAGAGAGGGAAAACCACACATTAAAGAAAGTATGGCAATACTGCTTGGCCTACAAATATATGCCAAAGAATACTGTAGTAAGACGATCGAGTGTTTATCTGATAACACTACAGCAGTAGCTTATGTAAATCACAAAGGAGGATAAAAAAAAAACCAGCCTTGTGATGAATTAGCAAAACCCATATGGGAATTCTGTGAGTGCAGAGACCTATGGGTAAATGCAGCCCACATTTCAGGGAAAGAGAATGAGGAAGCAGACTGAGAGTCTAGAACTGCAGGGCACACTGAGTGGGAATTACCTGACTCAGCCTTTGGACAGATTCAAATAAAATGGGGACATCACAGTATTGACCTATTTGCCTCAAGACTAGCATTCAAACTAGAAAACTATTACAGCTGGCTACCTGACCCAGGGGGAGCTGACACAGAGGCACTGTCTTTACCGTGGCCTAATGACTATTATACTTTCCCTCCTTTCAGCCTGAACCTGAGAGTTGTACAGAAGGCCCTAGCAGAGGGCATGGAGGGAACAATTGTGAAGCCCAACTGGGCGCAGAACCTTGGTACGGCCTCCTGAACAGGACAGCAAAGTCGATGATGAGACTCCCCAAGATACCACTGAGAAATCCAGTCACAGGGGGAGCTGTGGCACCTAGACCTTGTTGCATTGAGGATCTAGAGCGAGCACTTCAGGCTCAGGGTGCCACGCCCACTACCATCCAGCTATACATGGAGTCATGGACCAAAGGCACTAAAACCCAATACAATGTGTATTTGGAAAAGTGGACAAAGTATTTTGTGGAAAATAGGGTACACCCCATAAAACCCACACACATAGAAGCAATGAACTTCTTCTCTAGCCTTTATGATGAAGGTTTAGCATACACTACTATAAACACAGCTAGATCTGCACTATCTGCTTATGTAGAGTTAGATCAGTATGGTAGAACTCAAGGTTCACATCCAGATGTATGTAGACAATTCAAAGGAGTTTCAGTAGTTAGACCTCCCAAGGCTAGATATACCGTAAACTCCCGCGTAGAAGACGCGCTGCGCATATAAGACGCACCCCAAACTCAGCAAATGCATTTTCGCGTATAAGACGCACATTTTAAGGCTGAAATTTGTAAGATTAGTACATTTCTATAGTAAAATTACCCCTTGTATAAGACGCACACCCAACTTGAGAGAAAGCTATAAGACCCCCCAGCATTTTGTTTGGCGTAGAGGACGCATCTTATACGCGGGAGATTACGGTACTCACACTTGGGATGTAGACATAATACTGACTATGCTTAAGTCTTGGCATCTGCTGGAAAGCTTAAGTTATAAACAGTTAGCATACAAAACTGTGTTACTGCTGGCAGTAGCAACAGCACAAAGGGCACAAACATTACATGCCTTTAAAACCAGCTCAGTAGTATTCACTGACAATGAGGTAATACTACCGGTAGACAAACAATTGAAACACACCAAGGAAAGAAAACCTTTAGATAGGTTTCATGTCTACAAGTTTGAAAACAGGGCACTCTGCCCCTACAGAACTTTAAGGAGATATTTTAAAGTGACAGAACCCTTCAGGGAAGGTGGCAAAGACCAACTTTGGTTGTCACTATGTTCCGCTAAAAAACAGATTGACTGTACTTCTGTATCCAGATGGATAAAAGACACCATATGGGAAGCTGGTGTTCCCAAATACTTCAGGGCACACTCCACTAGAGGAGCCATGGTATCTAAGGCGGATTACAGCATACTACCTCTAGACTACATCCTGAAACACTTTTGCTAAGTTGTACAAAATTTCCATCAACAAGGACCATGGCAGCACCTACCAGTCTACAGTGCTCTCCATGGCCACCAGCACACAATAAGGTGATTACACATTTCCATTTTGTCATTACCAGCTGGGTAACAAGGCAGCTTTCAAATCTCCGTTGTGAGAACTTTGTCTGCATAGCAACCAGACATAAACTTTATAAGTTAAACAAGACTTACCTTGGTAAAAGGTGAAGTTTGACTTAAAGTTTATAAGGGTTGCTAGACTGCTGGCGAAGAGAACAACGGTCCCACCCGATTTGATCAAGTTTTCACCCACCCCGTTGTTCTCTGGGCGAACTTTTGGTTTACCAGAAGACCCATTTTTTGGGATTTACCTTGTTACCCAGCTAGCTTTAAATACTTATGCATTATGGGATAGTCTCGCATGACTATATCTCCGTTGTTCTCTTCGTCGGCAGTCTAGCAACCCTTATAAACTTTAAGTCAAACTTCACCTTTAACCAAGGTAAGTTTTGTTTAACTTAAAAATTTTCCTCTTTTTTTTAAATTTTGATATCTGACAGTGCTTGTTCACATACTTAATACATGTGTACACCTAAATTGGGTAACAGCTTTTCTGACAGGATTCTAACTTGGGTATCCATGCCAGCAAAAGAAGATTAACTGTGAAAGTGCAGTATAGGGAAAATCAAATTTGTATCAAGAACATTATAGACAGAACACCATGCACAAAAAAGTCCTCACTATTTCTGCTTATAGACCCAGCATTTTGTGGCAGTGGCCTTGTCCATTTTCCACATCATGCCATAGTCATTGCCTGATCCTTTAGAGATTGCACATCTTACGTCATCTACTGTCTTCACTCAAGATTTAGAAGGCTGGAAAACATTTATCATCGTACATTAAGCAGAAAACCAACGGAGTGTGGAACGATGCTGCCAGGGTGATGTCCTTGGAGACAATGGGAAATGCCCCAGTAAGCATTCCTAATACATGGTCTCATGCATCAACGACAAGGGACAATCGTACCTTGCCCAGTTTTCTTCCAGCCTTAAATATTTTGCACCGAGATGCCAATGTTCATTGCTAATAATCATTCATACTTATCCTTTAACTTTTCGGACAAAAAAAAAATGCAATAATATCCAATAGTAAGATCAAAATCCTAAAATTCCCTACTTCCTCGACCGCAGAGTGGTATCTCTGATCACTCTTACTTTTGATTATCTTCGCTCTTAGCTATGATTCTATGAGTTCTTATTTCAATTACAGGAGTCTTGACACCATGCAAGCCTTTACAGTGTATTAGACTTAGATCTCTCGCTCTCCAATCATGCCTCATTGACCTGCACTCACCAATATACAACAATGTATAATATAGAAAACACCCTGGCATATAATCCTGGTCGGGGTGATGTTGTGAACAGCGACTCGATGGTTCTCGAGCAGCACAATGGAGAGGAGTAAGGTTTAGCATTGTGACATGATATCCACCAAGATAGAAATAGATAAAAATGATATGTGGAAATATCTACAGTCAAACACCACCTACAGGGTCGTATTATAGCGACCATATCATTATAAATGAGCATTGTGTTTCACATTAATAAAACAGAATTCTCATTATCATCTTGTGGATAAGGGTGTGGAAGAAGGGATTTATTTTGCTTAAAGAGGAAATTTTAGATCATTGCAAAGTACTGCAACAGTCACTGGGTATTTTTACTTTGATTTTTAAAGTCATTTGCAAACAGTCACTGGATCGTTTTACTTTATTTAAAAAAATAAATTTGGGGCTTCTTCAAGCTATGGCTACTGCATCCCCATCAAGAGGTGGTGAAGTGTTTTTGCTGTCTTCGTGTTTCCGTGCACCGGTTTCATACAATGATACGGGCCTATATCTATAAAGGTTCCTTTGATTATCCCTTTCATCTCTTGGACCCTTTGATGACTGCATAATGTATTTATGGCTATGTCATTTTGTAGATACGAAGGTCAAAACTGGAATTTGACATCAAGGATAAGCGGTTACAAAATCGATAATGTTCATATTGTTGGTCCAAGTTGCAAATTGGGATTAAACATGATGTATATATGCATTATGGATTTTCTTATCAGTTAATCTTGTTTCTCCACCTTTGATGCAGATACGGTGATAAGCCTTGTAAAAACTGTGCTCAGCCCAGGAGAGAAAGGGAAAGAAGGTGCGTTTGAATTTTGTTGATGGCCAGTACATTGATTGCTTGGATACCCAGTGAAAGGGATGGTTGTTCATCCAAGAACTACAATGTGTATATACATGTTTGTGAGTGGCCATATCACTTGAGGCTTGGCTAAGTATGATGTGAATTAGGTATGACGACACTATTCCAGTGTGGAAAGGACCTTGAATATAACCAAATAATACACATATGTAATTCATGCCAAATACGTGCTGGTCACGAGTTTGTTAAAAGTGCAATAGTAATTAGTGCTATTTTTACATTCTAAGGAGAGCGCTTAAATTGTTTTTTTGTTGTTTTTTTTTGCTGCAATGCTGCTTATTTTATAAAAATGGTTTCATTACCTTTACAAATTGAGTACTTTTGTTCGACAGGAGAACCAGAGAAGGGTATAGTGCACCTAAATGGGACGGCTCGTAACCAGAGTGCGGGGAACACGACCGCACCACAATTCAAGGGTGACCAGGCAGCTCCATGTACACCAACTGCTCTGTAAGTAAATAGCCTCAGAAATATTTTATTTCTATATAATTGAAGGTGAATAGTTATCAGTATCAGTGTATGCATTCCTCTGCTAGCAAAGACAATCCAAGATTCTCAGTCTGAAATGAATCATAAAAGTTCCTGGCAAATCCTGACATTATTGTTATGGTCATGAATATCAATCAATTCCTGGCAAATCCTGACAATATCGTTATGGTCATGAATATCAAATTGTCTCTGATGTCTGAGTTTTCACTGCTTTTATTTTACTCATCAGGAGTGGGGATGCTGGCCCAGAGAAGGATCCCCCCGCTGGAATGGCCCATCCAGAGACACCGCACGTCACAGACAAACCACCTCTCGTCACACTCATTGAGTCTCACCCACACTCTGCAGCCGCCTTCTCCCCGCTGCTTAACAAATGCAACTTTTGCCAAGATGTTACCCATCCAGTATGTTATGCTGGCCGGAATACACTCTGCGGGTATTATAAAGTGACAAATTTTGTTCGAGGCACCACGTGTGTTGATAGAGAGAAGCCAGGGCCTCTTCAAGAAAAATCCCAACAGACAGCTAAAATCGCTAAACCATCAGCAACACAGACCAAAGGCACCAAACCAGTGACAACAGGAGAACCCAAGAAGGGACGTCAACCCCAGACACAGCAGGGTAAGCCAGCAGAGAGGATACATGACAAAGTGCCATCTGAGAAACCTACTGTCAGTGCTGATGAAAAAACACCATCAACTGGCAAACCAGATGCTACAACTACAATCAGCGAAGTTTTACTTGAGCCATCGCAAGGCGTGACAACTAAGGACAAACCCAAAGAAACGCATAGAGAAGTGGTTATGACACAGACGCTGTTGGCGTCAGATAGCAGCATGGATACTCAGTCAGTAGCTGCTAGTTTGACAGGAACCACTGCGACCATACACACAAAGCCTACTCTGACTGCTAGCGGTTCCTCATGCGACTCAGCCTCAACGGACTGCGGAACAATGGGACCAGATATCGTTCAGATCAGACCGACAACAACTGAGGAAGCCATGCGCACTGACCATCCTGAACGTAACATTGGAGATCAAACTACAGATCAGCTGCCTCCCACTCCAACAAAAACTCCTTCCCCAGCTGAAGCAACTAAAGTAACTGGGACCCAGTCAGTTGGCACTGCCTCTGAAAATAAAACTAACGGTAATGGTAAAGTGATATATGCTGAAGCGCCCTCACAGGAGGAGTATGATCTGGAGACGGTGCCTCCACCTGAAGATGGTGAGCCCTACCAGAAGCTGTCGAGTGGGAGACGGGAGACCGCCTTCATGAGACTTAGAAACCGCATCAATGCCCTAGAGCTGAATCTGAACCTAAGCAGCAGGTAGGTCAACTAATTGGGCAAGGAATTATTGAACACTATGGCAATTTTCTAGAAAAATAATCATTTTAGTTCTAAAGCCATCAAATTGTAAATTCCAATTGTTTTCAAGTCATCTCTCTTAAAATTCTTTAAAAAGATCTATGTCACCCAACATGTCTTTGGTGAAAGACCAACGTAGAGATGTTACAATAGGAGATGTGATCTGTTCTAGGTATCTGGAGGAACTTAGTCAGCGCTATCGGCGTCAGATGGAGAACATGTACCTGTCTCTGAATAAAACTATACAGAAGCTGACCAACACCTCCCGCACTGCAGAACAAAGGGTATGCACATGTGTTCACAGTTTAAGCGAAGAATGTAGTGCTTTCATCCACTTTGATTAAAAGCAATACCCTTGATGTCATGACAATATTAGTAATTAAGCAAATATATCAAAGGCATTCAATTCTTTTTATTTTTTTTCAGTTCCACTCCAGACATTGATACTAGTACTGAAGATAGTCACATTATGATATGAATGGAAAAATGAATTGCTGAAATAGAGAATTTTACGTATATAAATGATGACCCTAATGATAGTTATATTAATTTGCATCCAGGACCTAAGGCAACAATCGAACATCACTGAGCTGATGAAAAGAATAAACTACTTGACAGAACAGACACAGAGACTCACTGACAACTTTAACGACATCCACACACAGGTGAGAATTAAACTGGACACCACAAGGTCTATTTTGTTTGTAATGCACAAAATGCAATGTATGCTCAAGTATTAACTTAAGTCACCTATTGAATTATGAATTCTAATGCTATAATGAACTTAGTCGAAGTCCTCTCGAGGTGCTAATGTGTTACATGTTGGTAGATTCTGAAATAAGGCCTACCTGGTAAGTTTTGGTGTATCATGATGACATTGCTAAAGGGAATCTGATGATATATGGCCTAACTTGCTGATAAACTTCCACACGCCCACAGGTGATAGAGCGGCACTTGTTCCTGATGATGATCGAAGGGATCGTCTTCCTGCTCCTCATAACATGGCTTCTCAACAAGATTCACACTACTCCAGGGCACGTTCGGCACCCCACCCCATCACCTACGGGAGTGGTCCAGTTGAGGAGCCAACAGCCCACGCAGACCTCCCTGCGCCCAGGGGGACAGAACACAAAGCCACCCGACAAGCAGAAGAAACCTGTGCACAAGGTGCAGCATAAGCGCAGAAACTCTATAGACGCCACGCCACCCCGACCACGGGTTTCTTCTATAGTTTCGAAACAGCGGTCGAAGGATGACATTGGTCTTAGACTATCAGGTATGGTTGGACATATGCAGAGGACATATGCACAGTTATCTATTTTGTCCGAATGCCATGATGTAATATTCTTTGTGTCATTTTCTTTCTTCTAAATAGTGCAATTTCTTTCCATAAACCTGAATTATCTTGTCATTGTGTATACAATATATGACGTAATTGGCACCCTTGGTCCTTTTGAAAGTACCGTAATCTCTCGCATATAAGGCGGGTCTTATACACCAAACAAAATGATGCTGAGTCTTATATGTGGGAGGGACATTGCCTTGAGTTTGGGGTGCGCCTTATAGAGGGGGTATTTTTACTATAGAACAGTACTAAACTAACAAAAATCTGCCCTCAGAGGTGCGCCTTTTACGTGAAACAGATCTCCCTGAGTTAGGGGTGTGCCTTATAGGCGAGCTGCGCCTTATACGCTAGAGATTGCGGTACTTTTGTATTCACCACAGTGTATTGAATTATATTCTATTTATAAAAGTTGTGTACTTGCTGTTTTCCACTAGAATGTGTGTTTTGTCTGCATTGTTTTGTTATTGAATGCATCTTCTGTCACTGCATTTAGAGTAGATATATGTGATTTTTTTTAAAGTTTTACCTGGTAGCATACATCCTCTTGACATTTCCTTCGAGAATTTGAATTAATTTGTCCACCCCTTGGGTTAATTTCAAAATTTGGTTTAAATTCTGTATCCTTTTCGTGCAAAATTTGTTTACATATTTTACCCTCTCAGAAAGACACATGCACACACATGTACATGACAAATCTTGTATCAATAAAAACGCCTTACTATATAGCTGGAAGTGCAAAAGACATCTCAAGGCTTTATTTCAAAAACATTCTAACGGAGGGGTAATAGGAACAGTACAAAAATAGTATTGGTTATTTTTGCACACAGATGGTATTCGCTGTAATTGTTGGTTGAACTTATTACAGCAGATAGAGTACATTGTAGCGGCTTATCACACTTCTTGCCGTTTAGTAGCCATGTTTTTTGCTGGTTGCGTGTTGCAGGGTCAGAGGGTCGGTTAGGGTCTGAGGTGCTTTCCGCTGTAGCTGCTGCTGCTGCCAATGCTGAGTTTAAAGTAAGTCACACGCAGAGTGGTAAATAGACATTGACACATACTGTTAGCACATTAATGTTGTAATGTACTCATGACAAGTTTAACCCCTTAAGGTCGGTATGATGCCTTTAGGTCTCAAATTTATTTGATGTGACGATGCACCAATGAACTTGTTAACTCGAAAGAGTTATAAGAGCCAGAGTTAAAACGGAAGCATTCAGTGCCTCTTAACAGTGAGAAAAACTAAGACACTTTTAGCCCTGTGTTAAATCCCATAGGTGGTGCAAAAAACTAAACTTTCCCACGTTTTTGGTCTGGAGTGGTGCAAATTATTGATGAATGTTGATGAATTTGCCGTCATTCGATCCGTGCACGCGTCTATTGTCGTAAAAGTGGTCGTTATTATTATTTTTTTCAATTATTCAGTGTTATAATATAGAAATAAGATAAAGAATGGCAAGAGCATATCATTTGAATCGATATGTTTTATTAAAAATATAAAAAATTCACCCTGACGTTAATTCGCATCACAAAGCCGTGGTGGTGCAAATTGACCCAAATACCCATGGAAATTGGGTTGGGCATGCGCAGATAGAACCAAAATCCAAAACGGCGGACTGCGAGATGATCGACTTGTGGGGCTATAACAGTAAAAAGATAGGGTATATTCGATTCAATTTGATTGATATTGCCAACGATGCATGGATTATATTCAAAAAGCCATTAATTTCAAGTTAAATCAATAGAATATATCATTTCTCCGTTGAAAATGCTACCTCCGGCAAGGAGGGGTCGCACATGCGCACAGAACATCAAAATCCAAAATGGTGGAGACGATCGACTCACGGTGCCATCCAAACTGCTGGATTACAACAAAATGGAGGAGAATTACACTGTCTCATGCATTTTTATGGTTAATATGGATCCTTATTCAAGACCTCCTGCTGTTTTACAATGCTTAACTCGCTTAAGAGAGGAGTTATTCACCAATGAAACATACGAGCAATAATGGATGCATTCTCCATAGGCTTAACCATTGACAGTGATAATGCTCGAAGAAAACATGAGGTTAGTATCAGAAGGGGCCTAAAAGAAGAGATTAAGTGCCCTTTCAAGTTACTTGCATTGCAAAATGCTGTCCTATATTTCTAATGAGTAACTCCTCCTAGCTGCATTGTACCATCCTTTCATGGAGAGTATCAACATAAAAGCATTCTCATAGTTCCAGAATATAAAGTTTAACATTATCTCATGCATAGAAATATGAGATCTAAATGCAGAGAAGAAGAAAAAATTACTGCGTTGGTCAAGAGTGCTTATCCAGTTTGTAATACTGTATTTCTATCAAACAGGGTCGTGACAGCACACTGATTTTGTTAAAGGTTTTTTGAAAATGTCTGAATCAAAGTAAAGTACATGTGTATCCTTGTTTGAGTTTCATCACTATTTTTGTATCCTTTCTCTCTTTTGTCCCAAAAATTAAAAAGTACTCTCCTCATCCCTACTCTATATGCTTTCTTTTAGAATATACCGTAATCTCCCGCGTATAAGGCGCAGCCCGCGTATAAGGCGCACCTAGAGTTTTGGAAAATTCTCAAAAAAATGAAAAATTCATAACTTTGGTTCTACTGGATGAATTTTCAAAATTCAAAAACCTACCGTAATCTCCCGCGTATAAGGCGCGTCTTATACGAGGGGTTTTAGTTCTTCCTGGATCATCAAGGGGGTGCCAAGAGCTTTATTTTGATATGTTACACTCCCCCTAACTCAAAAAATAACATAGGGGGATTCAAGGGGGTGTGGGGGGCCTAGCTACACATAGCTTTTTGAATTTTGAAAATTCATTCAGTAGAACCAAAGTTATGAATTTTTTTATTTTTTTGACAACATTCTTAAACTCTAGGTGCGCCTTATATGCGAGATGCGCCTTATACGCAAGAGATTACGGTATGTGTAGCTTGGGCCACCCCGGACCCTACTGGGCCCCCTTTTGTCCCATTTTGACCAAGGGGCAGGGATAATCCCAGGGCCGCGCCCTGCGCCATAGGTGCATTAATAACGAAAATGGCGCATTAAACTGGCCACATAGTGCGCCCATTGGTGCACAACCTTCCCTAGATGGAGGGCTATCCAAAACTGAAAGAATTTTGTAAAAATTCCTATTAGAACCAGAGTTATTGGAAAAAAAATACCCTACAATATTTTTAGGTTCTTTTTGATGTATTGCTGACGCACATAGTAAAATTAGACACAAAGCTTTAGTATTAGCCCACTTAAGGTTCAAAAATTCCCATATCCCATTATATCTCTAAATGGCGCATTATTCTCCCCAGAAGTGCGCCCTTGGCTCATTGCAAAAAATCCTGGCAAAATCCCTGAAGGGGGCATGTAAGATATCAAAAGAAAGGTCTTGGTGTCCCCCTTGTGGATCCAATGGGAACTAAAACCCCCGTATAAGACGCGCCTTATACGCGAGAGATTACGGTACCTTAAATTCTCCCGTACAAGCCACGGCTAATACCAGAACCCAAATAAAAAAATAGGCTTATAGAGTTTGACTGAAGTCAGGGTGCGGCTTATACGAGGGTATATAACACAATAGAATAGTACTACTCTATGGATTTTCAAGCCTTGGATGTGGCTTATAGCTTCTCTTGAAGTTGGGGGTGTGGCTTATACAAGGGATGCGGCTTATATGAGAGAATTTACGGTACATACTTTTTTGACTGTCATTACATTCAACTTATCAACTGAATTACCCGCACAAATTTTCATAGATGGCCAGTTTAAATTTCTACTGGATCTAATCAAAATCCCAATTTTCTGATTCAGGAAATAGTGAACAGAAAGAAGAAGAAAAAGAGGGCAAACCGCAGCCTACAGGCGAGTCAGTCATCGAGCGTCCTGCAGAACAATTCGGGGAGCAGCTCGAGTAGCGGTGGTCTACATACGAACAGCTCAAATACCCGCGTCCATCATAATGCTGGGCTTATTTTTAGTTCAAAGGGGAGTCGCGACACATCACCCCCTAACAGTACAGCTAGTTCTGAGAGTGGTGACAGCATTGCTGGTACACTGATTACTACTTCTTGCCGTCCACAGTCGGCAGGAACCTCTGTTGCTGGACTCCGAAATAACAAGTTAGGTGCTCGACGCAGTCTTGACCTAAGAGACATACAGAAAGGAGCTACAAATCACATGTCTAAGAAAAGTCACAAGCGTCAAAGATCAGAAGGAACGATAAACCCAAATGGAAGTCAAAAGAACTCAGTTACGAATATTGGACCCACGCATAGTCACTCTAATGGCAAGCTCTCTCCCAAAAACGGTCCATCAGAACAATCAGGTTGGAAAAGTTGGCTTATTGGGAGTCGAAGATGAGTTTTAATTAAGATTTTAACTAATAATGACCAAACTGGTTTGATACTGATGTGACATATTTGCTAAATGTTCGTCTTGAGAGAATGTATCTAATAGTATGTGTAGAATATTTATGTTGTATTTAAGTGTCCTTTTGAGGCACAGCATTTAAAAATAGTCCTTATCATGTATGTGTAATATGTGAGACAGGCATTTGCATGTAGAGATACCAAGTAAAGTATTATGGTGCTGATACCTGTCGACTTGTTGAGGAACCGTCGTCTGTGATCGGGGGCTCTTGGCGTAGGCTTAGCGGGAGGGATGGGGTAAGTTACATATTGCTCATGGGGGACACTGGTACACCAACCAATATGAATATAATGTTTTATCGAAACGGAAATAATTTAAGACAAGCCCTGATATGATTGAATGAGTTTGTGTGAGATGGGTCACATGGGAAAATGTAAGGAAAGAGAAGATTCAGTAATAAGATGGAGTAGACTTATCGCAATGAGAGAATTGCTCGCTTGAGTGTAGGGATTGCATTTAGCTAGTATATGAGATGCCATATGGGTTTTTTAAATGGTATTTATTTACTGGGGAAGACTGCAGACATATAAGCACCTGCACACTTGATAGCTGCACTTATGTGAATATGGTGGAGTCGGGCTACATGGTTGATATATAGTCTCAGAATGCTTCTAGAATTCCCACAAACTACACTAGAGTTACCTAGGGATTTATAATCTTGATGAATTACTCTACTCTGTGTTCAAAAGGTTTTTTTCTGTGTCTATATATGTATGTAGGGAACAGAAATTACTAATTTATTGTTTGAATAATCACCCATGCTTTATTATAAGCAGTTTCATCATGGTCTTTCCTGTAATATGTTAAATTGGATACACGTGTGGATTAATGGTGAGCAAATACCTGTACAATGGACCAATCTATGACCATAATTTAAGATGTATCCCAATTGTGATGAAAAGCAAAATGATTCAGCCAGTGAGTGTAAGAAAACTGGTGGAAATGATATGTAATTGTGTGTAAGTCCCTTGGTAATGTTTCTCTTTAATAGAGCTTTGTCCCACAAAGATGTGTTACACAGAGTATTGTTATACAGCTGTAAGGAAATGATCATTTTTTAACAGGGGGGGGGGGTGGTGGGCGCAAGCGGACGCATGAAAATAATTTATGACCCCCCTCTCAAGGGGGTAAAAATTTGTTGACATCCACACCCACCCACCCCCCCCCCCCACCCCCCCCCCCCCGTAAGGGACAAAAATCACGGGCGAATGTGCCTTTCAACCTATAGTAGCGCATGGGGGTTTCTACTGAAAACAGGTGAAATTATTTTGAGCCCCTCCATCAGAGGGGTTTGAAAATTCTGACCCCCCTCGGTCAAGGGGTCGAAAAAATTCTGGATCCGCCCCCTTAAACCCACCAACCCCCCAGCCCCCCAACTCTGTTAAAAATATGATCACTCCATAAGGGCTTCGTTACTGTGATGTGAATAGTAGCACCAAATTCTCCATTAGTATTAGAATGGGGATACTATACAGTAGATATGAGACTGAACTTACTCGGCATATTTAGATGTACTTTCACACAAGTGTGCATATGAATATAATATTCACAATAAGGGAATATATAACGGCAGTTTGCATAAAAGCTTGGGTGGAACGGTTACTGTAGATTTTGCAGGGGGTCCTTAAAATTTATGTGATATATACCAGTTTGTTTGGAGTGTATGCCCAAACACTTAGTAGCAAATTATACAGGTGAAATATGAAAGCTAAGATATAACTTGAGTCAGCATTCACGATTGTGAACACGAAGCTGGTCATAGAGACCTAGAATGCGATGGCAAATGGACATGGTCTGTTAACCTTTTGGGGTTTTAATTTCATCTTTCTGGACATGTTGTATCAGTGCCTCAGTGGTGAGTCTACTCACCAGCACTGCATTGGTGCAACATGCCAACCCTACAAGAGTGTAGACTGGTATATCAACCCTGTTGGATCAGCATGTATGCTGTCTGGAGACTTTGTCATCGGAGCTGCACTTTAAAACTCAGAAAGTTTATTTTTCCGAGTTTTTAGATACAGGTGGGGGCAGGGTGATACTTTAAGAACTGAATTAACTGTTTCAGAGATGGGACTGTTCATTTCAACCTCAAATAACATGAAAATGCTTAAATATGAGGCAAAATGAAACCTGTCATGAAAAAGTGTAATTGTTACCTGTTATCTGGTTCTTATCTTTCTGGTATTAAGGTTTTAAAAAAGTAGGTCATCTGAAAATGGGTGTAACATCCTTTGTGTACTCAATGCTTTTCTATGGAGGTGTCAGCTTAGGGTGTCAGGTTTGCCACCCTTTTTAAGCAGGGTGGTGATCTCATTGTTCATTATTTAGCAGGGGGAACTGAGGTGTTTCCAGCTAGGGTGCAATAGGAGATGAATATTCTATACCATAGTGTTTTCTTCTTGGTTTATTCCACTTGAATATAGCAGTATATAACTATATAATAGCATTATTCTGACACTTAATATTACATGAATATATAGTGATAGATAACATATTTTGAAAGGGGAGAGATTTTCTGATACTTGGTCCACCTATGTTAAGTACATCCTGTGTCCTACCCTGCTAAAATATGAGCCAGCTACAACTCTTCAGTTTGCCTAGTTCACTCATTTCTCACCAGGAGCCACCACCTCTATTGAACAGTGCCGATATCAGCTACATCCTGTCACCCACTGTGGCTCATTATTTAGCAGGGAAGACTGAGGTGTTTTAAATGAATGGGCACATTATCACTCTGTGGTGTATTGTTAACTTTTTTATAGGGAGAGACATGTTTGACACTGTCACAACACTTCCACCTAACTCCCGACATCACAAAATTTCAATATTTTGCTGTTGAGGGGTTTAACCTCTTGGTGAAGGTTTGGTAAATTTTATGATTCCTTTTCAGGCCTCAGTTATTATTTAAGCACTTGTCAGAGTTACATGCAATTCAAATTGCTTCACCCCTCGTTGGTATGAACCTTTCCAAGTTACCTGCTATATAAATCGCTTCAACACTCGTTATAATATTACTAAAAGGAAATGAGACCATACTATGAAGATTAAAATTACTGAGAGAAAAACTTTGTGAATATCCAGTAACCAGCACTTACGAGTACAAGAAAAGCCCAGTTGATGCCACAAGTCATGTTGCTCAATTTATCTGGAGGTTCACTCCCTACCCCATCCCACCCCATTTATTAATTTATTCTTCATTAATTCATTTAAACCGAACCTCATGTTGCATACCTCCAGTTTATGATGTTTTAGTTCTGTAATCTAGTCAGTTACTGCCAGTTAGTTTCATCATTGAACAGATAATAGTTCCCTGACAATGTAATTATGATACAGCATCTCAGAGAGAAGCATCCATTTATGAGGCCTTTATGAAATAGTGAAAAGAAAGAAGAAGAAGAAAAGAAAAGGCAAACCACAGCATTTATGAGGCCTCCAAACAATGCTGAGTGGGCCTATGTGTATTTGCCGAAGTTTGACAGGAATGCTTGTGAGATGAATTATAGAAATATCTTTTATAAGCTGCTGTTGGGAAGGAATGCTAATGTAAGAATTAATGTCACTGGAGAAATAATGTGAGAGTTGGTTTGCCTCAATAATCGTTGAATTGGGCTCATATCTAACTGAGAGAATAGCCTCTAAATATTTGAACGAATTGGTCTTCATTTGACGATGCCTATGATTCTATATAGGTAAATGGGGTCTTCAGTTAGGTTTCCCATGCATGTAATTTAGTGTTAAAATGGAAGAGGGGCTATAAGGGTATAGTTAAGTTGATCATATCTAAAAGGGAGGGGGGGGGGGTAAGTAAGTAAAATGTGATAATGATACACAGAGATCAACAAATGCATGGTTGAGTTGAAAGAAAATTCAAAGAAGGAGGCAAATATGTTACATGCTGCTGTACATTTTTTTAGGATTGTCATATGAGAAAGATCCATCTTACTATGGAAATGTTAATGATGCGGATAATGTGTATATATGTGCCTACGGCGCCCTTATGCAGAATCGCAGACATCTGGGTCATGTTGAACGTGATCGCTGAACAAGGAGCAACATGGGGCAACACGTAATTACAGTATTAAAATGTTAACATTCACATTCCTAACTGTGACTTTGATTTGTTTTTTTGGACTCGTGTAGACATTGTTTTTATATATAGGAATGGAAATTTCCTAATTCAAGGAGTTTTTAAATTCCATTACATATACATTTGTATAAAAACCCATATTCAGGGCCTAGCTTGTATTTCATGTTTTACTTCTATTCCTGATAATATCTGTGGTGAACAGCATTTTCATCCCAAACCAAAGTAATGGGAAGCTCGTTCGAGCTGCCAACTATTAGTAATTCCATTCAGATGATCTATTTTGCCCCCTTAAATCTCAAAATTTAGATATGACTTGCCATAAAATAAATTATGGATTTCTGTTTGACAACTGTTTTATGGATTAAAGAGGCCCTGGCACCGCAAATTAACAACATGGGTACCAATTCAAACAGCGATCATAAAATTGCAGGGACCAGCGGAAAAATCACGGTGCCCTGATTAGTCAAAAAGTGATCACGTGACATTTTAATGCGGGCATGCATTACGGTGCCAGGGCCCCTTTAAGCCACGGAGAGGGGGGGCTATTAATATAATATAGCAGGGATCCATGTTTTGACATCCCTATGGATCCCAAATTTCCTGGATCAAAGTTTTGTTTTCTTTTTACAATCAGTTGATTATGTCTATGTGGACCTTCAGAATTATTAAACGAGGCAAGGGCTTTTGATACCACCTTTCTGACCTCTTGTCTACTAGCCCTTAGCCGAGTTTCTTATGATTACCAAGTTTCAATTGCTATTTTGGCCTCTAGCAGATTACATGCACCACCAAAAAACTATTCCATTACACAGCATATGCCCTATCACACCCTTCAAAGACCCCATGAGTCATATTTCTATTTACAAGAAAATCTTTTGATAAATGATGAAAAAAACATTTCATGGGGTATGCTTTTCTTATATTTAGATTCCAAGAATTTGCATAGACCATCAAAACCTGTCATTTAGCCCTATTTCTGTTACAACTGAACCCCCAAAAATTAGTCATATAGTGAGACAAAAAGTAAGACAAAGCTATCCATGTAATAGAATTTACATTTAAGGTGTACTTAGACAGATTTCAGATTTTTAGAAGAGGAGGGCATAGAGTAGGTATGGGGGCAGTGCGTGCCATGGTTATCTGGGCAAATATCTTTTGATATAGTTGATTTTGAAGGCCTTCCAATTTGGTTTATTGATAGGTTTAATTCCAAGATTCTCTCATAGACAAAACATTAGTCTTGCATTGGAGGTGAATCTAGGTGAGTACATAGAGGAGCCTAGTAGGCTTCTCTATGGTAAGTATCAGTAGTGAGATAGCTGGGCCCTTTAAGAAGATTGGCTTCCAATCATTTCCCATGGGAAAGGAAGGAAATGTAACAAGTAATTGTAACAAGGTCACATCACCTTGGCTACACTGTCTGTGATGTTAATTGTAGGATCAACAGTGACTGTCTATGGATGGATGGATGGATGGGACTATGGTCGGGACTGATCAGGACTATGGTCGGGACTCAGGCATGCCTCAATACTCAGAGCTGTGCTGGTAGTTGTGTTGGGAAGGGGAGGAAGACAATCAAGCAGCTAAATGTGTCCTTAATGACATAGTGGGAAAGTCATGGGCAAGTCATCACAAACTAAACAGGCATCAGGATCAACAAGATCTCCCATATTTGATTTATCAAAATGACGATGTCCTAATGTCCTCCTTGTTTAGATTAGACAATGCAGCTGCTTTACAATGTGTTATTTGATATAAACATCTAATCCAAATAATTATTGATTTTATTGCTACCCTAACCGCCACTTTTGTCTCTGCTACTCTCATCCATACTTACCTACCTGTCACTGCTACCCTCACCCCTCCCCTTCTATCTCTGCTACCCTCACGCCCATTGACCTACCTCTCATCTCATCCCTACTTACCCCATAATTGATAACACAGCCATCATAATTCATACGTTTATAAAGGCCAGTAACGTATTTAGGTCATATTCCTAAAATTATATATATGAAAGTGGTCAGGGAAAGTCAGGGAACTTTACAAATGTTTTAGGATGGGTTTATCTGCTCAGTGAGAAACTCATGTGGACGACGACATGGCCGGAACAACAGTTGTTTTATTGACGGAAATGCGGAAGTACGGTTAGGCGTAGACTGGGCAACCCATTACAACGTTAGTTACAGTAGTATCTACTATTAACACCATGCGGCAGCACTGCGAGGTAGACGTGACTGACGCGGATCGCAACATCTCCCCCTTTAAGATAATAATGTTATTGTCTGGATAAACTGTCCTTGAATTCTTAAAGAAAGATATACTTTGATAACACCGGTATAGTCTATGATAAACATGAAAATGACTGTTCAATGTTCAATGACTGTAGGTAAAGACTCTGTAATAAAAGTTTATGAATACTGTCAGGATATTGGCAATGATATGACTGTTTAATAATAACTCATATGACTTGGCAAGTGTTCTTGGTAAAAGCCTATATCAGGATGTATAAAAATATCAATACGAATAAGGTACTGTGACGAGAATGCACGGCGTCAACCGCTCCCATCCCTTGCCGGGCTGCCCCAGCCCTCCCCCCAGGGACCTGCCACTCTTCACGGGAGCCCTGTCCGCAGTTACCCCTATTTTCGCCCATGCAGCGACCTTCTTTCCCACATCAATCTCACAAATCTACACTAAGACAACTTTTATGTCATAGTCAGGGAGGTGGACTGGAAGTTTAGGCACCCCTACCAACCTTTGTTTAGTCTGTATTCTTTAGTTTAGGGGTATATTTTGATGAAACAGTGACAGCACTCCAGCTTCCTTCTTCACCCTGTCACTTGTGGACAGGGACTGAAGTAACCGGTCAGCACGCGGGGCCCTGTTTCTACCCAAGCTTTGTAAAATATGCCTTATCTGCACAAAGTCACACAATTTAAAGTAGCACTATGGTTAGATATGACTTTAATTAAAGTAGCCTCTTTAGTTTTATTGACAAAATATTAGTGCAAACCACTGTATTTTTAAGTCAACTGACAGCCTGATCTGGACTGGGAAAATAGAGGCAGTGGCCATTTTGGCCACAAGCCAGTCCCCAAATTTGGCACCCCCAGTATGGCCAATTCTGGACATATTTACATAATTCAAGTAGTGACTCCCACTAACTTGGGGTCATAGACCATTATGGCATTGTTGTATTTTTAAGAAATTGTCTCATTATTCCATAAATTCAGACTGAAATTCCAGCCAATCAGGGCAGCCCTGTCAGAGCCCTGTTGGGCCCTATAGGGTCCTGTTAGGCCCTCCCCCATTGGCTGGGGCTGGTCAGGTGGTCAGGCCCAGCCAAGCTCTATATAAGCAGTCCAGCCTGCTCAGTCAGGCAGAACCAAACTGGCTCTCACCACACACACTGCCAACTAGGAGCAACTCACCACCAGCTCACCAACCCACTGCTAACAAGGAGCAGTCTCCACCACCTCACTGCCAACAAGGAGCAGTCTCCACCACCTCACTGCCAACCAGGAGCAATCTTCGCACCTTCCCGGGTCCACCCCACTGGAACCGAACAACTTTAACATGAGTCCGAGTCACTCAACCAAACGCTGTGTCGCACCTTCTCGGGTCCACCCCACTGGAACCGAACAACTTTAACATGAGTCCGAGTCACTCAACCGAACACCGTGTCGCACCTTCCCGGGTCCACCCCACTGGAACAGAACAACTTTAACATGAGTCCGAGTCACTCAACCAAACGCCGTGTCCCACCTTCTCGGGTCCACCCCACCAGAACCGAACAACTTTAACATGAATCCGAATCACTCAACCGAACACCTTTAATGCAGGGCCGAGTCACCCCCGCTCCACCCAACACCGACGTCCCCCGGTAAGAGTCGTTCAACTTCTACGGACCATCCCTAGCTCGGCTGGAGGAGCCGTTAAACTTTACTTACGTTGGGCTTAGCGGAGACCTGGCCCCCATCCATAGTTATCATATACGTGTGGGCTTAGCGATGTCCTGGCCCCATCAACTTTAACTTTATTTATGTTGGGCTTAGCGGAGACCTGGCCCCTATCCATAGTTATCACATACGTGTGGGCTTAGCGATGTCCTGGCCCCATTAACTTTAACTTTATTTATATTGGGCTTAGCGGAGACCTGGCCCCTATCCATAGTTATCACATACGTGTGGGCTTAGCGATGTCCTGGCCCCGTCAACTTTAACTTTATTTACGTTGGGCTTAGCGGAGACCTGGCCCTTTCCATAGTTATAACGTATGTGTGGGCTTAGCAATGTCCTGGCCCGGTTTATGTAGAAATATAGTGTAACTGATAGAGACCACCTTGTTGAATATTTTACTTTAGAATAAAAGAATGTATAACTGTAATCCCCAGGTTGTCTTATGTCCTTGACCTGGTGTTAACGCCATCCTAGTGGTCCGAACTTGGAGCTTTCTAGTTCCCCTGCTAGTAAGAACACAACGAGAAGTACTAGACCCCGCACCACCCTTTGCGGGGAATTCCGCTACAGAAAATGGTGCCGTGACCAGGATGGCTAAGTCACACTAGCGAGGGCATTTGATTGACCTATACAGTTCAAACTTTTCTAATTTTATCCACAGCATTTTAACTAGGAACACATATCGCTGCGAACATGAACTTTCTTAGTAAAAGTTTCACTGCCTTGCAGAACTTATTTTCACCTCAGTCCCAGATGCCCAAGGTGCAAACTAGAAGATCGCTGAGTTTAGAGCCAGGAGCTGAGGGAGGGTTTTGCCAGATGCCCGAGACTCCTGAGAGTCAATGGCCTCAAGGCAACTTGTCCCGGAGCAGCTCCATACAGTCTCTACTTACCCTCAGACGGGTACCCGAAGTAGCAAGCACAGATTATCCTCCCCCTGTGGATACTCCTCGCCCAAGGCACCCACCGATGGGACCCCCATACCGAAGGAAGGCTAAGGAACCGATGCGCTACAATGGCAAGTCAGACCTGCCCGATTGGCTCAGCCACTTCCGCAGTGTTGCTGTCTGGAATGGTTGGGAAGACGATGAGTACGGTTTGCAGTTGGCGTGTTCGCTTGTAGAGGATGCACGTGAGGTACTTTCTTCGCTACCGGAACACCTTCAGTGTGACCGAGAGGCCCTCAAAACTGCACTGAAGCAACGGTTCTACCCACCTGGAAGGGAGAGTTCATACTCCCTCCAGCTTCATACTCGTGCCATGAGTCCGAACGAGTCGGTCCCCAAGTATGGTGCCGCAATCAGACGCCTAGCACATAGGGCCTACCCTGATAGCGCCCTAAGCCAGAGAGCTCTGATTGACCATTTTATCCGAGGACTCCAGTCCAAGGACCTTCGTTGCCATGTCCACCTGAGTAAGCCAAAAAGCTTAACAGAAGCTATAGACATTGCAGTCGACTTCCATTCTTTTGAAGAAACTGAGAAACCAAAAAGGCAGCAGAGCACCCCTCGGGAACATCCCACAGAAATTGAGACCGCCTGAGACACAAGGAAGTCCCAATCAAGTAGCTGCAAGATGAATGTATGACAATTGAGGTCATGTCTTTTGACTGGTGTGATACCCATATCACCAGGCAAATGACATGCCACTTTCCAACTTGGGTGCTGTAACTTGGAACAACTACTTCTTCAGAGTGGTTGTCCCAGTCGAGAAACAGAGACAAGTGTCAGATACAGGAGGGCACATCGAAGCACCTTGTGGACGCGATCGTATGATTCCCACTAACATGGATAGTTTCCAGAACACCAGCGAGGCGGGATGCAACAGATGAGAGGTTCTCCAGAGAGTGGTTCTGACAGAGTGGGCTGCCATTTGCAGAGGTTTTTGTTTCCTGGATGGCAGTGACGTTCGTCACATTACAGGATTTTATGGGTATGAATTCCCTGTGCTGTGTGTCACTTTGATGCAGAAGAGAGTAACTCAGAAGGCTGGAGTTCTGACATTGCTGAAGGTCAGGGGTATGCAGTCCCTGGATGGCAGTGAGGCATGTCGCTCTGATACAGACAAGTGAGGTTCACTCTACGGTGTCTCAGATGTTGTACACACCTTTTGGTTTTTATTGTTCTGCTTTTGTTTTATTTTTGAAGAAAAAAAAATGGATATGTGGTGAATTGTTGAATTATATCTGGGTTGTTGTTTCCACTACAAGCAACTTGTCCCTGGTGGATGCCCCCGCTGAAGACTTTGACTCTGACTTTTGAACTGATTGGTATTGTGTTTACTTGGATTATTTTTGTAACTTTTTTTAGTTGGATTCTAAAGTCAATTGGTATGACTTTTAGGATTGGAGCTTAGAAAACCTCATCTCCGATGATGGAACTGGTTTATTTGTTTACTGTGACCTTTTTTTTTTTTTTTTTTTTTTTTGAGTTTGCTGCAGAAGTTGATTGATTTGCCTACCCAGGATTAGGAACTCACTTTTTGTTGTTGTTGTTGCCACACAAGGCTGTGTTCTTTGAACAGTGTAGTGTTTGTTAGGAAACCTTTGCCACCTTGAAAAAAGTAGGTGCCTTAAAGGTCAATCCTCAGCTACCACTACATTCTAGGAAGTACTCCCCCTTAGCCACTGCACTTAGGCAGACTTCATCGTAGATGATTTCACTTGTAGAACTTCATAGTGTATATACCACTTGATCCGGATTTAGGACCTAGTGATAGACTCCTTTGGACCAAGAACCTTTGAAGAAGTGGGCCTCCTCTGAAGAGACACAGATGCGGGGTCGCATCTTTTCTAAAAGGGGTGGTGTGACAAGAATGCACGGCGTCAACCGCTCCCATCCCTTGCCGGGCTGCCCCAGCCCTCCCCCCGGGGACCTGCCACTCTTCACGGGAGCCCTGTCCGCAGTTACCCCTATTTTCGCCCATGCAGCGACCTTCTTTCCCACATCAATCTCACAAATCTACACTAAGACAACTTTTATGTCATAGTCAGGGAGGTGGACTGGAAGTTTAGGCACCCCTACCAACCTTTGTTTAGTCTGTATTCTTTAGTTTAGGGGTATATTTTGATGAAACAGTGACAGCACTCCAGCTTCCTTCTTCACCCTGTCACTTGTGGACAGGGACTGAAGTAACCGGTCCGCACGCGGGGCCCTGTTTCTACCCAAGCTTTGTAAAATATGCCTTATCTGCACAAAGTCACACAATTTAAAGTAGCACTATGGTTAGATATGACTTTAATTAAAGTAGCCTCTTTAGTTTTATTGACAAAATATTAGTGCAAACCACTGTATTTTTAAGTCAACTGACAGCCTGATCTGGACTGGGAAAATAGAGGCAGTGGCCATTTTGGCCCCAAGCCAGTCCCCAAATTTGGCACCCCCAGTATGGCCAATTCTGGACATATTTACATAATTCAAGTAGTGACTCCCACTAACTTGGGGTCATAGACCATTATGGCATTGTTGTATTTTTAAGAAATTGTCTCATTATTCCATAAATTCAGACTGAAATTCCAGCCAATCAGGGCAGCCCTGTCAGAGCCCTGTTGGGCCCTATAGGGTCCTGTTAGGCCCTCCCCCATTGGCTGGGGCTGGTCAGGTGGTCAGGCCCAGCCAAGCTCTATATAAGCAGTCCAGCCTGCTCAGTCAGGCAGAACCAAACTGGCTCTCACCACACACACTGCCAACTAGGAGCAACTCACCACCAGCTCACCAACCCACTGCTAACAAGGAGCAGTCTCCACCACCTCACTGCCAACAAGGAGCAGTCTCCACCACCTCACTGCCAACCAGGAGCAATCTTCGCACCTTCCCGGGTCCACCCCACTGGAACCGAACAACTTTAACATGAGTCCGAGTCACTCAACCAAACGCTGTGTCGCACCTTCTCGGGTCCACCCCACTGGAACCGAACAACTTTAACATGAGTCCGAGTCACTCAACCGAACACCGTGTCGCACCTTCCCGGGTCCACCCCACTGGAACAGAACAACTTTAACATGAGTCCGAGTCACTCAACCAAACGCCGTGTCCCACCTTCTCGGGTCCACCCCACCAGAACCGAACAACTTTAACATGAATCCGAATCACTCAACCGAACACCTTTAATGCAGGGCCGAGTCACCCCCGCTCCACCCAACACCGACGTCCCCCGGTAAGAGTCGTTCAACTTCTACGGACCATCCCTAGCTCGGCTGGAGGAGCCGTTAAACTTTACTTACGTTGGGCTTAGCGGAGACCTGGCCCCCATCCATAGTTATCATATACGTGTGGGCTTAGCGATGTCCTGGCCCCATCAACTTTAACTTTATTTATGTTGGGCTTAGCGGAGACCTGGCCCCTATCCATAGTTATCACATACGTGTGGGCTTAGCGATGTCCTGGCCCCATTAACTTTAACTTTATTTATATTGGGCTTAGCGGAGACCTGGCCCCTATCCATAGTTATCACATACGTGTGGGCTTAGCGATGTCCTGGCCCCATCAACTTTAACTTTATTTACGTTGGGCTTAGCGGAGACCTGGCCCCTTTCCATAGTTATCACATACGTGTGGGCTTAGCGATGTCCTGGCCCCGTCAACTTTAACTTTATTTACGTTGGGCTTAGCGGAGACCTGGCCCTTTCCATAGTTATAACGTATGTGTGGGCTTAGCAATGTCCTGGCCCGGTTTATGTAGAAATATAGTGTAACTGATAGAGACCACCTTGTTGAATATTTTACTTTAGAATAAAAGAATGTATAACTGTAATCCCCAGGTTGTCTTATGTCCTTGACCTGGTGTTAACGCCATCCTAGTGGTCCGAACTTGGAGCTTTCTAGTTCCCCTGCTAGTAAGAACACAACGAGAAGTACTAGACCCCGCACCACCCTTTGCGGGGAATTCCGCTACAGTACACTAAACTTGAGAGGAGCGGTCTCCAGTACCTGGAGTAGTTGTCGCACATGACTAGATAGTCCTTCCCTTTGAAGACAAATAGATCTACTCCGACTCGCAACCAAGGCCCTTGTGGCAATGGTGTAGACATGAGCGGCTCACGCTTCTGTGTCGGCTTGTGCTCAGTGCAGTGGCTGCACATGCTAACTATTCTCTTGATGTCATTAGTGATCCCAGGCCACCAAACACCCAGACATACTCTCTCGAGGTATTTGCTGACTCCTTGGTGACCATCAAGGACTCGAGCAAGTATTTCCGGCCTCATGGACATTGGAATGACGATCCTTGAGGCGAACACAAGTAGTCCATCTGTGACTGACAGTGATGCACGATGTGCATACAGGCTCTTGAGGTTGTCTAGGACATTCTTCTCGTATTTCGGCCAACCCGTCAGCATATAGACGATAGCTGACTGGAGGACCGGGTCATTGGTTGTTGCAGTGCGAAGCTCCTCCTTCTTGGCGTCTGATGCAGGAAGGGTTGACTCGACCGACTGGACATGCATTTCTACACCCTCGACTGTTGAGGACAGGGTCGAGATAAGTGGACTCCGCGAGAGTGCGTCTGAGATTAGCATCTCTTTACCTGGGACATGCTTGGCATTGATGTTGTACCTCATCAACCTCATGAGTAGTCTCTGACATCTTAGAGGCACTTCGTCAAGTTCTTTGGTGTTAATGAGTGGCACAAGCGGCTTGTGATCCGTGAGGACCGTGACGTTTCCATGTCCGCGGATGTATCGGTCGAATTTCTCGCACGCCCAGACGCTGGCCAGACACTCCTCGATCTGGGCGTATCTCTTCTCGCTGGTAGTCAGTATCCGAGAGCAGTAGGCAATTGGTCTCACCTCTCTGCCATGCTCTTGTAGGAGGACTCCTCCTAGGCCATAAGAGCTGGCATCGGCACTGATGACTGGTTTGGTGACATCATAGTATGACAGAACAGGCGTTGAAGCGATCAGCTGTTTTGTCACACGGAAGGCTTCTACCTGCACGGCATCCCAGGTTCACTCTCGGTCTGATTTCAGTAAATCATTCAGTGAACCGGTGACTGAGTTCAGGTGGGGCAAGTACGATCCGAGGTAGTGCACCATTCCCATGAACTGACATAGCAGGGTGACAGATGTAGGTGGCGGCATCTGGTTTATGGCTTGGACTTTATTGAGGTCTGCCCGAATGCCATCTTGACTGAAGACGTGCCCAAGAAACTTGAGCTCCTTTTTCTTATATGAGCATTTGTCCTGGTTTAACTTAAGACCGACATGATTGAGTGTCTTGACCACTTTAGACAGGCGATCGTCATGCTCAGCGTCGTCTTTCCCATATACAAGGATGTCATCCATGTAAATGAAGACTCCATCTAACCCCTCCAGGGCTTCAAGCATCTTCCGCATAAAGATCTCGGGGGCTGATATGATGCCAAATGGCAGGCGTCAGAAGCAGTAGCGACCGAATGGAGTGATGAAAGTAGTCAGCTCTTGACTCCATTCGTCTAGCAGGATCTGGTAGAATACACTTGCTGCGTCGAGGCATGAAAACCTTGCAGCACCTGTGAGTCTAGAAGTTAGATCATCCAAGGTCGGCAGGACGAAGCACTCTCATTGGAAGTTGACATTCAGCTTCTTCAGGTCTATGCAGAGGCGGACCTTGCCAGACTTCTTCAGGAATGGTACCATGGGAGCACACCATGGTGTCGCCTTGGTGATCTTCCTTACTATGCCTAGAGACGTGAGGCGCTTTATCTCCTCCCTCACCTTCTCGACCAAGGGAAAGGGGATACGTCTGGCCACGTTGACGGCAACTGGCTGGGCATAGTCTCGAAGTATGATCTTGACTGGATCTGTTTCGAGGCATCCGATGTCCTGACTGATGGCTTGGACACGCATGACTAAGTTCATGCGCTGGGCGACTCCTCGTCCGGATCCATCCACGACTAGGACACGGAAGTTGTACTTCTGGCCCTTGTAGACGGTGTTGGTGATGAACTGACCTCGACAACTGAGTGGACCCCCGGGCTTGACAATTTGACTTTGACGTCTTTTAGGGGCGGTCGCGGCTTCACTTTGAGGTAGTTCAAATAGGACATGATGGAGACGTCTGCACCCATGTCTATCTTGAACGTCTTGGATGACGTTCCAAGGTCTAGTGTGACTTTCCAGGCTGAGCCACTGTCGTCGCAGTCTATGGCACCGATGAAGTTGTCAAAATTCACCGCACCACAAAACTGGGCTTCTCCCTCCGTATCGTCCTAGACCTCTCTGACGCTCTTATTACGACACATCGAGGCAAAGTGTCCGACTTTCTGACAGGACTTGCACATTCCCCAATCGCAGGGCAGGCATTGGGCCCTGGCGACCTGTGCACATATCCACAATTTGGGCACTTCTGCTTCAACTGACCTCCTGACCTTGACCTTGACTGACCTTGATTTGACTGTGGCTAACTGGTGAACTGCGTTGTCGACTTTGTTGATTTCCTCCTATGACTGTTTTGCTTGCTCTGGACGGCACTCACTGACGTCAGGTCACTGCTGTTGGACCTGACGAGCTCTTTTTGTCTTGCCCTGTCAAAGGCTTGAACTAGAGTAAGGGTCTCTTGTTCCATCTGGAGATCTTGGGACAGTAGCTTGTCCGACATTCCGGCGATTAGACGATCCCGATGTGTTCATCTTCGGCTTCGCCGAAGTTGCAGTGTTTGGCCATCTCACGAAGGCTCCTCACGAAGCTCTCCACTGACTTACCGTCCTTCTGTTTGCGATGATTGAATTTCGTCCTCTCGTGGATGGTATTTTTACGGGGAATAAAATATTCGTCAAACTTTTTCATCACCGTGTCAAAATCTTCCTTCGGGTCTACGGGGTTGGGATCTTTTTACGGTTGGCGCAGGTGGGTCGTCAAACCTGAATTACTTATAGATTTTCTCCGCTTGGCGACCCATCATGTATACCAATGCGGCGTCTTGGATCTCCCCTGTTTCCATCTAAATTTTTTTTAGGAAAAATATCGCAAAAATCTGGTGTTCCAATCAGGCCAGGCGGCTGTTTTTTTTAAGCCAAAGACTCTGGCTGCTGGGATTTAGGCATTTTGACAAGGTGGGTAGGCCTACTAGTGCTTTGTATGTATTAAGAAAAATGTCACTGATTTTCTTGACTGACTTGACTGTTTCACACTAGCGCGTACCACTGTAGACAGGCATCTACTAGACTTGGTGGCTTATTTGAGAGGCTTAGGTATAGAGTGGCAACGTTTGGTGGAGTGGGGTGACTACATCAATTGTCTTTACATGGACTCGACAATGTCAAATACAGCACAATTCGTATCTGACAATAACCACAGGTTGACAGTGACTTGACTTTGACTGAATATGTTGACTTAACTGACTTGTAGACTTGACTTGACTGACTTTTAGACTTGACTTGACTGACTAGGAATAAAATATTCAGCCTTACCGGTGGTCTAGTCTTGTATCAATTGTTGAAATTCACCCACAAATATCTCCTTACCAACCTGCCATCTACCCTAAAAAATATTCTCACATTATTGACTGAAGTGCACAGTTTGCGGAGGGTGTAGAAGTGGGGGGCAGGGTTCTCAGGGGCTGTAGAAGTGGGGTGCAGGGTTTGCAGGGGCTGTAGATGTGGGGCGCAGTCTGTGGAAGGTGTAGAAGTGGGTTGCAGGGCTGTGGAAGGTGTAGAAGTGGGGTGCAGGATCTGCGGAGAGTGTAGAAGTGGGGCGCACAGTTTGTGGAGAGTGTAGAAGTGGGGGGCAGGGTTTGCAGGGGCACATAGGCAGAGAGCTTTGTGAAGATTGTGATATAGCTTAGATTCAACCATGTCTGGAATCAGGACATAGTTTCCCATCATATATTGTGGCAAAAACATGGCTGAAAGTCGCCATAGTCATAGGCTACTGACAACAGTTTGTAATGACAGTGAAGTCGCCATAGCCGTAAGACAACAGTTTGACAGTGACAGTGAAGTCGCCATAGCCATAGCTAGGCTACTGTAACAGTGTCAGTACTGATGAGGGAGTGTAGAAGTGGGGTGCAAGGTCTGCAAAAGATGTAGAAGCTATAAAGGGAAGAAACCAATGAATTCTGCCTGTTCACACTGTGATGCAATTCAGGATGTGAAACATATTGTATCATTTTTCTCTGTACCATCAATACAACATGCCAGGGAAAGCTTTGAAGGGGAATACCTGAAGTTTGTAGACTACTACAAAAAGGGTCTGTGGAGGGTGTAGAAGGGGGCACATGGTCTGCGGAGAGAGTAGAAGGGGGTGCATGGTCTGCGGAAGGTGTAGAAGTGGGCCGCAGGGTCTGCGGAAGGTGTAGAAGTGTGGTGCAGGGTCTGCGGAGGGTGTAGAAGTGGGGCGCAGGGTTTGCAGAGGGTGTAGAAGTGGGGCACACATTTTGCGGAGGGTGTAGATGTGGGGCTCAGGGTCTGCGGGGAGGTAGAAGTGGGGTACACAGTTTGCGGAGGGTGTAGAAGTGGGGGGCAGGGTTCTCAGGGGCTGTAGAAGTGGGGTGCAGGGTTTGCAGGGGCTGTAGATGTGGGGCGCAGTCTGTGGAAGGTGTATAAGTGGGGTGCAGGGGCTGTGGAAGGTGTAGAAGTGGGGTGCAGGATCTGCGGAGAGTGTAGAAGTGGGGCGCACAGTTTGTGGAGAGTGTAGAAGTGGGGGGCATGGTTTGCAGGGGCTGTAGATGTGGGGCGCAGAGTCTGTGGAAGGTGCAGAAGTGGGGCGCAGGGTCTGAGGAAGGTGTAGAAGTGGGGTGCAGGATCTGCGGAGGGTGTAGAAGTGGGGCGCACAGTTTGTGGAGAGTGTAGAAGTGGGGGGCATGGTTTGCAGGGGCTGTAGATGTGGGGCGCAGAGTCTGTGGAAGGTGCAGAAGTGGGGCGCAGGGTCTGTGGAAGGTGTAGAAGTGGGGTGCAGGATCTGCGGAGGGTGTAGAAGTGGGGCGCACAGTTTGTGGAGAGTGTAGAAGTGGGGGGCAGGGTTTGCAGGGGCTGTAGATGTGGGGCGCAGGGTCTGTGGAAGGTGTAGAAGTGGGGCGCAGGGTCTGTGGAAGGTGTAGAAGTGGGGCGCAAGGTCTGTGGAAGGTGTAGAAGTGGGGTGCAGGATCTGCGGAGGGTGTAGAAGTGGGGCGCACAGTTTGCGAAGAGTGTAGAAGTGGGGTGCAGGGTTTGCGAAGGGTGTAGAAGTGGGGTCAGGGTTCTCAGGGGCTGTAGAAGTGGGGCGCAGGGTCTGCGGAGGGTGTAGAAGTGGGGCGCATGGTCTGCGGGAGATGTAGAAGTGGGGTGCACAGTTTGCGGAGGGTGTAGGAGTGGGGGGGCAGGGTCTACGGGGGATGTAGAAATGGAGCACAAGGTCTGCGGGGGATGTAGAAGTGGGGTGCAAGGTCTGCAGGGGATGTAGAAGTGGGGTGCAGGGTCTGTGGGGATGTAGAAGTGACAGGCAGGGCGGGTGGAGTATGTAGGAGTGAGACGCAGGGTATTCGAGAAATGCCCATTTAATATGTCACATAAATGCTACTGTCCTAAGTCATGGCCGGTCTATGTCATGTCACCGTATCAAATTAAGTAAACCCATTATGTTGTTGGGGGCAGTGTCCCAGCGCCGAAGGCTGGTTATAGTCAAATCTGGATCTTACAGGGGGGTTGTTTTGGGGTGTTCCCCTGTAACTGGATCGGTGTGTTGTGATTGACTAAGCAGTCGGTCATGATGTCTCACACCCTCAATTTTGCTGTTGTGATCGGCTGACACCAGGGGGCATCACAACACTTGCTTCTTGTACTTTCGGATTATGACACCAGAGGACACCACAGCTCTTGCTCCTTGCCACCACCAAACTGTCTCTGGGTCTCAGAGAAGGAATTGGTTCCGCACTATAATTTAATGTAGCGTGAAACGCGATAGCACCCATTGGAACATGTTCATTTTCTAAAAATCACCCCAGAATTAATAGATACATCCTTCCTTCATAATATAGGCTGACTTAAAATATGAATTGACCACGAAAATTTTGAGCACTGGACTATCGCGTAAAAACACCCTGATTCTGCCTAAATCTGCACTGAATAAAATGTAGATTCACTATTTCCAATCTAACCTTTGAAGAAATGGGTAAGCACTTTGAGAAATGCCCTCCTGGTATTTTATCCAAAGCAGCAAATGTTCAACAACATGTGTAGTGGTTTTATATTTATTAGCATTATTTTCAACATGGTTATTGACCATTCAGTGTGCCTGCAGTATTCACTTCTGACCACAATCGTATATGACTTCCGGTTTTCTGCGGGATTTCCTTCACTGAGACCTACTATTAATGGGCTGTGTGCACGTCTTGTCTATAATTGAGATTTTTATAATCCAATAGATGTTTAGGCCCCTAGGTTTTATGCTCCTTGGATCTCATGATATAGGGTGCCTTTCGGGCCAAGTAATACCCAAAATCAGCCTGATTTCTATGTCTCTGTACGCGGACACCGCCTTCTTCATCTTTGAGTCATTTTCATGACAAGCAGTGCCTCTAGGACCATCAAATTTGGCATGGATATTCTTTTGATCTTTCCCTATATGGTGTAAGTGTCCTTGTTGCAGTTTACTGTGGATATAATTGACAAATTATGAAGAATTGTAAAAAAATACATAAAAATCACTGCAAAAGGTACACAATATTCACATGCCATGCCTGGGAAGATTTATGAGAGTACGTAACATGGATACTGGGTTATACAATACTACATTTCTAGATGATTTCAAAGAAATGTCCCAAAATATTATACCCTGGATAGTTTCCTTGAAGTGGTAGATATACCATTTGCGGTGTCATCGCCTAACTTAACTAATACAGATGATATGTCAAAGCGCAAAAATAACCCCTCTCTGTACTACGCACCTCGACTAGCTGCAAGTGGCCAATACTACACAGATATGATATGCGTACCCTGTTAAGTATAAGGTAAAAATAAATCGGGCCTTTCAAAATAATCTGCACTATGCCAGTGGGCCTAGACTGAAACGAACCTGCAGCGCGGCCTGCGGACCACTCCGACAGCAATATAAACATGATTTTTCCTTGATTTTGGACACATTTTAGAGACCTATGAACATATTTTCCATAGAATTTGGCAAAAACAATCCTTCTCTAAATAATTAATATAGAAAAAAACTGATTTGAGGGGTATTTTCCTTCTTCATGCTAATCCCCCATATATATGCTTTAGGTTTCAGAGAAGGAATTGGTTCTGCACTATAATTTAATGTAGCGTGAAACGCGATAGCACCCATTGGAACATGTTCATTTTCTAAAAATCACCCCAGAATTAATAGATACATCCTTCCTTCATAATATAGGCTGACTTAAAATATGAATTGACCACGAAAATTTTGAGCACTGGACTATCGCGTAAAAACACTCTGATTCTGCCTAAATCTGCACTGAATAAAATGTAGATTCACTATTTCCAATCTAACCTTTGAAAAAATGGGTAAGCACTTTGAGAAATGCCCTCCTGGTATTTTATCCAAAGCAGCAAATGTTCAACAACATGTGTAGTGGTTTTTAATTTATTGGCATTATTTTCAACATGGTTATTGACCATTCAATGTGCCTGCAGTATTCACTTCTGACCACAATCGTATATGACTTCCGGTTTTCTGCGGGATTTCCTTCACTGAGACCTCTGGTTTTCACTTGCGAATAGAAATGCTTCATAGCTTTTCTATATGAAATGTATATAGAAATATCAAGATCTCCCATATTTGATTTATCAAATAGGCCGTCCTAACGTCCATCTTGTGATTTACTATTGATAACTTAAAATAGAATTTATATATTGTTATTCTAAATTAGACCCTTTGCATAGATTTACGGTTAAAATTAATGTTGGTATTTGAAAAGGGAATTATTCTATCGCTCTTGCAAACAAGAATGTTCACATGGTGATTTGTATCCTATATGATCATAGATTGTGGTTTTCCTCTATAGGGTCTCTCCAAAAAAAAACAGTACATACATAGGTCTCACGAACCCATTAGATTCCCTCTACATGATGCATGAATAGAAATAGACAAGCCTATATCCTAGCATATATTCTGAGTATATGCTTTGGGCTGTCAAGCTATATCAAACTACTGAGGGAATCTAATGGGTTCGTGAGACCTGTGTACTTAATGTGTAGTATACACCAGATGGCAGCACTATTGTTAAATTGCAATGTTGTTATATTGGCCAGTTTAGTACAGTATTGTAATACAAAAACTTTTAGTACAGCATATAAGTTTAAAATAAAAAGCTGTTTAGGTGTGTTCCGACTTCAGGCACACAGGTTTTATAAGGCACAGCTTGGTGGTATCTTTGCGCATATAATATTTAAGCCATGTCTCATTTCATGCTGGTCAAAGCCACAGTAGCTTGAATGATCTTTTTGTTACATCCATTGGCTCAAGGCTGCCAGGTAGGTTGCGTCTGTTTCAAGTGACAGGAGTTCAAGATGTAAATCTCAATTTTAGACAAGAAAAATATAATGTTTGTGTCAAAAAAATATAAATGTACTAAGAAAACACTTTGAAGCTCACAAAAGTACCACAAAAAAAAAACAAAAAAAAAACACCAAAAAAAAAATCTACTAATTTCCAAACCTTTCTGTTCCCATTGAAACCTATGTCCAAGTCAATTCTCTCTCATCTAAACTCCTCATAGAACACCATAGTAAAGGATTCAACATCACCCCTGACCGTCTGAAATGTTGACACTTTGACTTTCAAACGTCAACATTTCACTATTGCTCTCAAAAAGGGTGGGAAAATGCCCACTCTTGTCGATCTGCACGAGATCTTTCCTAAATGACAGTTGGTACATGAATGGACATGGGTAGGTACATGGGTGAGCACAATATTATGGCGGTACATGGAATCATGTGGAGGCACATGGACATATATGTGGAGTTATGCAGATAAAGGACCCTGAGCCATGTGTGCCTAAATGCACAACGTCCATGAAAATGCTTCAAATTGAAAGAAATTTGAAGAAGGCATTATAGTCATAATAGTGTATGATATGTAGGCATACAGCTGTGAATGATTTCTGGCCAGATAGATCATTAGATCTATGGAGTATGGACTTGATAGTTGTGTGAACAATTTTTCTTTTTCTTTATCATTGTATGGCGGGGAGATTATTAAGACGGTGTCGTAATTAAAAGGCCCAAACCATATTCATGTCTTATTGGCCCAGGTCCTCCTGGGTCATTAATTGGTGGTGCCTTTTCAGTCAAAAACTGGTGTTCATGAATTGAAACTTTAGATGGGAATTGCTTATAGAAATTGGGGGATAATTAAACAAAAAGTCATGGAAACATAATCTTTAGTCTTTCATTGTATGTGCACAATACCTGAAAAAAATTCTTTAGCTAAGAAAAATGCTGAAGAAAAAACCTGACATGTTTACTTACTTTCTCATGAAAAGGAAGCTCCATAGGATTGCATTGGGCGGTATATGTTAGGGGTAGACAGGGGGTAGAAATAACACATTGGCTCCTATGGGAATAGGGCAACGCTTTTTTCAGCAGGCAAGGTGGAATTTTCTGTACAGGAGGGGTTAAGACCGTTGGTATATGAGGGTGTAAATCGGGTGTAAATAACAGTAAATAGATAGGGTATATTCGATTCAATCCTATTGATATTGCCAAACATGCATGGATTATATTCAAAAAGCCATTAATTTCAAGTTAAATCGATAGAATATATCATTTCTCCGTCGAAAATGCTACTTCCGGCAAGGAAGGGTCGCGCATGTGCACAGAACATCAAAATCCAAAATGGCGGACAGCGAGACGATCGCCTTATGGTGCTATCGAAACTGCTGGATTATAACAAAATTGAGGAGAATAACACTGTCTCATGCCTTTTTATAGTTAATATGGATCCTTATTCAAGACCTGCTGCTGTTTTGCAATGCTTAACTCGCCAAGAGAGGAGTTATTTGCCAATGAAAAATACAAGCAATAATGGGTGCATCCTCCATAGCCTTAAGCATTGAGGACTCGGACACACTGTCACTATATTGACAGTCCCCTACGGTAGGTAGTGGGTGACCTGGGCCAGTCGTGCATTGCATACGTTAAATCTTTATTATCTAAGTTATGCATGAACTTATTACTGAATCATACAGGTTCTAGTGGACCAAAGGAACCTGTGGACCCTGTGGCGGGTACAATGAGATTATAAGCATGGAAATACATTTAACTTTCTATTCTAATATTCTAACATACATGTATATCACAGCAAATACACTGCTGCCACCACCTAATTTCGCCCACACAATATTGATATAGGGCCTAGGCCTACATCAGCCGATGTGAAAGGCACTGGTCCCAAGTGGCACTTTAGAGTGGTCAGCTAGTCCTACCAAAATTTCTGTTCCTTCTTATATATAGAGATATGACATTCAGTTATCTTCATACATAGGCCTGTTACCAAAATGAGGCACCATGTCGGCCCATCCACCCTTCGCAATAGTAAATCATGTATCATTGCACACTTCTCTTATAATATGAGACAGCTAATATGGGCATGCCATGCATTAACGTTGAGTTCTTTACGACTGTTGCAAATGCAGTTGCGGGAATTGTTTTTACCCTAGTTACACACAAAACTAAGGCTAGTACATTCCACTTTCCTGTATAATGGGTTAGGATACCGACTGTGACTGCTTACGGCACCTGGTGAGCACTCCAGGAACCTCCACATACTGGCCGCGCCGCAACAGATTCCCAGACTCAAATATCCTGCAAAATTGGTTCTCGGCGCTACGGTGCTCTGCGAAGTCAAACATGCTCAGCGACTCCCCCGACGCGCCAGTGTAGCATGAAACACGATTGGACGAAACGTCTCCCCCTCTGAAAACCACATTTTTGATGATTTCTCGGGAACTATGAGGAATTTCTGAAAACGGATTTCACCACACGAAAGATTGCAATAAGCCCGACATCTTAAGACCATTTACCATTGTCCTTAACAATAATTCCGCCGAAGGACTACGATTTAAGTGTTTCAAAAATTACATTTTTCTTCTGGTTGCATATGGAAGGCTAGAACACAGAATTTACACCGACGTAATGAAGTATCTTATGGGGTGTTAGCTATTGGTCTACCTCAATTGGCAACTGGTGTTTTACACTTGTGAAATGAATGGTCTCTCCACAATAAAATAGCAAAGATGAAATTTCAGAATCCCATGTTGAGAGGTGAGGTATCTTCCAAGCAATTACTACTACATATAGATGTATTGTTAAACTCTATGAATTTTTTTCAGAGTTCCAAATAGCCAACAATTTCATATTCAATAGGCATTATAAATGTAGGACTTCTTAGTTAAGGCTGGGATATTTTTTAAAATATTCTTTACATATGACATCAACACGATGCTGACATGCCAATGTTTGGGCTTGACTATCTCTTTGGATGGTTGGAATAACCGGACTGTTTTTTGGCATTATGCTATAGTGGAACCTAACATTGGAAACTGCATTTGAATAAAGCTGTAAAACAAAACCTGATGGCGGTAATCGATGCATTTATCCAAGAAGCCAATTGACTTCGTTGGGGCTGATTTTGAAGCTCACTGGCGCCCTCTGGTGAATTGCTTAGAACTATGAAGCAGTGGCCGGATCTATGATTTGTGACAATTCACTGCCTGATAAAGTCCAGTCCATTTCCGTAGATCGAACCTTGAGGCACACTTATCTGGAAATGGGCTACACCTATAATATTTGTCAAAAAAAAAAAAAAAAAAAAATGAAAACCCTCAAACCCCCGTCAAGTGTGTCATGTGGCGCCATCTAGGCCTATGTGAAGATCAGCCACATCTGCCTACCAGAATACGCAGCAGTTTTGAGTGTTTCTCAGCTCTATCAATTCTAGTGAGAACTTTTTTTTTCAATTGTTGATCAATGTGTGCAGAGCAATTTTAGTTGCCATAGTTACCGAAAATTGTAATTTTTTGAATGGAAAATGACAATCACTGCTCTAGTAACATTACATTCTACATCCGAGGATGCTCATATATTAGGCTACATGTACCTATAAACCAAGAATGAGTTTTAGGCTGTTTTGTGAGGCGCATGGTCTGATAGATGAAAGTGGCCCAATTCAGGAGTTTGTCCAATCATCAGAAGAAGCACCCCATAGGCCTACTGGTCAAAAATATTCAAATAAACTCCTACTGACAAAAAGGAGGGGGCCTGCGCCCCCGTCTAAATCCACAGCTGACTTTGTTGTTATATCGCTTACAACTTTATCCTTGTACTATACCCCCCTAGTATAATTTTCAATTCAACTATCATGTTCTTTATGGTTTAAGCCAGATGTCTATTTGATCAGAAATAACGTGCTATGCAATAGCTCTGAAGGTATTACCAATTGTGCAATCCCATAAAACATTAGGAAATGTGCGACCTCTAAATTGGCTAAACTTAAAGCAGTAAACCTTTAGAACCTTAAGGGAAATCACCGTTCTCTTAAGTCAAAATATCAAACAGATAATGTTGGTTTTATATCATTCATTAATTTAAAGACCACATTACCTATCATATCCACATGCCTCCAGATAATCATGAACAGAAGACAGAAGACCAAGATATAATTTCATATTTTTATACAGCCTTTATTCAACAAACATTCTGCCGACATAAACGTGTGAGTCCCATCCTGAATGACAGACAGATATATTAATACTGCGCGAAACAAAATACAGAAGGTGTCACGTGACTAGTAGCAGCCCTGGTGGGAAGTGGTGGAACTACATATGTGACGTCATTAGGGGAACTACATGGGAGTTATTAAAGGTGGACCAACTTCAACATGAGATAGGGAGATACCTGTACGATCATGATAGCCCCATTGCCGGTTACTTCTAGAATACCGTATCATCAAAACTCAGTGCCTTTATCAGAACGAGTGCAGCATCAACAGAGAAGGCATTAAAATGGATCTAAAACAGTTTTTTCTCCTTACAGCTGTTCTCATTTTCTAGATTTTGGGTAATCTTCAAACGTGTAGAATATATTGCTAGTAGGCAGACCAGGAGTGACCTTACACTGTGGCGACCATATCTTGGTGATATGTGATATCTCTGATATCTCTTCAGCTTCCACATTAATGTTGTCTCTATACACGAAGGGATTAGGATGGGTGTTAGGGGAGTGAGAGGGGGATATAAGGGGCAATCTACAACTGGAAATGTCTGGGGGTACGAGGAAAAGAGATTGTGAAGGCCTATGGGCAAATCATTAGTTAGAATACTAATTTACAAGTGTAGTAGTCAGTGTTACAATTCACCTGTCGTTTAATATGAACCAAAATACCATGATAATTTCACGTTTGGGAAGTAGCATTTCATACGATTTCATTACTGGAAGGTTTTTGGGAAGAATATGTTAGTGCCAGGTCTAGTTGAGTATTATTTCCACGTAGGGAATTTGTGCTAGGGAATTAAGTTCAAAGGCTGAATATCTTTGATTTCCTTTCTCATCTTTGACCAGCAAGAGTTTTCTTGCAGTTTCTGTACCACTGAAATTATAACCTAAAGCACCTCCCTAAAAAAAAGTAATAATGAGCATTCGCAAGAATTTAATTGGACAATTTGAGCATATGGAATTTTTGTGAATTTCATGTGGGGGCATGTGAAATGATATGTTACTCCATTGAGGTCACTCATTCTATAAATTCATACATGTCATGGTAATAGAAGTATCAGAAAAAATGGGCATGGAATTTGATGAAAAAAAAAGCAGGAAATAATATATATGAATATTTCAGACTGGAATTTACCATAGCACTCGGTGAGTGATAAAGTTGCAGTCTGTTGGACAAATGTATCTATTCCATTTTGACCTATTCTATCCTTAAACCCGCCATTTTCTGGCGGGTTTAAGGATTTTTCACTTTGATATTGATATTATTGAAACATTCTTCCCAGAAATTAACTATTTTCTTAAGGCTCTCCTTCTTTCTTCCCCAGACATGAATTACAACAAACATAAGCTCTGGTACCTATTTAAATCTAGATATGGCATTCACTATTGTCTCCATACAAAACCAAGTTATACAAATGTCCAACTGATACCAATAGTTAGTACAAAACCAGTGATAAAAGCAATAACCAATTACATCTCATATATGTGACCCATCAAGGGAGAACACCCTTCCGCGGGATATTTTTAATTCCCCATTTGGCCACCAGGGGGCATTGGAGGGGCAAAATTACTCTTAAATCATTATAAAGATACTTTAAGCTGATGTTTTAAGCTGATGAATTCAATGGTCTCATTTAAAATGCACCATTTCTGGTAGGAATGGCCCATATTTGGATGGTAAAATGAACATTTTTCATGGGAAATCAACCTATATACCTGTTCCTGGTTGCCATGGCAACCATTCCAATAATCCAAATTTGAAGATTTTTGCCAATTTTCGGGGATACTCACCAAAAACCCAAAACTGAAAACAGTAATGGAAAATTCCTTCTAGATCAAAATCTATGATAAAAATCATCATATTTTTATGGGTTTTTTTTAATGAAAAAGGCTGATTTATTGTGTTTTTAGACATTTTTATGGTTTATAATGTATTTAGAGCTTAATCATTGATTTCAGATATGAATAACGACCTATATATGTTCAAGGAGGGGTTCTGACATAACTTCCAGGAATATCTAAAACAATGATGTCTCATTTTAAAGATTTTGATAATGAATTTCCCTGCAGAGGGGTGTTTTTGCTTGCCTGGTCACATACTGACTTGGGAATGGAATCCTGTGATGGTATTTCATACACTGCACGAAATACCTACACTCATAATGTTTTTCATATACACAAGGCCCAATAAAACCAGATAAAAACTTCCATTGAGACGTTAAATACTTAGAACCTAGACAGTGTTAGTAGGCAACTGTTTCCAGCAGATATCTGTTTGCTATAAGCATACACCACTGCTTTAAATATGTTAGACTTTTCAGTTTCAGAATTTTGACCTCTGAAAATGTTGTCGGCTTACATTCTTGAGACACCACAGAGACGACGTCATCCCTATGCAGTCATCACGTGACTCTCTCGTCATAAATCCTTTAACTATTATTCACAACAAATGGGAGTCATACAGAAAATAGTTGCTTTTTAAGCCTATGCGCCCTAAATATATACATAATTTACATAGCCTCTTGAGGTTGGAGCACCCACGATATAATATATCAGATTGCTGTACTAATATCATAGTAATTACAACAGAAATGTTCTCTTTTCAAAGCAATGGGATGTTCCTTTCTCTATGATAACCGCAGAACAGTGAAATATAGCTTTGGACATAATCTTAAAGTTACCTTTCTCCCAATGAGCAGTGTGATAAACTCCTGATATATTTTCTTTTTTATTATCATTACTGAAAATATTGCTAAGGATTTGAGTATCGAAGTCGTGTCTATTCAGCACGGCGAGTGGGTAATATGTATATATTAATTAGGATGTACTGGCAGCAAACCAATCATACACATTTCAATTTCACCCTCTTCCTCCCTTTTTTCACATCTTACCTTGGAGTAATTATTGAAATATATAATATAATATATATGCATTATGAATACAAGAACAAGTTTATGTACAGGAGATGATGACACTACGATAACATTTACAATATAACAGTATGAAACAGTGAGCCAGTGCACTTCGTGCGTTGATTCAGTACAGTATGGCAACAAGTCGTAGTACCAAAGTGGGCTTTCCAAAGCTAACTAGCCATTATTCCCCTTAACTAATAAATGGCAGAACTGGTACAGTCTGTCAATAATAACCCTTATTTTCACTTCTTCACCTTTGTTTTCTGCACTTACTATTCCCAAATATAAAAACAATACCACATACTAACAATGTTTCTGTCTTTTAATGGCAAGGTGGTTATGGAATAGTCCCTCTGTTGTAATATGTATCAAATGGAAAGGTGAATTTATACATTTATTCCACCTATGGGTTGTTGCCTACTTCAGCTTATACACTCACATTAAATTGCTGCTTGCCACAAGTCACCAATACATCCATATGGAGCTATGTTAACAGATGTCACTACTACATGTCCTCAAACACAGATACATCATATTTGGCACCAAAAGCATCTGTACATCTTATCATTAAGGGGCTTTTCTTTATATATCATATATATTTAGGGCTCCAGTGAGGACACTCTCAACAGTTAACTGGCTTATTCATACACAACTTGAGTTGGGAGGGTAGTGGCCCATTTATAAGCCAGGTAAAGCTATACATGATTATTTTACTTTGAACAGAGTGCTTGCAGGTTTTCTATACACCTGTTTCCTGCAGGTAAGTAATAGAAACTGTGAAAGCATAATATTGGAATATCCTCACCCTATATTTCCACCCTCTGTCTTTTCATATCATATTAGGCTGCAATGGTGGTTACAGTATGAAAGTTATATCACGTCCCCTGTTCTTCAGTTTTCTCTGCTACAGTCTAATCTTTTACGTTATATACCTCTAGCTGTACAATCACCTGAAGCAGTTTCAATATATAAATAGAATGAAATTCAAGAGTCTCACTCTTTCCCACCCACCCAACCCATTCTTAAATTTCTCCACATGAAAATCCTAGTTTCTTTTAGACCTGTACCTATTCATTCATTAGATGATAGCACCGTTTGGGGATGTTTGGATGCTAACTGCTAGTATTCAAAATATCAGCTGTGCTCCTTGTCAATACCTGAATAATCTAACAACCTAAACAGGTCCTACTAGTCTTGACTCTACATTGCTCAAGGATTGAAGTCCTGTGAAGTCATTGTGTCACAAACTTGTGTTTTACCTATATCAAATTAAAACTCTTTTCGAGCTAATAAACCCTATAAAAGTGTGTTTTCTATAATATCGTGCCCTGCTTCTATATCTCTCACTATGTGAGGACACTTGGGGGAAGTCTGTATCTCTTATATTCCCTGTATATAAGGATATGACTTGAAGTGAACTACTCAAGGTTATTATCATTGAGGGTTCTGTTGACACCTTTTTATATAATAGTGGTTATGTCTAAAACAATCAGGATGTTGCTGTCTGACTCTATATTTATTACTCAGCCATAAACACCTTATATCAGCTTAGCAGTCCTAATATAGGTTCTGATACATTCACATAAACGCCCAGAGAAGCTCTTCAGCAGGCCTATCAAATGCCTTAGGAAGCTTTCAGCAGGCCTGTTACAAGCCTAAGGAGGCTCTTCAGCGAACCTGAAGAGGCTATTCAGTAGTAGGCCTGTTACAAGACTGAAGAAGGTCTTATGCCTGCTAGAAGCCTTGAGTCTCTTTTACAGACCTGCTGAAAGCCTCTTAGAAGCTCATTAACAGGCATGTTATAAGCTCTTTGGGAGGCCTGTTTCAAGCCTGAAACAGCGCCTACACAAGCACATCCTGTACATGTCCAAAGATGACCTTCCGAGACTAGTCCTGACATCTACAGGCGAAGGTAGGTATGGTGAACTGTGGGGCCATCTGGAGGCTTCCCTGAGTTAACAGGGAAGTTTGTATCACATCCTCCAGATTCAAACAGCATGTCTCATCATGATGGCGCAAGTTACATTATAAGTCAATAGCAGAGGTGTATTTCTTATCCAGTTCTAGGTACATATCACCTAGGTTATGGTCAATGTGGTTAACACCGACTGTGCCCTAGCCCTCACTGCCATATACATGGTTCCTCCTTTGTCAAGCGCATGGAGGAAAGGCAATGGGCAGGGGAACGGGGCGACAAAATGTGTCGCATATTGTAATCCTAGCACATATCACGGAGTCACTTGTTCACAACACGCACAGAAAGTCAAAACTGCACCAACAACAACACTTCCAGTTGCTCCAACACTACTATACAACAGGTACACAGATTTTCCCATTGGACCCTGTGTGACCGTTCAATGTTGCCGTTCCATGCCCATTGAGCATTTTCTCGTCCCTGGGGTTATAACCCATGTTCTTCCTTTGGAGGAACATGTGGATCTCACGGAAGGCAGGGCGGCAGAGTTCGTCACGGTTCCAACACTCTTTCATAAGGTCAAAGATCTCCTTGGGGCAGTTACCCGGCTGTGGGAGGTAGACCTCCTGAAGGTCATTCCGGTAATAATGTCCACAGTTCTCAATGACCTGTTCGTCAGACAGGCCCTCGAAGGGTTGGTCCCTGGCAAATGTCAGAATCTCCCAGAGACTGACAGCAAATGACCAGACATCACTCTTACTGGAGAACTTGCCCTACAAACAGAAAGTAAAAATAATATTCAGTTTCACATTATCTGAAGCATGATTATTCAGATTGACATGATAAGGGAAAAAAATACCTTCACAATCAACTCTACTTCTTCTACAAACTGCCTCGTACCACAAACTAAACACAATGTGTGTCATAGAGATATCTTTCCGCAACATTCTATTTGTCAGACACAAACATTTGTTACACAATTTCAATTACACACATTTGAAATTTAATGTAAAACCATAGGGCATTACAATAGCAAGATATACTTACCAGTAGCACACTTTCCCAGGCCATCCATCTGATGGGTAGCACTGCGCGACCTTCTATCCGGTAGTAGTCACAGCTGTACAGACTGCGACTCATGCCAAAGTCAGAGATTTTGATGGTGTACTGGTGACCGACCAGACAGTTTCGTGTGGCCAAGTCTCGGTGAACCATATTAAGGGTCTCAAGATACTTCATACCAGAAGCCATCTGAGTGGCCATGTAGATGAGACACCCATAACTATGAGAGGGAAGAGAAGAATTGAAAGTGTAAGATATTATGGTGAACTGTAGTCATCAAGGTAAGTCAAATTTAGGTTGTTATAATAATAGAATTCAAACATCAGCAGAAAAATTGTTGAAGAGCTAAGATTACTGAGAATCTGTTTTGTAATCTATAGCTGACTTATAAGAAGCTTGACTCTTAACTACAAGTAAATGACAGTAATTGACAAGTCATCGAAAATTCCAGAATCTGTCAATGCATCTTTCCAGGGTGTTCACTTTAGCAAGCCCTTAGCTTTAAAGCAGTTTCATTTCCTGTCAAATTTGCATAAAATCCATTATCAATACAAGCATCATGTTATTTGTAGCTTAACATACCTTAGTGTCTTGACCTCCTTCTGTTTTTTCTTGCTCAGTGTAGTGCCCTCTGGATAATGTGTTCGTAGAAACTGGTTAAGGTCTCCATACTTCATGTATTCTACTATAACACAAAGTGGGTCATTTTGTGTGCACACGCCCAGCACGCGCACAATGTTGGCGTCCTTTAACTTCGACATGATCTTCACTTCTTTGTGGAAATCTTGCCTGTATACAGAAAAATAAGGAAAATTAGGCCTATTTCTCAAAAGAAGTTTCTGGTCTTCTAGCTTCTACACATTTACCAGACTAGATAACAGGAAGCCTATGCTTGGGAAGCATTCGTTTTACTTGATAGAGAAAGCCTGTGGAGCATTTCCTTCTCCATTTTAGGTTCACTGATAATTTTAACCTTGTAGAGTACAATGGCCAGGAAGAAATGGTTATGGACCTTGGGAAATGTTGTACAAATATGAAAAGGGAATGGAATAACATACCTGGCATGATCATCAGCATTAGGTCTCAACATTTTCACAGCCACTAGCATATTTCTTGATCCTGTCCTGTTTACAAGAAAATCATCTCCAAGGAAATCGGTGATCCGCTGAGCCTCACATAAATGTACCTGGATAGAAGAACAGAAATGGTCATTGGAGATCTGATATTATTTGTGAGATAAGGGTATGGTCTGTTTTGAGTAGGTTGGAATGTACATTACACTGCAAGCTAGACATGTTCTGAATCTATTCTACATGCAAAAGGAAGTAAGAAAATTAATATAAACTAAATGCATACAAATACAAAGATATTAACTAAATGTCAATCTCTGTTCATGATTTAAAAGTACCTCTCCGAACTGCCCCTCGCCGAGCTTCTCTTTGAACTTCAGCTGCTCCCGGGGGAACTCCATTACAGAATAATCCTCCTTCCAGAGCAAATCAGCATTGGGCACTGCATACACATTATTGCCTGAAACCCCCTGGATATTGGGGAAGTTGACTATGTCTGAGCTGCCATACAAAGCTCTGGGGTGTGGTGGGAGTGGGGGTGGAGGAGGAGTTTCCTCTCTGTAGATGTTGGGCTGGTAGGAGGGGGTCTTGGAGGGAGGCACGTTGACGATGAGGGACGATTTTGTGAGGTCCGGCACCGCATATTCTCGCGATGTGTTTGTATCTGAAGAACATGAAAATATCATTCAAGGTCAATGAATGTATTTTGTTTAGTTGATGTGATGGTCAATAAGAAGGTTAGCTCCAAGGTTATTTGACATGTGATAGTTAACTCGGTAAGCCGAGATGCAAATGCAAAATCAGGATGTCATAATGGGTTTGTGAAACATTAGAAAGAGTATACATTATTTTTCCCTGAGAGCAGGGTCAATACCCAACTGGCATAATTTGTTCATTGGTTACACATATTTTCAAAATGTTGACTGCTACAGAGGACCCCTGGCCAAATATTCTTGGAGTGGTAAGATATGAAATTTGATTTGCATGGTTGCAAATGGATGAGTAGGCAAAGTACTACCATACATTAACATTGTTTTCTTTAATAATTTAAATGAAATTGTAGGTTAACCATAACAATCAATTTTCATATAATTGAGAACCTTAATTTTTTAACTAAAACACAGGATACACATTCAATATAAGAACTCAATATTAAAGAGATATACCATATGGATGAATTGTTAGATTTTTTGTACAATGTCAACACACTACAGTGAAAATATGAATGTGTTAAGAATGACTTCATCTTTCAATTTGAAACATCCAATGGCCACCATGTGAACTTTGTGCTAAATTGTGCAACATGCTAGGCAATATGAGGTGCAGGTGTTTAAAATTGACAACTTCTTTTTGGGGTAAAGTTGTAATTTCATGACTGACTGATTATCATATGCCCAAAAACAGGAGCTTCGTGGCATACTTGTTTCACAAGAAGACATATTTGAGATAACTAACTACTTGACCTCACTTAACACTCAATACACACACAAGACCACAATGTTCACAAAGCATATATCCACCACAGACATAATCTTAACCACACAAAAAGGCCAGAAAATAAAGGCAGTGTTTCTCATTATGGCCAGAATTGATGCATATTCCCTTTGATATTTGGGAATAAGACATCAAGACAATCTGTGAATGAGAAATTTCACCATCTTTGGCTAAGTTAAAAAAGACTGTCTTAAGTGATGGATTTTAGTAATGGGTATACTGCTTGCTTAATATCCGTGCCACCACACAACTTTATATGTATGCTTGTTAAATTAACATCAGGATGTCATGTAACAAGCCCATTACCATGGAAACCGATTAAGATATTGGGAAAAAAACTATAACATTTGAAACATGGACAACTTTCACATGGATTAAGTAACAGGAACAGTATGGAAATATCATGCTTTAAAAGTTATCCGCGTTTAGAACTTTCTGATGGAATATGATATCGACTTTCCCCCTTCTAGCTTTTCCGGACCTTTATATGAACATTTTCCTGAGAATGAATCTGGTGTGAAAAAAAAAAACCAAAAACATTTTTGTTTGATGTAGGACCCTCCCAATTTGACATTTTCAGCTGGTTTTTGCCTACTATAAATAATAACAAGGATCATGGAAAAGAGCTGGCTTCCAATTCAGGTTGATAAATAGATACTATGGACCAGGATATTTCCTTTTCTCTCTGCAAAGATTCAAATCGGTTGCCATGGGAACACCAGGGGAACAGTCACAATGAGTATATGGCGTGGGACCTCCAAATATCAAATGTAGTAGACCCCTAGACAAAGGAGAGAAATGCTTTAAGTTGAAAAGAAGCATACTGAAGCGTTTTAATATACAATTTTGACTAAGTTCCAAGAGCTTGGTGAAGTATTACAGCAAATAAAGTGCAAACTTAAGGCGATTGGAGGAGAATCTATTGGTGCAAGTACCATGCTCGCAAAGACTGCATTTATTACTATTTTTGGTGCATTTTGGGTGCTTTTTCTTAGATAAAGATCCTCAGTGATACACTGATAAGTGGCCTGGTCCCAGTGCAGAGTGAATGAAAACAAATGTAAAGGGCAAAAACGAAACCGAAAAAAAAAGAATATCAAGCTTTGCAAAAAAGGAGGGGGCGAGGGCAGATGTTATATTGATCAAACATAGGCGACCGCCTCTCTCCTTGCCCAGCTGTGCTACTGTTACCTGTCGACTCTGGGGTTTTGGGCAGGTCGGGTAGTTTTCTGGTCTGAATTCCATCAAAAGGTTCACCATACGCGGCCAGGGTGCTAAACTTTGCCAGCGTATTGTCCTTGTCCAACTCTAAATCGGACGTGGCCACGCTGTTGTACATGTTGCCGTTCATGACCTTGCCGTTGACCGCTGCGGCGCCAGCACCGGCGGCGGGCGGCCTAAGGTCATTAAGGTTCAAGGTCACGTGACGAGGTTCAAAGGACTTCATACGTTGATTGGTCTGTCCATGTTTCCTCTTCCGGTGCCGGACGAGCAGGATGAGTCCAACCAAGACGAGCAGGAGGATGAGGGCAGTCAAGGCCCCAATAATGATGCCCACCGACTCATCGTCCATGTTTTTCTCCTTGGAGTGAGAGTTCACAACAGCATCCGGTGTCGCGTTGGTGCCCACCTTGGTGCCTCCTGGTAAGAACAGTTAAAGAATTCTATGAGGAATTTTGATTGGTGTGAGAAGTTTTGATATTTGTCCACTGCGTCTTTAACATCTCAAAACACAAAAGATTGTAAAGCTTAAGAGAAAAGGTTGTAAAGCTTTCTAGCAGTTTTTAATATAGTTAACTAAATTCGCAATAGGGTCACAAAAACACAGCTGAACCCCTTTTTAATTTGATAGGGAAATGATATATTACATTTTCTTCCTACTTAGAACTGAAAGAACAGTTAAATCTCATATCAAAATACTTTCGGTATAAACTCACCGTGAACCCCGCTAAGTTCAGGTGCTCCCAGGTCAAACTCCAGGATCTGCGGACCACTCGGTTTGCTCCTTGGGTGGAACGGATCTATTGTAGAACTGCCCGCAGGTGGAGCCACCTCTTCTGTGAAGTTGCCCACTGCGATATCTGCAGGAAGATTTTATCAAGATTTTTAATTTCCATACTGCACTACAGAAGTATTTATCTTGCATGTCATTAGGATTGTAGTATTGTAATAAATCTCAAAACGTTTAAGGTAGACATAATATGCCAGAGATTGTATCCTTACCATTGGGCAGATGATCTTAACAATCGATATAATTATCTTAGTATGAACTCTAGAAACTTACACCCTGAAAACTATCAAGACACCTGGCTTTAATCTTACTGACACAATAGAGATATCACTCACCTGACTCTAGTCTGATTTCCCCAACCATAATCCAGCGCGCATCAAAGAAGAGCTGGAGCTTAACAAAGCGACCAATTCGCTGGGGGATGGGGATGATCACCCAGCGTGCAAACTCCATCAGGGTGTCCCGCATATATTCATACACGACAGGCAGCTGGGTGTAGTACTTACCCCCTATCGTGAAGTACAGCCTAGCCATGCGGAATACCCGCACGTCTTTGCTGAACATATTGTTACAGTATACCTGTGAGAAAACAGACAGGACACCAATGTATAGCATTGCATAGACATCACCATTTCTCCTTGATTTTTTCCCTTTCAATTGATGAATTATAAGGATAATCACCCTTCAAAGGTATAAAGATATGTTATTACAATAAGTGCACTTAAATACAATAACACAACATATGATGTGGTTGATAATTTGCTTTAATTTCAAAATAGAACAACTGCCAAATTACAGTTCGTCTATTGCCTTCCAGAGCTGTTTAGCCCCACAGCCGTGCAATTGCTCAAAACCACTCCTTTCCCTAATGGAGATAGACTTAATTGCCTATTTAAATTCATTCTTGCAGCAATCTGATACTGCTCATAGCAAGATTGTAACTTACCTTAACGGAGCTGAAGTTGCGTAAGCGGTCAAATTTGAAGAGAATCTCTATTGGTGGCATGTCATTGGAGTCATTCTTCCACCCCACCCAGGCATACCCCTTCTTGCCCAGACCCTGGGGGTCTAGACGGAAGTTGGTATTGCCTTCCTGTCCATCAGTAAGTTGGCCCAGACCACCTGAGAGGTAGCCATCATTAATGGTACCATCATAGGTGAAGTCATACAGGTCGACCTCAGCGCCACGTCGGTCACCCTGTGGCATGTTATAGGATACGATTCCATCTACAAGAACAAGGTGATATACACAGATTAGAAGCAGTTCTATGTCACATTGTGCAGTATGAGAGGGCATATTGACCAGTATTTGTATTGATATTGTGATGCAAGGGGTACACATACATGTATACGTCAGGGGGGTCTGTTATAGGATGTGGTTGAAACAGCTATTAATTCTACTAGTTTGTGGTCATGACTGGCGATATGTATCATTGTCAAAGGCACAGTCAGATAATAGAGAGGTTTAGCAAACCTGAGGTACGTCACCCATAGCTCATTTAACGCAGACGTACCAATGCTGTAGGTATGCTGCACGTCTGCGTTGTATTCGCAACCCAGTGGTTGCTAAACCTCGCTATTACTGGATAATAAGTCTTAAACAAAATGAAACCCTCAGGAAGGAATGGGGGAAAACACATTGATAGTATTTACATCGTATAAAAAAAGGCACAGAGTCGGTATACCATGTCTTGTTTTGGTCTGGTTTACAAGGAAAAACTGGTTTATCAAATAGTGAGCATGACACTACTAATACGTTACATACAATGTAATAAACAGAACATCTCTTTGAGCCTGAGCTGCTCTGGGACATTGAGAGATAATCACATCTGAAAGAGCCCTAACGGCAAAAAGCCACATTACTGTCCCTTGAGATCATATCATTAGCACAGGCCTTAAACTGGGACCTTTTTAAGTAATTTTCTCCAGTGAGAAGAGCAACTCTTTGTGAGCTGCTCGGTTCCTCCCTTGACATGTTTTACTGCTAATCACATTAGCATTTAATGCCTTAGATGTAGCTGCCTCGTCCCTCTGTGCTACCACATCAGAGGGAGCTGCTCAGAGTGTTTATAAACAGTGTCTGTGAGCTGCTCACCTCCCCCTGGCTCTCTCAATGTACTGCTCAGCATCAGACAATTCAATCCACATCCTTCTAGACCTCAGGATCTGACCACAGACCTGTCTTCTTCCATAACTAGCCTGTATCACCCACCTCTCTATTCTGATACAGAAGGCAATAGGCCAATCCCAACCACTGCCCATTATCCATTATCTAATCCTTAACCCTTTGGAGGCAGCAGCATAATCTTTTAATGAAATATGTACTTTGTGAGCAAGATGTGTGAATGCAGCATTTCAGGACTATGAATGCATTATGTCGATTCTGCAAGACAGAGCCAGAGTATAATAAGGACACGTTGCCTACCTTCAACCTTTCCAATTCCATATCTTCCCCTCCCTATTCCCCCACTCTACTCCCATCACTAATCCCTTAACCTTCCATCCCCAACGAAGGCTGCTTAGACCTGAGCTCCACTTGCACTTCTAATCCATGAAAGACATTCGAGGAAGAATTACTAAGAGGCCCAACTTCAAACAGTGAACATGTCATCAAAGGCAAGAGAGAACCTGAGACGGTTGTGTGGGAAATGGCTGTTGGCATACGCACACCACCTTAATACCCCACCTAAAAGATGCGGCTTAAAAGCGAGGATGTGCCCCATGTGCGCCTAACAGGTTCAACAAAAGTTGGAGGTGTGTGCCTTATAGGCGAGGATATTATACTACAAGACAGTACTACATTGCTGAAAATCTAGCTTAAGACGTGCCTTGTAACTGTCAGGGGGTGCGCCTTACAAGTGGGGCGTGCCTTATATGCGAGATATTACAGTACTGATAATTATGGACAGGCATGTTGCCATCGCCAGATCAAGTTACTCCTTATACAACATTCTAAATCATTTGAAAGTTCACAAGGCGAATAGCAGTGGTTATTGCTATATTGTACCGTCAATTATTTTAATACCAATGCCAATTGCATAATTACACCATTAATAATGTACCAACTCAGGGGATTTTGTCTAACAGAGTACCAAGGCCTGTGTTACATTGCTGTCATCACAGAATATGAAAAAAAAACAAAGAACACATTTATTTCTAGGGCCTTAGTCTTCCTTTCTTTAACAATATTGAAAATATCATTCTACAGTGTTTACATCAGAAAAGGCTCTAAAAGCAGTGGAAGGAAACTGACGGAATACATACTTCAGTATCTCATGTACCTCAATTAGGCTAAGAAAATAAAAATCATTGTCATTGTCATCATTGTCAGTAGTTAGCAATATTCTTACTCCAGTCGATGTTCATCTACTAAGTATGTTATTCCTTCAGGCAAGTGTTTATTCATGGCTCTACCTCCTGCCTTCCCACTTTTTATTAGTCCAATTTTCTTTACAGCGGGATCAAAAACCTAATCTAAGTTTAGATCTAATCTGGGGTATTATAGATCTCGATCCCTCCTTCATACAGGCACTGGAAATCCCTCAAGAATACTGTTACAAATAAGATCTATAAGAAATGAGCATAAATTAAGGACTTCTATAGAGGTTAATATTTTTCTCGATAACTCCTCAACTGTTGAAAAGCACGTCAGGACTCAGGGGAGTAACTGAACCCGATGTAACCCCCTCTCTCTTAAAAGTGACGTAGACCATACGTCACATGACAGTGACATGATGTCAGCAGCAATGGTCACCAGCTGGCGCCATCGGCGTGACACCCTCGGGGTAAAAACCTGCTGATCCCTACCTATCCCTCCTCCCTCTACCATTAACACCTATCTCTATGTTGCAAGGTAAAAGCCTTTCAGAATAGGGCTGCATTACTCTTTGATGCATTATGGCAATCGATTGTCATGATGCATCACAGCCTTGGGCTTAGCGGGTAACTCGCTAGGCTAAATTGATGCATTATCACCACTTTATTTGTTGATACACTCCTACAGGGTCGGCATGATGCACCATTAACTTGGAGGCATCATGCGGCCCTTGAGGGGCTCAGGGGTTGAAGTCAGGGCAGGCGGGGTGTGGGTGGTCTATGCCCTATGGGTACAAACCAGTAACATGTACAGCTACTCTCAGACCATCAGGGATATGGACACATGTGCACTTATGCCTATAAATACTAACATCTCCCTCTTTATTTTTTCACCTTTGCCCAGCGCTCTTATGCCTTCAAGTCTCATAACTTGCTTCTGCATCAGTTTTATGCCCGACCACAAATCTACGGAAGTATCTCTTGCTATAATGCACCAATACCTTGTCCAGAAATCTTAAACGTCTAATCCTAAAGCTACCTATACCTACATATATAAGTTGGATACATATCTACCAAAGAATTGGAGTGGTAAAGGCTCAAATTAATTCTATAAGTTTTTCAATTGATTTCTAAAAGGCTCTCTTTACAAATACCATTATTCAATCTCCAGTGATTATCGGAATACGCTGTGTAGGTCTAGGATTACCTCCCCTTCTACCAATACAAACTTGGAACTAGAAATTGGAAAACACCCTGGATGTGATCTACGGGTTAACTAACTGAAACAGTGTTTGGGGAGATAATTGTCATGGTTTCATAGTTATCAAACCGTTTCTTTCAAATTGATACATAGCTAGGGTTCAGATTATATTTCTGTGACATGAAAAAACATGGCGGCACACCCCCTGTACATGATTAGAGCTCATCTAATGGACATGTCAAAAAGGAGATATCAAAATCTCGAATGGCTAATACCCTAGAGTATACAGCTAATAGAGCACAGACTTAAAAGACAATAAAACACTCACTACAACCTCCGAGGGAAAGCATCAGCACACAATCTAACCAAAAACATGCAATACAGTGTGAACCAAACCCCTAATACACCAATAAAACACCACAGTATGACAGGTCCGAGTCCGCCCGGAAAGACCTGAGCGGCGTCTCAGTCACGTGACGTGGTTTTACGGACCGCAATCACGTGACCATTTTCCCCTAGCGGCGTGAGTTGGAACTACAGAAAGCAGATATTATTTTTTTGATGAATCCCAAGTAAAAAGCACTGATCAGCGCTTTTTGAGGCTTGTTTTGTTGCTACAACGGGGATGTGGAATCATAGGAGATCTTTAGTTAAGGCCATGCATGACCCTGTCTCTTTTTTCGGAGGCTCGAATTGGTGGTCATGGGGTTGGGAAAGGGTAGGGTAGGGTGGGGTAAGACGCCCTTAATTTACAAATGTGTCATTTATAAGAAATTCATGGCTGCTTCCAGAATAGTTTTTTCATTAATCAAAGGATGCATTTTCGATAATTCATATCAAAGTCCAAGGGGTGATAGGGTAGGATAAGCTAAAATACCCTAATAGTACGTAACTGAGCTAGTTCTAAGAGAATAATCCCTAATTAATGCATATTTTTCACACCAATCAAGAGATGGAACAATGTATCATACTTGTGAAATAGGTTGTCAGCCTAGCCCTATCGAATATTCCAATAGAATGCTTGACAAAAAGTGGGGCATTTTGCCCCGTAGGTTGAAAGGCTGGGGTAAAAGGCCACAGGGGTCACAGGAAGAAAACCATCTCCAAGCCATGTTCTATTTCTCTGCATCGAAATATTACTGCGTTTAGTACCGGTGTCACAAGAAAACAGATGGCCAATAAAATTAGGAGCAGAGGAGAACGAAGACAAACAACAACAGACAATATCACAGGGCAATGAAAATGGTGTGCTAGTAAAGGTTCTGATTTCTTTGGTACATCAGAAGCACCTCAAAAACAGGGCACTGAGTGGTGACATGAAGATGATGCCCCTGATATTGTGTTAGTTACACTGTTGTAATTAAAACAAAAACCTGGGGAGTCTTGTAAAATACTTGACCATCGATATAACTGTCTTTGAACAACCCTTACTGGTCAGGTAGGTGATGTATTCTTGAGTAAGTATTATCGATTCGATTTACTTATCATTATTATCAAATCAAGTCTTACCTTTCCAGCGGCAGCCGTAGAGCTCTACTCGCATACAGACGGTACGAGGGTGATGAGAGAAGGGAATGAAGCGAATTCTGCGGGCGATAATAGGGGGATTTATCTCCCTGAGCTCAGCAATGTAAGTGTTCTTGTTGCCCTGGAAGATCTGAAACACAAGAAGGGTAAAGATATCTTATTATTACTGAGGTATTTGGGAAATGTGTTTGTTAGGTATTGGAATATGACATTTCCAATACATTATCAATACAATAAGGAAGTCTTTTCTACATTATCAAAAAACATAGAACTAGATGTATGGAAATGACCAATCACCAATGACCTATTCATCTTCAGGTTGATCACCCTTATTAGAGGTCATGTGGGGAAATCATGTATAGAATACACCAGTTAACTCAAGTCCATGGATAGACATGTTTTCAAATTGTCTTCAACCAGATTCTTTACAGTGAGATGGCAAGGGCAATCGTTCTTCTTCTTAACACCAGCTTGTCACATTGAAAGCATTTGAATGAATTAACCAAGGGCAGGGTTTAAGTCCCACATCTTCCACAACAAGAAAAAAACCCATTTAATCCCATAAATATACACCTTGCTCCATGGCCACACCTGTCGCTATCAGTCACTCCGGGTGCGCCAAAGTAAAAACCCAGATAAGGAATGCACAGGGTAGATACCCAAACCCCAACACAGACAGGTGAGCATTAGCAGACTGATAACACTTCACCTTACCTGTGATAGACAACAGCTTTAGTTTATCTCAAACGCTCATGTAAATCAGGCTATACGTTACCTGGGTTATGATGTATAACCTGTAAAGGCTGTATTATCTAACTGTTGGGTGGGTCTCCTTACGATCTGGTTATCCAGTTACATCTCCATCCCTAGGTTGTTCAGTATTAGATTTATTTTTACTGAGGTGATTTATGATTCTCATATCTCAGACGACACGTTCCAGCTTACATTTCACTCCCATCTTCAATAAAACCACATTCCCTGATTACGACAAGTTATCGCACTCCAGGGTCTCACTGGGAGGTTCTAAAGTAAATTGTAAGTCTTGGATACGAGGAAGACATGATTTTTGCAATTACATGCACAAATACTTAATTGGCCCATGAAGTCTTGACATTGAGGTAGACATTCTCTTCCATCCCCTGATAAAACGTAGATTTTTAGTTGCTATGGCCTATGGTGTGGGATAAGCCTATAAAGATTATTATGGGCATATCATCAGTCAGCAAACTAGCCAAATGCCTCTAGGGGGAGTTGAAAATGTACATAGAAGAATTACTAGTTACAGCGTAAAATATAGATACAGCGAGAAAGACTGCAACTGTGACATTTGCAAAGGTGTCCAAGAAGAGGCCTATAGCTTATAAAGCTCATACGGATAAACTCGCATATTGCTGGCTCACACAAAACAATTGCATATTCCATTTATATATATACCGGTAGGTCTGGGTAGGTCTAAATGAGACTGGAGCTTTATTCTGATTAGACTATCAAGTTTATGATTGGTGCTATCTGGAACTCATACTACTGACAGGTATGTTGCATGATCTATGTGAATTTATCATGTGCGTGACTTCTCCTCACTCAAAAGCAAGCCAAACCGCCAAAGATCCAATAAATTCTCACAAAGTCTCGCGATACGTTCGTGTCACGTGATGTAATCTGCGAGATGTCGCTGCGCCAATGGGCGACGCTACCTCGTCCACCAATCAAAGTCAGGTCTACATAGCCACCGCCTCGTTTATTTAAAGGGCACCACATGATGGATGCGTTTCCATGGTGACCACCGTAAGTGCTGGTATTTACTTCCGGTGAGGTCTAGGTTCCCATATCATCGCTCACTGGGAACTGCCATGTTAGTCTCTCGCGCACAAAGTGAATGAATAACAGGGAGCCTCCTGGGCCTGCATTAGGAAGGACATGGAGGGATTATAGAAGACGCATTCTGATTGATCAGGCTAAGTCTCTGCTTAATTAGTGAGAGGCCTCCATCACTGGCTGCTGGAGGAGGGATGGGGAGGTGGGGTGGAGGTCAGCGTGAGACAGGCTGTAATAAGTCATTAGCAACACGCAACCTGCTCTAAGGACTGAGCTGCTCTAATCTGCTCATAATCCTGATAGAAGCAGGCAGAAGGCTTTTGGCTAAAATTCTATTCACTATAGACCAAGGCCTAAATTTCCTTGGCCTGTAGTAGCAGCATCTGGTGAGTCAATGACTAGGCCTACCTACCAAACGCCATCAAGGATCTACTTTTAGCACACTATAGTAGTACTAAAGATGAATACTGATTACAAATCTGCCATTTTTCTCTATGAATCTTGAACTATCCACACTAAAGACCATAGCTACATCGGCTCTAGGTATCAAAAGGTTAACACAAAACAGGTCTTTTATTTAATCTTTCTAATTCTTCCTCGATTTCCTCCATGTGATCCATTCACAATAACACTGACATTTCACTTATTGTATTAATACCGATGCCATTTGAAAGAATGTTAACCAGAGTACATCTCGCAGATGGTTGTGCACCCTGCAAAAAATGACAAAGATGAAGAACACTCCCTTTTATCTCTTTTAAGGCCTGATCTAGGCTTATTTAGGCCCTCTCTAGGCATCCTTTGATGGTCGACTTCTAGCTCATTAACGGCCCAATTAAACTTAAGCGCATCTTCTGATCTTCTGAGGATTTTTTGGGGGACACAGCCTTCACTAATCAAATTGATGCTAATGACATCAAATGGTGTGTCTAGTGATCTCGCAGGTGAGTCAGCTTAGGGTAATATCTGTAGATCCATGTTGGGTAGCTCTTAGCTTGGAAGGGTCATGCAAGGTGCTTTAAGGGTTATTTTTGCTACATAGAACTGGTTTATTTCAATAGGGAAAATGGACATGACATTTAGATACTTCTATAGTATAAATCTACCCAGGTAATCAAGGTTCACTAGTTGGGGAGGTTCTTTTTTTGTTATCCTTTTATCGATCTATAAGCCTAGTCATGTTGAATCTTGGAATTAACTTTGGCAAATTCAATTCCATAGTGACCTGCCTCCATGAAACAGCCCACAGAAACTTATATTTTCATAAATATATTCTAGACCCTTGGATATAGATCAGACCAGGTAGATGTTTTTCATAGCTTCAAGAATCAGTCACATGGAATGGAAATTAATAGTCAAGTGAGCTGAGGAGTAGTACTGAAGAAGACATCTCCCAATTTCTGTTGAAAGACGAGAGAGTAGCTTAGCAGGAAAAGCCAGAGGTGCTCCTTCAAATATAGGGTAGCTCTCCTTTCCATTCAAAAGATTCAAAGATCATGTCCCTAAATGACCAACAGTGACATTTAATGGGGGCATCCATCTTTTCCTATAAACAATGCGTTCTCATAGTGCACTTAAACAATAAAATACAGGCCACACTCCATCGTGCCCCTAATATTACTCATGGCCCTTTCCCATATCCCATCTATTTTCTCATCATGGTGCTCCTTTCAGTCTAATTCAGCTGAGACGCCATGCTTAATGCACTCAGCCCCCCAAACCGTCTCCCACTAGGACCTGACCCTTCTCCCACGTTGATGTATGACCATAATGCTTTCCCTTTTCTTCTCCACACATCGGCACGGCCATCTTGCCTCGTTAAGTTATCATGGCTGCGTTATGGACGTCGCGCCATCTTTCTGAGGGGACCAGATTCGCACTGACACCGCTCCGGCCCCGTGCAGTGAATTATGGGTAGATCGCCTGACGGTGGACGATATCAGAGCTCCCAGCGGTGGTGGCGGACGCCCGACAAGCTGATCTGTTGGCCCACCAACGGCCGCCTGCACTGCTCTCGTTTACTGACCGATACAAGGATTGCATGTTCTCCTTTCCACAACAACTTCAAGGTATACGCCAAGGAGACTGGTGCTAGAAATTGGAAGGGTACAAAATACTGTGATTTGTTCAGAAGGGCGGAATTGAGGGCAAAGCTGCACTGGATGGCTTGGTTAATGTTGGTGAGTGGTGAGCGTATATGACGTCGAGGGTGCTCATTCAAAGTCATTGGCAAAAGAAAAATCTGTGCAACAAGGTCAACATTACATTTTGCCATTGTTTGAAGTCCTTTGGCTTAACCAGTGACAGTCAGAAAACATGCCAATTTGACTTTTGCCTAGTGCATTTTGCTCAAAGGGATTGTGGAATCAGCACAAATATAGAGAAGTAAATATATTGATTTCTGAACAACATTGGCATACATACCGGTAATTTGCTTCTGGACTATGGTCACAAAATGCAAAATACAGGTCCAGAAAGAGCCAATGGGCACTTCTTGATGCTAACAAATGACCTATTAAGTCCTGTGCCCAAAAGGACTGAATGGCTGTTTTGCCTTTAATTGACATGGTAAAACGTGAACAGACTGCATGGCATTTTCCTTTAAGGTTATCTGGACGGCCATGAAATTGTCCAGTGTAGGTCCCTTACCACCAGGTACTCGCTTTGGCATGGCAAAATCCACATGCCAAGAATAACTAATGAACATGGGAGAAGCATGTGTGTTGTGGATCGGAATAGGAAGACAAACAACAGAGACACAATCCAGAACAAAAATAATGAAATACAAATATTGCTTCCCATGCCCTGGAACTGTCAACTGTAAATAGGTTCTTCTTTATGGGAATAAATGTTAAGAAATGGGATGATCATGTTCATGCTGTGTTGAAAGCGTAAATCCATTGCTCTGGAAAGCTTACTCTGCCAGGGGTATCAGCTGCTCAAGAGCATTGGGTTTGATCATTTCAATATCTAAGAGATGGCCTACAATAGCAGATTAATATGACTTAAGACACATCTCAAAGGATTTTGAAGCATGTCTTTGTTCTGACTTCTATGATGGAGATATGCACAATCAAGATGTCCACTATATGACACCTGTCAGGGGCATTGCCATTATAAAAGTAAAGGTTGATAATCTAAATCCTACCGAAGACATGGTCTCTAATAGCTATGGAAACACAATTTTGAGCCACTAATATCTGGACCAGTTTAAAAGTGGAAATTTGTCATTCATAGAGCCCCCTCAGAACGTGAACATCAGACCACCAGACACAGGTGAGCCTGTTATAGTACCCATATTTCAAACATTGGACTTGCAAATGGGATTAATTAAGGACCTCAAACTGCTTCTCCTAGCATCTCCAGATCAAGAATTGCCTTTGCTAATACGAGGCAGCGCGGCAAGAATTGGTTTAAGATCAGTGTCAGAGTTGCCAGTTCCTGTTAGCTAATTACCGCCTCGTGTTGAATTTCCTTTCTCATAAGTCCTTCAGGATTTCTATGAGAGCAGCATGCAGACCACTTCTCCTAATGTGGAATTCTATGGGTATGCTAAAATGTCCCTTAGATCTTTCAGGTCAGAATAGTGCTTTATTGCATAACACTTTATTATCATTATGATGCATTTATGTAGTGTCGCATTAATGCATCATGGGTTGTCTTGATGCTTCAAAATGCAGTGCTGACGCCAAAAGAATTCGGTATGATACGCCTACTAAGAATCCATCTTTCATATCTTTGGAACAGGGACACAATGACAGTACAATTAGTGCTGCAGACCAAGAGCAAAGTCAGGAGTCAATACAATAATACCTCACTTATTACATCTAATGTGACTTCGGTGACTTGATAAATCACCAGCTACTTTTACATCGCCACAACAGCTGAAGTAATAACACTATTGACACAATAATCTATATTCCCACATCTTGCCAAGCGATAACCAATAAAGAACACAATCTCCAAAGGCCATGCCTGACCTCCTTCTTTAACCTTCACTTGTGATCAATAACGCCACAAGATGGCGCAGCAGGCAGGGCAGCTAATAGGGTGACCCTGTAATGACCTTGACAGTCTCCTGGGGGGTCAGGGCCCTCAACATTACCTCCTCCATTAAACCTGGAGAAGTGAGAGCAGCTCAGAGCTAGTAATATTCGGAGCAGTTCAGGGGAGTCCCTCATTGGGAGTCAGACTGTCAGTCCCTCATTGAGTCACTCAGAGTGACTCAGAGCAATATCAGCATGTCTGTAATGTGTACAGCTAAATATAGGGACCCATAAAACTTTCACATTCCTGCAATCACTGCAGGTCCACTTGCCTGCGTGACTGCATTCTCAGACTGCAAGTCTCCCCATGGTAGAATGACCTCATTCATTTTAAGGAGCCCCTTTACTAAAATTGTACTACAGGTTACGTTATCATCATATTCCATCTATGAGCAAGTATATTATGAGGGATAGAAACCTGCCTATCTTCCCTTCCCTAGATCTGTGACTGAAAGACTACATAATGTTATTGATACTGACCTCTTGACCTTTCCTGTTCCGGTGGCGCTTCCATCCCTCTCCTTCGTCCCTTTGATATTCGAGCATGTACATTTCCGCGAACTCCTGGCCCTGAAAGAGAGAGCATAATGATTATGACCAGATGAATTTTATGATCTTATTGAAATTTTATACATCATATCCTTAATCCATTTACCACAGAGTTAAAATAATCAATTCGATCACCACAGATGATAAGGATCTCAACCCATTATTGAACCAACATGGGCCTCGATAAACCCCAATTGCATCATATCTGTACTGCCAGAGCCAGTATAAGAATATGGCTATTATTGATCGTTGCAGCCTTATCACAAGCTTAAAAGTGGCCAAAAATCAATTTACATCTTACTCTGACAGGTTTCTCCCAGCTTCTTGCAGCAGTCCCATGTGAGAAGAACCATTAGAGTTGTCAAATAAAGCAGCCTGTGTGGTCAGACCCCCTTAAGGCTGCCCTTTGAGAAAATCAGAAACACCCTCTTTTGTTTTTGGATCATTACTTCTACAAGAAACCACATCAAGGATCCTGACATGCCTACTTAATACCTCTATGGGCCGCATAGTACATTAATCTACTGTGGACATTTCATGGTCATGATACTCAAATGCAACGCTGGCGGGGGTACCTTGACGACACTGCACTCACATAATGTGGACTCAAAAGAGGTGGACAAACTCCCAATGGCTGACATGATGCTCAATGCAGTGCTGGTGATTAAACTCATAACATTGCATTAATGCAGCATGAGTATTGAAAGGACCTTGGGCCTGGGGGCATGATGAAGTAAAGAAAGGGTTAATACTCCCCACTCTCATTTTCCCTTCTTGGTAAAAAGTTGGGGAGAATTGTCTTAAAAAGGCTAATGAGAAGATGGAATCAGTCTGAGGGAGTAGAAGCGTGTAATGTGTCAGAAGGGATATCGACTGCACTGCCCCCTTGTGCTGGCCATCAGAAACAGGTGTAAGTAAAACACACGTGATCGGAATCTGACCAATCAGGAAGGTTCAACCAAATTTTATAACCGTTCCAGTTCACTGGAGTAATTACTGAGCAGTTTTCGTCTCTATGGAAATTAGTTGCATGCACACTGAGTATCATCTAGATGTAGTTCATGACCTAGTATAGCTCAAACAGATTTTGTTGCTTTCTTTATTTCTTTCTCAATGGAAAATATGCAAGAAATCATAGTGACCTATTATTAAAGTAATCATGGATTTGTGGAAGATGTGACAGGCCACAACTGGGAAAACAGATTTTTGGATCCTGCTGGTGCCAAGCTCAGTTGAGCATTTGGGTCGGGGTCGATAGCAGACTGCACTAATATCAGTGTACTGGTACTACTGTCAACATCATGACTATTCCCCATGTTATCTCCACATGCAGTATTATCACCAGGGGGCAGATAACCCTGGGCAGATAACCCTCTCCCCACTCACCCATCCACCAATCTCAGTACTTGAACCTCATGTCTTGGAGACTCCTCCAATCCGGACTGGAGCCATGTCACGTGGCCTGAGAACGTGAGAGTACGAGAGGGTATGTGCGGCACGTGACCAATAAAGTAATATTAGAGCAGTAGGGCGGTGCGTGCTTGATAGAAACGTGTGCGTGTGTGTGTGTGTGTGGGGGGGGGGGTGCTGGGGAGTATGGGTAAAGGTACAGAGAGGTTGGGGACCTCTATGACATGGTCACAAATCATCACAGATGACTGCCTTTTGGCTGACCTGTCGGAATGGACCTTCCAGGCTATGCCCCTACAGTTATGATAGACAGGGTCTAAAGCTGTTTGGGGATTTACAAGGGTTGGTATCTTAATCTCAAAGCATTATGGATTTTGACTGGGTTATGTGCAGTTGGTGGATTTGAGTAGGCGCTGAGAGTATTGGCTATATGGGGATATGGGATAAATCATGGAACTAGGCCTTGAGTGCTATGGGCATGAAATAAAGACTTTACATGAGTATGGCTGGGGTTATGGGTTCGGTCTTTATTGCCCTCCTGATCCTACCAGATGGCAGTGGGATATCTGAATGACAAATAATACTTTCAGAAGCACATGCGCCACCTACAGGAGAAAATTTCTCCAGGTTCTGAATAATCTTCAGGGTTAAAACATCTCTTCATTAAGTTTTCATACAAGGAAATTTACATTTTGGTTACAGTTCAACCAATATGGTTCCACAAGGAGCAGGTTAGGGACACAAATCGCCTTTTGGCAATGGTTTAATCAATAGGGAATATATAGCCTGTAGCATTCCACAAAGGTTTGGTCGAAAGTGACCCTCCCACCCTGCTCTTAAGAGGTTGATATCAGGCTGACCTGGTGACCTTATCGACACATGTTAGCCTCAGTACATTATGATCACTAATAGACCTTCATGGACAGATCCCATGTCCAACCGCCCCCTCCCTCAATTCTCCAACGTCCCCTTTAAATGGTGTGCCTATCGAGCGACAGCAGAACGTTGTAACGGGTAAATGTCGAGCCTGATCCAGGCAGGAAGTTACACGACCTCTGACCTGACAGGCAAGCTTACAGGTCAGCTGACCAAAGGCAGGACTGGCCGGAAATAGCCACCATCGCAGTGCAGTTCGGGAAACCAGCAGGGCAGCGGCGGCGGCGGCGCTCCCCTCCCTCGCCAGTATTGTATGGCACATGTCATACATGATTATGCTAACCATATATCAAAAATAATTTGATACCAATACAGTTATAGATTACCTAACGGTTATCATTTTCACTTCCTTCTTAATTATCGCTAGTGGTTATGTTTCTGAAATGCTTTGATTCGTTTCTAAGCTTTTCCACCTGGTACAATGGGGAAAGGGGGAGGGGAGGTTAGAAGGGTGGGCAGTTTGGACAATTGTTTTTGACTAGTTAACTCTTCTTGTTCCTTCCTTACCAAGGGTAGGACTTTACATCAGAGTATAAGCGTCAGCCAGCCAACTGGGGCTGCGTGAGACTTGCTACATGACCACCCCTCCTATTCCCATCATATATATATATATATATATATATATCTCCATGGAAGCTTTCATTTTTCTCAGGACCTTGTGACCACTTTGCTCTCCTACATGACACGAAGATACTACAAGACAGGTATGAAAAATAACAACAAAAGAACAACAACCTACCTGGCCATTACCAAAGCGTCCCTGCGTCTCGACCAGCGAGATGACTTTGAGTTCGTGAAGGTCGATTTGGAGCCACTCGTACACGTTGTGTGTGATTTGTGCCTTGGGGCACCAGGCGCCGCCCCGCTCCTCGTTACGTATCCTGCAGATAGACAAATGGAAATTATATTGCATTAATAGTGTTGAGAGGTTGAATTTGATCTATTTCATGATATTCAAATGCACTTTTATGCAAGTATTTTAGGACACTTAATTTATTTCTTGCTTTGAGGACAAAGAGTATAAGGGTTTATAACATGCCACCCCCCCCCCTCTTTATTTAGATTAGTTATGGCTCATGTCGATCCATGATGTCCATATCTATCTCTTTGGCTTTTTGCCTTTTCCTTCCTCATGCTTAAAACCAAATCTGATATAGTCTATAGAGCGATAGATAAGGCTGAAAAAGCTGTGTTGCACATCTCCCATACCGGTATTTCTTTTACCTGAACACGAAGCTCTAGGCGGTGTGTATATAAACCTCATTGTCTCTTAATGGCCAGTATTGGATACACCCAGCCTCTATTCTAACGGCAGCTCCGGTTTCCCACGGTAGACAATACGTGGGGATAGCACTTACTCTCCTTGGTCACATGACGTCGTAAAAAGGCCGGTCACATGACCATAAAGCACCACTCAACGCGCCGGGAACAGGCGATACGCCATTGGAGCCAGTACCGGCCCGAACACTAGGGCCCTAGACCCCTAAAATCGACATGGCGACATGGGCATTCTTGAGCTTAGTGACATGGGACATTCTCCATGGGGACATGAGCTTTTCTTAAAATCAACACAGTGACATGGACATTTCTTAAAATCGACACAGTGACATGATCATTTCTTAAAATCGACATGGGACATTGGGGAGCCCCCATCAAGGGCCCCAACACTACCTCTAAAACCCAGCCTTCAAGGCACCAGCCGTCCGTCAAGAAGGCAGGGGATTATCATATATACAGAGATAGGCGTAAGTGGGTCAATCCCTCTCTTATCGCCCACCTCCAGAAGGGCAGTGGACGCCGGTCAGTAGGGCCATTGATTTTTGTGGCTGGCCTCTGTACCAGGTTGGCTGGTGAAGAAAGGTTGGTGGGTGCAAGTCTGTGGCTGAGCCTGATTTGTAGGGATTGCATTTTGCCACTGATTCAAAGGAACGTTTGATTTATCGACCTCTCAGTTTTATCCCTGCAACTGTTCCTTCCCAAAGAGCCCTGTTGCATTTCGCTGGGACCCTTTAATGCCCCTACTTCTTTCCCAATCTACCTCCTGTTAATGCCCTTTCCTGTCTGTCTAAATTATCACCTCACTCTTTTCCTTTCCCAGCTTTTAGACACCTGAGGGACCCCGGGGGTGGCACTGAGTATTTGATTGGTGGTACCAACTGTGAAACCATAGCCCCTTTAAATACAGCTCAATTTTTACAGCCCCCCTATTTTGAAAACTGACATTTCCCAGCCTAATTTCATATATCAAGGCCCCCATAGCCTGTACCCAATATAACTCTGAGCCATCCACATTGAAGGCAATAAAGCCCAGGTAGCCGCCATTTGACATATCAGTTTGTTGTAACAGTAACCTGACAAGTTACCGACAGATGGGCAACAGGAGAGGCTCACACAGAAATATGACATATTTTTAATCTGGCCTACGTCAGAATAAAGTGTCGCCTTCCTCTCATTTGCAAAACGATCACAATTTATTTTCATCTTTTTTTTTTCAGTCCCATGAGCTCACGCCCCACCCTCCACAAGAGATAATCTGTCTGGGCTGCACTCTTATCATCTTGTCATGCACATGTGCAACTCATTCGGGGTAGGGGAGCAGCAAGGTGAGCTGATAAGGTGGCCACGAACTGATGCACTTACATTTTATCATATTTCTCATCAAATGCCTATGCAAACAGAAAGGGGGTAAAACATGAGGCCAGCTGCAACTGATGCCTTTCCAGCTCCCGCCGCCGCCTCCCAAGTTACAACGCTGTGTGCGACCTGAGCGATCTGCTCAAGTTACTGCTCAGCAATTGCTCATGTGTTGCCTTACCTGTATCATGCACCTTCTTATGGGCAATACAGGAGCGGGACAAATTGCTCAGCACGCAGTTAAACTCAGACCTGTTGCTATGGATACAAGCTGAGCTACCCGGCCCCCGCACTTACTGTATCAAGTGACACCATCCTCGTTACCAGAAATGAAAATCATCCCCTATCCCCTGATTTTTTAGCAAAATAGGTACCCTATTTTCAGTTAAATCACTGACTTTTGAGGCCTTAAAATGAACCCTATTTTTGAGAAAACACTGATATCTCTAGAAATTCCACCCTTTTTATTGTGAACCACTGACAAGTAATATCATTCATATCACTCCCCAAGTAGACCTCTGAATGTGGGTCTTTAATAAAGATGAAGCCTTGGTTAGATTTAATTGATTTATACTTGGTTGTATGTTACCATGATTTGTTCCCTAATCATCCCTTTTTACCCCCCCCCCCCCTTGCCCTATCTTTTGAAAAACGCAGACATGCAGAACTTGATAAATTAGACCCTTTATCAGTGCTTTTGGTAACGCGGATGGTGTCCAGCAGATGTGGAAGTGCGGGGGCTGGGCTGAGCTATCCAACCTTTCTACAGTTTTTCCATTTTCTGTTGACTTTACATGATCTACTTAAAGTTCAGACTGAGAATCTATCAGAAAAATGGCCAGGACTAAATTGTTATCGGGATGATTTTATATTATGTACAGATCCTTCACAGTAACTGTTAATGGTATAGTTTAAACTTTATCTGTATTGAATTTAATACCTATAGTAGCTGACCTATACTTTAGAGAGGAGGTCCACTATTAATGCACTGCGGTGGTACGTACAATGACAAACTGGAGGGGTTAGATAGAAGGGGGGGGGTGTGGATTGGAAACCATTCTCCCCATAAAACAATGGCATCGTGGGTTGGTGGGGGCACTTGAGCACTCTCCAGACTGATTGGAGGTTGAGTGGCTGCAGTGCCGCGTGGAGAGGGGGCACTTGAGTCCCAGAGAAGTCAGATGGTCATTGGTCTGGGTATAAAGTGTGGACAGAAGGGAAAGGCACTTCTCACCAAAGTGGGTTAAAGTCAAGCTCTGACCTCTCTAATACCCCTCAATAATAAAGGCTTTATACATTTATGAGAACAATGGTTTGTATCAGGAGGAATGATTTTTTTTCTCAAAATATATAAAAAAACGTCACGAGAGATATCTATATAGTTCTCTTGAAGGAAAAGATTTCATGATTAAGCTCTGCCCCTAAAGAGCAATTATTGAGAACCTTTTTTTTTTTTTTTTTTTTTTTTTTTTTGGGGGGGGGGCAGTACTTAGACAGTCCAACACATAGTTTTACTTCAGGAAATGATTTCTGACCAGGGGAGGTGAATGTGCCACAACTGTCAGGGTATGAGTATTGTCTATGTGGAGAAGAGTAAAGGCTAAGTGTGTCTGATGCCCATTGCCTGATCAGCTGATAGCTGTTACACCCCGTGCTGTCTCTACTGTGACCATTCACCTGATTTTCTTTCTCTTCCTCCAGGCTATCTGACATGTTAATGCATATCGCCCACCCACATGCCCCACACACCCCTTTCTCCATGGTCCCCACCTGGAGGTAGGGTGTTATGGGGAGCAGTTAAGGCAATAATATTTTAGTCGAAGATCAGTCTTTGCTGCACTTTAAAATGGGTGTTTTAGTATGCATACTCTAATTCTTGTATGTCTGCAAATGCTGATTTACTGTTCATGTAATGTTGGCGTGGAACAATGATACTATTCATCTCACACAATAGGGCAATTCATTGGTAAAAAGAGCATGAGACAATATGAAAAATTCTGTGTCTCACAGAAATCACAGCAAGGGTCGCTTCTGTAAGAATCCCAACAAAAGGTACGGCAATTCACATATATATGTACCTGATCTCAAGAAGATGGAGCACTTCTATGATTTCAAATAAATACAAATAGAAGTAATTGCCAAAACGGGTCTTCATATGGAGTCCTGACTCCAGGGCAGACCATGGAGTGGAGCCAAGGAGCACTGTGGAAAAATAAACCAGTGTACTGGAGGAGTAAAACACCTCCATGCCTCAGGCTCTCCGTATCTGTTGGCCATCTTACAGCGCTGATGGAAAGGGTAGAATATAATACCCACTCCATGTGTGAGGTTGGCGGTACCCGATGCACTGCTCACCCCAACCTCGTCCATCATTTTAAGGTGTGGGTGGGTGGGGAAGTTTGTATGTATGGAGGAAGTGGGGGGCAGTTGGGTGCGGTCGATATATCACCCCCCCCCCCAAACCTTTCCATAAGGTACATAAGCATATACATTGTACCTCAACTTACACTTGGCTCATCCATTCACAGTAAATATCACATAGCCAGAGCTAAACTTTACATTTACACCCACTAACTTGTGTCATTCACCACTGCTACAGTTACACACAGGGCTGACCATGTTAAAGTGAGTGATAAATGTTCAACGCCATTTCGACAGTTTAGGTCATATTTATGGCGAGAAAACTACATTACACAATTTCACAGAGGACTGCCTAAGTACCCACGCACACATCTGAGGGGATAGGAACGAGGAGATATACCCTTTAAAGTGGACTAGGGAAGCCCGTGGTGTTATAGTGTTGTTATACATGTATATATATGATGCCAAGTCAGTGAGTTACTCGCGGGTGCTCAATGTTTATACATATCAGTGACAAAATATGCATGAAGCATCTGCAGTCCTAGGTTGGCTGCAGTCCCCTTCACGACGACAGGCAGAGTAGGGGTGGGGAGGTGGGGTAAAGTGGGTTCACTCGTGAACCATTCATAATATATTACAATACTATCTAGTGATCAGTATAGCCTAATCAGACTTGAGCACGTCTACTACAGAACAAAAAGGCATAATCTATCAATGATCATGATGTGACCATATGCTTAGAAATTATTATCATGCTCGTACTCTCTAGCTTCCCAAATCCGTTCCTCCCCTGCTCGACCAATGACCTACGAACCAGTTAATTGCCACGATAAATACAAAGTCAGGCTCTCCCTTTTACAGTAGTGTCTCAGGTCTCCAATTAGGACGTTCCAATTAATTAATCAACTCGAGGGGATGAGATTTTGCAGGCTGATCTTTAGTGTAGCAAGGGGTACTGGTTGCATAAAGATTCCACGGTGACTAGCTTGTTGTTATTTTGTGCTTTCAGTGGGAATTCACAGTAAACTAAGCCAGGCCACATCAGTGACTGGTAAGTGCTCCCAAAGCCCCAGGTATTCTTTATTACATTATTAATTAGGAACCGGAACCATTACTCTTGCATCTTCTACCACGAATTGGGAAAAACTTTATTTATAATTTCACGAATAATTAACTAGATCAAAAGGTTTGAAAAGACAATAGTGAAAGTGTGGCTTAGTTATAGTCTCTTTCTCCAGGGGCTGGATGATGATTTAAGATCACCAACAAAAGATGAGGCCTAGTTGGCTGTTGCTATGGCAACAATATCAATATGGTTTGTGTCTTAGAAAGGCAACCGCCTTTTATGCATTGATTTACTTTGAATGGGACTCTGTGATCCTAAATTATGACATGTAACATTGAGCTTTAATCATGCTGTGATGCTTAATTTCAAGTTCCAAAACAATAATCATACTTTGAACATGCAGACACTATCTCTAAACAAAAATGTAGTTTTTCTTATTTGTTCATCCCATCATCACACTCTAAATTCTTTTATGGGTCAATTATTAATAATGACATTATGTCATGTTCGGAATACAGGAGCTGAACTCAAATGTAATATAATCTAGACCAGTCTCCATGAAAAGTTCAACCCTAATGATGGCAGGCATACGGACTGTTGCTTTTCTTAGAAGACGGCGTATCCAATTAGAGCACCAGCAAACCTCAGTGAATTGCCATAACTTTAACCCTTTAATGAACGCAGAATGCTTCAATGTACTTTATCCTTTAATCCACTGTGGCCTAGCATCGACTATAGGCCTGGGCCCCCCCCCCCCAATAATGAGAAGGTTCCCTATATAAGCCTATATAGAAATATAGCAGGCCCCCCAACTGAGACTCCTGGGCCCCCCTAATAAAAATTTGCTTCCTACGCCCCTGTTATAGAGCTTCAAATCTAGGTTTTTAATAAGGATATGGATACCCCCGAGGCCTTTACCCAGTTATCCATATATCCATAGATCCTAATGGGCTATAGATGAGAGAACAACACAAACTGCCCATTAATATGCCTAGGCAGCCCCTTTTCTCTCTGGCCCAACTTATAGATGTTTGCTCAACACTTAACAAATAAGGCTTTTAATTGCTGTCAGTGTTGCTCAACACCAGAGCCTTCATTAACGCAGCCCCAATGGCAAAAGCCGATAATTTCCAGTACCAAATCAAACCCGTGCAGAACAAAAAATGAGGTTCTCCACCACTTGTTATTGACTTGGCATGTTTTAAATTATTATTCTGAATAAGCAGCTTTTGTGATTCAAATCTTCATTAAGATTCAGTGAGCAGGATCGTTAAACCATAATAATTGGGGATTCAGTGAAGAAGTGTTACAGGCACATCAATTTTACAGGGGTATTTTCTAAAAAACTAAGTCATCCATATCAACCTCACATGGTTTTATGCTTAGGTTGTGGGTGTTCTTTCTTTATAGGATATTGGGTATATAGACTTGGGAGAGATAGAGGTACAACTCACTCTATTTTGACTTCCCACTGTTGACTCCCTGGGTAATGAGCTGCATTTGATCACAAGGGGTCCATGGTTAGGAGATTATGTTAAGGATTCAATTGAAAATTTAGAATCTAAGATCTATGATCAAGAGGCCTGTGTTAAGGATGCAATTGAGAGGATTCAATTTAGGATCTGTCATCTATGATCAAGATATTAGGGTTTCATATTTAAATTTGACGATCAATTCTGAGTTTAATATCAATTCTAAAAACAGTTAAATTGCAGTGCGTTTCCCGGATTAGAAATTTATCCCATATTTTCGGCAAAGTAAACACAGCAAAGCTGTAATGCCGTGCATATTCATATCATGTTCTAAGAAGTATAGAATTGATTTACAACATTTTTAGTATGATAGTAGATCAAAATTTTCAGAACAAATATTATTTTAATACGGAATCTAAAAGCCCTTCATATGTTGTGTGTTTTGCAATTTATTAATCTATAACATACTTTCAGGAAAGTAAACACAGCAATGCTGTAATGCCGTGCATATTCCTATGATGATCAAAGGAAAAAAGATCATTATATATGAACTCTATGGCCTTTGGAATGGACCTATACTTAAATATATGCTCTGGTTGTGGTGCTTCCTCGCTCTCCATGTAAAATCCTGCCCCATTGCTATAGTATGAAGTAAACCTATGCCTGGATTAAAATATGCAAATAAGGAATGTGTGAGAGGGTTGGGATTAGTGTGGTGGTGGTATTGGTGGTGGTGGTGTCACAATGGTCACTAACATCCATCTGATAACTTTTGAAGATCAAAATTGACCATATATGGCCTGGATCCCTGTGATTCCTTAAACCAAGATGGCCGACACACAAGGAAAACAAAAGAATTAGGTAGTGGAGGTGTCCCAATGGTCACTAACATCCATCTGATAACTTTTGAAGATCAAAATTGACCATATATGGCCTGGATCCCTGTGATTCCTGAAACTAAGATGGCCGACACACAAGGAAAACAATAAAATTGGGTAGTTGAGGTGTCCAAATGGTCACTAACCATAACTTTTGAAGATCAAAATTGACCATATATGACCTGGATCCCTGTGTTTCCTAAAACAAAGATGGCCGACACACATGGAAAACAACAAAATTGGGTAGTTGAGGTCCCCCAATGGTCACTAACATCCATCTGATAACTTTTGAAGATCGAAGTTGACCATATACGGCACATGGCTATTGTATTATTGACCAATGGGAGGCATCCCTGGCATATACTGCGGAGTCGGGGGCTGAAGGTGTTAGTCATAGTGCCGTCGGGGTCCAATGGCGGCCCCCAGCTGATAATGGCTATGTGAGCTATATGGCCTGGATCCCTGCGTTTCCTAAAACAAAGATGGCCGACATATATGGAGAACAATAAAATTAGCTAGTTGAGGTGTCCCAATGGTCACTAACAGCCATCTGATAACTTTTGAAGATCAAAATTGACCACATATGACCTGGATCCCTGTGTTTCCGAAAACCAAGATGGCCGACACACATGGAAAACAATAAAATTAGGTACTTGAGGTGTCCCAATGGTCACTAACATCCATCTGATGGAAAACAATAAAATAGGCTAGGCCACACCAAATTAAAAGATTGGACTATGGATTTTCCGCCCCTGTTTTTCAGAAATTAAAATTTTATTTTTATGTGAAAAATAACATGTCTATGGATCCCGCCCGCCTCATTTGCAGGGATTTTCATTTTTTTTTTTTGATCAAGCAATAAATATATGATTAATAATTTGTGTGATATTCTTATCTCTACATTAATAATAAAGGTACAGGAATGGCAGACCCCTCATTGGATAGGCATGAATATGCAATGGCAAAAAAAAAAAAATATATCGCCCTCTCCATATTTATGATGTTCAGAATCCATAGACAATAATTAATTTCTAGAAATTAAAAATAAAAATTTCGCCCTCGCGCACCATATTCTCAAAATGAAAATCCATAGACCAATTTTTTTATTTGGTGTGGCCCTAGTTGAGGTCTCCCAATGGTCACTAACATCCATCTGATAATTTTTGAAGATCAAAGTTGACCATATATGGCCTGGATCCCTGTGTTTTCTAAAACAAAGATGGCCGACACATACGGAAAACAATAGAATTAGGTAGTTGAGGTCTTTCAATGGTCACTAATATCCATCTCATAACTTTTGAAGATCAAAATTGACCATATATGAGCTGGATCCCTGTGTTTCCGAAAACCAAGATGGCCGACACACATGGAAAACAATAAAATTAGGTACTTGAGGTGTCCCAATGGTCACTAACATCCATCTGATAACTTTTGAAGATCAAAGTTGACCATATATGGCCTGGATCCCTGTGTTTTCTAAAACAAAGATGGCCGACACATATTGCAAAAAAAAAAAAAAAGAATTAGGTAGTTGAGGTCTTTCAATGGTCACTAACATCCATCTGATAATTTTTGAAGATCAAAATTGACCATATATGAGCTGGATCCCTGTGTTTCCGAAAACCAAGATGGCCAACACACATGGAAAACAATAAAATTAGGTACTTGAGGTGTCCCAATGGTCACTAACATCCATCTGATAACTTTTGAAGATCGAAGTTGACCATATATGGCCTGGATCCCTGTGTTTCCTAAAACAAAAATGGCCGACATATATGGAGAACAATAAAATTAGCTAGTTGAGGTGTCCCAATGGTCACTAACATCCATCTGATAACTTTTGAAGATTAAAATTGACAATATATGAGCTGGATCCCTGTGTTTCCTAAAACAAAGATGGCCGACACACATGGAAAACAATAAAATAGGCTAGTTGAGGTCTCCCAATGGTCACTAACATCCATCTGATAATTTTTGAAGATCAAAGTTGACCATATATGGCCTGGATACCTGTGTTTTCTAAAACAAAGATGGCCGACACATATTGAAAAAAAAAAAGAATTAGGTAGTTGAGGTCTTTCAATGGTCACTAACATCCATCTCATAACTTTTGAAGATCAAAATTGACCATATATGACCTGGATCCCTGTGATTCCTGAAACCAAGATGGCCGACACATATTGAAAAAAATAAAAGAATTAGGTAGTTGAGGTCTTTCAATGGTCACTAACATCCATCTCATAACTTTTGAAGATCAAAATTGACCATATATGACCTGGATCCCTGTGATTCCTGAAACCAAGATGGCCGACACACATGGAAAACAACAAAATTGGGTAGTTGAGGTCCCCCAATGGTCACTAACATCCATCTGATAACTTTTGAAGATCCAAATTGACCATATATGGCCTGGATCCCTGTGTTTCCTAAAACAAAGATGGCCGACATATACGGAGAACAATTAAATTAGCTAGTTGAGGTCCCCCAATGGTCACTTACATCCATCTGATAACTTTTGAAGATCGAAATTGACCATATATGGCCTGGATCCCTGTGTTTCCTAAAACAAAGATGGCCGACACACATGGAAAACAATAAAATGGGCTAATTGAGGTCTCCCAATGGTCACTAACATCCATCTGATAACTTTTGAAGATCAAAATTGACCACATATGACCTGGATCCCTGTGTTTCCAAAAACCAAGATGGCCGACACACATGGAAAACAATAAAATTAGGTACTTGAGGTGGCCCAATGGTCACTAACATCCATCTGATAACTTTTGAAGATCGAAGTTGACCATATATGGCCTGGATCCCTGTGTTTCCTAAAACAAAAATGGCCGACATATATGGAGAACAATAAAATTAGCTAGTTGAGGTGTCCCAATGGTCACTAACATCCATCTGATAACTTTTGAAGATTAAAATTGACAATATATGAGTTGGATCCCTGTGTTTCCTAAAACAAAGATGGCCGACACACATGGAAAACAATAAAATAGGCTAGTTGAGGTCTCCCAATGGTCACTAACATCCATCTGATAATTTTTGAAGATCAAAGTTGACCATATATGGCCTGGATACCTGTGTTTTCTAAAACAAAGATGGCCGACACATATTGAAAAAAAAAAGAATTAGGTAGTTGAGGTCTTTCAATGGTCACTAACATCCATCTCATAACTTTTGAAGATCAAAATTGACCATATATGACCTGGATCCCTGTGATTCCTGAAACCAAGATGGCCGACACATATTGAAAAAAATAAAAGAATTAGGTAGTTGAGGTCTTTCAATGGTCACTAACATCCATCTCATAACTTTTGAAGATCAAAATTGACCATATATGACCTGGATCCCTGTGATTCCTGAAACCAAGATGGCCGACACACATGGAAAACAACAAAATTGGGTAGTTGAGGTCCCCCAATGGTCACTAACATCCATCTGATAACTTTTGAAGATCGAAATTGACCATATATGGCCTGGATCCCTGTGTTTCCTAAAACAAAGATGGCCGACATATATGGAGAACAATTAAATTAGCTAGTTGAGGTCCCCCAATGGTCACTTACATCCATCTGATAACTTTTGAAGATCGAAATTGACCATATATGGCCTGGATCCCTGTGTTTCCTAAAACAAAGATGGCCGACACACATGGAAAACAATAAAATAGGCTAGTTGAGGTCTCCCAATGGTCACTAACATCCATCTGATAACTTTTGAAGATCAAAATTGACCACGTATGACCTGGATCCCTGTGTTTCCAAAAACCAAGATGGCCGACACACATGGAAAACAATAAAATTAGGTACTTGAGGTGTCCCAATGGTCACTAACATCCATCTGATAACTTTTGAAGATCGAAGTTGACCATATATGGCCTGGATCCCTGTGTTTCCTAAAACAAAGATGGCCGACATATATGGAGAACAATAAAATTAGCTAGTTGAGGTGTCCCAATGGTCACTAACATCCATCTGATAACTTTTGAAGATTAAAATTGACAATATATGAGTTGGATCCCTGTGTTTCCTAAAACAAAGATGGCCGACACACATGGAAAACAATAAAATAGGCTAGTTGAGGTCTCCCAATGGTCATTAACATCCATCTGATAATTTTTGAAAATCAAAGTTGACCATATATGGCCTGGATCCCTGTGTTTTCTAAAACAAAGATGGCCAACACATATTGAAAAAAAAAAAGAATATTAGGTAGTTGAGGTCTTTCAATGGTCACTAACATCCATCTCATAACTTTTGAAGATCAAAATTGACCATATATGTCCTGGATCCCTGGATTAGGTAGTTGAGGTCTTTCAATGGTCACTAACATCCATCTCATAACTTTTGAAGATCAAAATTGACCATATATGACCTGGATCCCTGTTATTCCTGAAACCAAGATGGCCGGCACATATTGAAAAAAAAAAGAATTAGGTAGTTGAGGTCTTTCAATGGTCACTAACATCCATCTCATAACTTTTGAAGATCAAAATTGACCATATATGACCTGGATCCCTGTGATTCCTGAAACCAAGATGGTCGACACACATGGAAAACGGTCCCAAGACTCCAAATAATCCAATGCCACGCCACTTAAAACTCCTAAAAAAGTGCATCATACTTATGTGTACATGTATACATAAATATACATGTAGGTGGCCTTTAGTGGGTTAATAGTCAGTGGTGCTGAGAAACACACCACCAGCAGAAGAGAACCACATGGTGCTGGGGGAGGTGGTGGCAGGCAGGTATGGGGCCACCACAGGAGCACAGCCACCACCACTATTCAGAGGTGGGTGGGGGGGGGGGTATATATACTATATACCATGGCTCTGCCTGAGGTGTCCAGGGCTACCACCACTCTGTCCCCAGGGTCTACAATAACAGGTCCACCAACACCACCACTGCCACCACTTCTATGCTTGACTGATTTGCAGATTTTAATCCAGGTATAGGCATACTCAATACTGTACCTATGACAGGATTATACATGGAGAGCGAGGAAGCACCACTATGAGAGCTTGTATTTAAGAATGGGTCCCCTCCTATAGCCGTTCATTCCTAAGAATGAACGGCAATTAGGTGATGTGGGTAATGCGCTTTGAGTACTGAGCTAGCTCAGGACATTAGGTGATGTGGGTCATGCTGCATGAGTACTGTGCTGCATTAGGTCATTCGGTGATATGTGAGTAGAAATACAGAAACATTTTGAAGGTTACTTGAATGATGTGCTTGAAGGTATCTGAACAGCATGAGGGATACATGAGTGATGTTCTGTGAATGGGCGTGGAAGGGGCAAAAACTAGGATGAGATGGGTGGGAGGAAAAGCTAGGGGCACTGACCCCTAAGTCTGGCCCCTCCCCCTGCTGACCCTCTCCTCCCTCCGGCAGGGGTTAGCCCTGTTCTCATCCTGCTCATCCTACACCCTGGAGGAGGCCGTAACCCTGGTAACCCAAGCTTCCAATCCTCCTGTGTGCCTGCAGGGTATAGGCTCCCCGCATTTCCCCCCATTTATCGCCCACTGTGGCAAAAGGGCCAGGAATATATATATATATATATATATATATATATATATATATATATATATATATATATATATATATATATATATATATATATATATATATATACATACACACACACACAGTGAATGAGGGCAGTGGGAGGGTAGGTCTGTGAGAATTTATGATGATATTCAAGATTAAGTTTATTTTGTTCTTGATTTCTCTTCAATATGACACACCTCATTTCATGCAATGTTTTACATGAATGTCAAAACACCTTACTGTGGAAGCCCAGGTCTATATAATCTAACAGGGCCCTGGGACAGAATCTAACAGGACCCTGTGGCAGGAAAGCCAAGCACCAAATCCAACGACTCAACATTTTTGCATGTATATTTACACAATATGTTTCATTTCAGCAGTAGTCCAGCTCCTTCTACAAGTGGAGGTCAAGACTGCCCTGAAGGACAAAACCCATGATCTCCTCACATGTGCAACTTCACAGTGTCTATATCTGCTACTCACGATCCCAATATTGCCTCGCCCCAGGCCCTGGATCACCTTAACGGTGGGGGTGGAGCCGGGGGAGGAGGGAGGCTGGACTGGAGTAAGGTCCACTTGCTGCCTAGAGGAATGAGGGGGAGGGTAAAGGGTCAGATCGTTCACACCTGGAGCCACCCTTTTGTGTACTGCCCACTGCCGTACACCAGTCCCCCAGTTCTACATGCAGGCAGCAATCTGTATGTATTATATTCGGATCCACCATATTATCTGACCTGATATTGAAGATCATGACCACAAAACTGTTTAACTTGTCATATTTATCTTTCACACAGCTTTATGTGTCTATAGCTTTGTGGTCTGGGGACAAACGAAAAGTTGGAAGGCTAAAGGTCATGGTTGAATGGCTCAGATCCCTAGTGCGCAAGAGGACAATTTTGCAAAAAGAAATATTATGATGCTGATTCTATTTGTCAGGTCAAAGATAGCCTCGTTTACCTCAATGTCTACTTCATTCATGTACTTCCTAATGTTATGAACCTCAATTCTAAAAATCAACCATCATATTGACAATTTTGCTTCGAGTAACTTAGTAAAATCAGAGCTTGACAGAAATGAATTAAGAGCCTGTCCATCACATTCATGCCTTTCCCAACACTTGCTCGCAGAGGGTATCAGTTCTTAATGCTCAGTATCTTCTGGTGCTACAAGGAGACTGGTTTTACATGGACTTTGGGGTGGTCTGCAGATAGTTGGTTAGTCACGGTAGGACCAGGTACTTAGGGCTGAGGAGCTAACATCATTTAGTACAGGTGAGAGGCACCAGGTGGCGGCTCTGAGGGGCTTTGATCTTCGACCTTGACCTGACAGGAGGACAGGCGCCATATTGGTGAGGTGATGCTTCTCCTGGCGGTGATACTTCACCATGGGCTACTAGAGGAGCCAGCTAAATATTGTCATAGAAGAAATGTGACACTAGACGTCCATCCAGACTCACATGAAAGAGATCAGCTTTCGATGGAAGATATTCCTATGACAATCAGACTTTTATGAAAGGGAACAGATTTCCTATGACTACTACGCATACGGACATATTTCGGTCAATTAATTATATATTTCATTACCAGATCATCATAGTTTGAGAATCATCTATCTACGTCAACTTATAATGGAATATTAAGCTGTTATCCATATTGATACTATACTAAAACCATAGGAGAAGTTGCAGAGCAAGCTCTTCTGGCAAATCGAATTACTACTTCACAGGGTTGCCATTAATCTGTGTGTTTACTCCAGTAGTATAAATCGTGGTATCCACATACCGCTACATAACTGTACACGTGATGCTGTTATGACTCCCTAACCCCCCTCCCTTTCGTCCTTTCTCCTCCCACACCCCTAGACCCTGTGTTCAGTGGCAATGCGGTGTAACATATAACCACTGCAAAGATATGTTACACAAGCTAAGGCAGAGGTGCTACTTTTATCGTTGGGATATGTATTACTGGGCCAGGTATGTGCAATTCATATATAAACTGTACCTAATACATCATTTGAGACTGCAGGCCAAAATAAAGAGCCAGTAATTATATGCAGTAGGGCCTATACATATCAATATAAAACCGTTGCCTTTTACTTTCTGCTTGAGAAACATACCCCAGACCCAGTAGTGTTCATGGTGGTGGGAGGTGATGAATACTGCACATACACGCCTCCTGGCGGACAGGTAACGAGTCAGTTACTGGAGTGTCTCATCTCATTAACCCTTACAGCAGCCTTTGCACCTACAGGTAGGTTATCACAGGTATAGATGAGGGTTATACAGGGAGGTAGGTATGTAGGGGTAGGCCTGTCAGTGGGAGGGCTACTCCAGGGTGCCAGGTGGCTACTTAAGATCTGGTGCTAATCTGTAACAACAGTAGGGCCTACAGACGAGTGGAGTGTTGCTTCTAGTATGAGAAAGCTTTAATATAGGGAAATAATGCAGGTGTACACAGAGAACGTTTGTTTGGATGAGGTGAGTATATGCATTGCCCAACGTGATGAGTACCTCGCTTGTTTGCTAAAAGAAATGATACTGGGCTGCTCATTGGCCTTAGGCCTAAAAACAGTTGTATTTCCAGTAACATGGTCAAAAATGTTGAGGTCGGTAGGTCGGATTTTTTTTAAATCTTTTTTTTACCAAGGGCTTTATAGAGTCAGATATTGCAGGGGTTTCACTGATACTTGTTAGAATCGCTGCTTTACTGCATGGGAAATGGAAAAACAATGGGTAAATGCGTGTATATATATATATATATATATATATATATATATATATATATATATATATATATATATATATATATATATATATATATATATAATTATATATGTCAAATAACAATTTGAAAGGGAATTTTAGAAAGTTTTGAAGTGTTAAAAAAAATCTACAAAAAATCGTCAAAAATCGGGAAAATTTTGAAAAAATCTGAGGTCGGCCCCTTTTAGCTGAGGATGGTCGGGTGACCGGAAACAAATCTTTTTTTTTGCCTTAGCTTTATGTTAGCTATCATTGCCTTTTATCTTTTAATCCAACTATGATAACCATGTGTAAAGGGAACATCCAGGTCGCCTCTGAATATACCTGATGATTTAGTACGCTGAAGTTGCAATATGGCATTTACCCACACAAAGTATATACAGTGAGACCTTGATAATCCGGCCACCCCTGTTGCAGACAAATATTTGCCGTATCTCAAAACTGCCAGATTATCAAAGCATATTACAATAGATTTGTATTGGAATGTCCAAGCCTCAGCCTGGCCGGATCCCGTGTATGTCAGATTATTAAGGGCCGGATTAATTAGGTCTCACTGTACCCTTTTCCTATTTTATCAATACAAGGGGTATAAAGAGGCCACAGTTATTTGTTATTCTATTTTTGCACATGCCTCTGTGAATGTAGCCTCTTCTCTCTCAACCCCTTTCCCTCATCTGCAGTACAGCTGCAGGCCTATGTGAATTGTAACTTTTTTTCTGGGCCATTCCTTTCCTCACCTCATTTGTTTTCATTAAACATCTCTCCATGACACTCACCATTCTCCTGTCTTATCATGCACAACCCACAATAGATGCAGCTTCTGTTGGACAAAAAAAAACGACCTGTGAAGAAAAGAAGAGGGTCATGGCGCCTGTGCTAATTCGTTGAGACAAACGGAATGTGACACGTGCGCTCTGATTGGCTGGGGCGGCGTCGCCCAACGTGTCATGCGCGACACGTTACTTCCGGCGCAGCTCGCCGTCTTCCGCCTATGGTGATTATGGTGACGCTGGTCGCCACCAGTCGGCGCCACCTCATAAGTTCCCTCATTAACGCTAGGAGGCAGGAGGTGGGACTGTCAGGCGCCTGTCATTGGCTGGTCGTGACTGCCGCCATGGACAAAATTCCTCTTCCAGGAAAGTCAAGCTCTATTTGGTGTGACAGGAATTGTGCCAATTGGTATAGGCCATCTACTTTCACATTACATGAAAGCTTATACATAAAGCCTGGGTTACTATTCTAATATATATATATATATATATATATATATATATATATATATATATATATATATATATATATATATATATATATATATATAATTCATAATTTGGGAAAGAAATTGTAGCACTCTTGAACCAAAACCACAATAGGCTTTGATATACAGTTCACTGAGCAATTTCGTACACATTCAGTGTCATTGTAACAAATAGAAAGTCATGTCTAATCATGCATCAAAACACATGAAATCACTTCAACATGTATATAGGGTCACTCAGTGTATCCATGGACAAGATCCCGTTCCCATTACTATAATTTATTTGCACATGTGTTAATTGTAATTGGTACATAGAGAAAATCATTCCTAGCACACTTGTGTTGTGCAATACTGACGGCACAGATGGGCTGTGTGGGTGGTGTTTAGATGTATATTAATGTGGTCTAACTTGTGTAGTTATTATCAGTTCGCTCCGCTGTTCTCACGTATTTGGGAAGACTAACTCTAGTGGTATGATGTTGGCCTAGCCCATTCTTTTAACCAACACCAAGACGCCGATACAAGTCACCATTTATTGTTCATTGGTTATTCACAGTTACAGTTGTTTGGTGATCCCACTCAGGTTGCACAGCTTCATCGACATCAGTCTATTCATACAAGCAGTTCATGTTTTAACAATCCGATGCTACTGGAGAGGTGTAAGTGCCATAGAGATCCTGTTTAATCCGTTCTTACATTGGCTAAGTGTAATACTAAATACTAAACAGCTTCATCCTCGTCTACTCCAGGAGTATGTGTTGCCTCCTCGGCTGCTCCCACAATACTAACTCCTCCCTATCTCTTACCAACCCCTCACACCTTTCAGACGCCGGTGTTTGGCTCACCCGTATTCCCCCCCTCCCCCTCTACAGAATCTACCTGACCAGATCTCGTCGACTCCCCTCCGTCTACACATTCCACAGTCTACCATAAACTCTATACTACCATAAACCCTATACAGGACTCCCATAGCACTCTCCCATATAGCATACAATAAATACACACATAATACAGTATACAATAAATACCCACATAAGCGTACCCTGTTATACCCGTTCATTATAATTATTGGCTATTGATGACAAAACACAGATAAGCCACGTGGTTAGCAACAGTGGAGGGAAATTTGAAAGTGGAAGAAAAAGAAAAAAAAGAACAGAATGACACCAATTCCAACCCTGCCTGCTACCAACCGTTGTCACCATCTTTTTCACCTTATTGCAGGGGATCATTGGCCGAGAAGCGGGACCCAAGAGACCCACCAATTTCCTCCAGCGCCTGGTGTGCTGTACGCTGGGCATCTGCGGTCTGTATAACTACCGCAGGCATAGGGCCCCACCCCCCACCCCCTCTCCCCTTACTTCCTGCTGTGTCAAGGTCACGTCACAGACAGGGAGAGGGGGGATTACAGAAATATAATCTTGTTAGGGGAAGGTTGCCTAATTTGGACCGGCTCCTAAATTGGACCACCCTTGTTTCCCCTAGTGGCAGTAATAGGAACTAGGTTCCAATGCTGTCATTTTTTAGTCAATATCATTAAGTTCCTAATAACTTTCAAAAATGTAATTTTTCTGTAATTTTATACATTTTTCGTGAAAAATTAATGGTTGGACCTTTTGATCTTATTTGCGTCACCGCTTACCTAAGCCCTCCTGGTTGCTAGGCAACATTTTTTTGTTCAAAATCCTTTCAAATTTTTAGATGCCATATACTTTTAGACTAAAATGAAATTTGACAAACACCATTGTCATGTTTTAGAAAACAAATTATCAATGACAAAGATGAAAAGTTGCCTAAATTGGACCAGCTTGAGTTGCCTAAATTGGACCATTGTTGTAAAATTGGATCCTATGCCTAGTTTTCTAAATTGGATCAATGTGTAACCTATTTCTTACTCCAGTACAGAGCAAATTCACAGGATATTGATGGAAATACTAAGAGGACATCTGATATCATATATCAAAAGTTCCTTAGTTTTATATATTTTTCAATATAATGAAAGTATAAGGGAATACAGAACAATAGTGCGTATTGGTCCAAATTAGGTCCAAATTAGGCACCAAGGTGCCTAAATTGGACCATTAGGCTTTGATTTTAATTGCATACCCTGACTAGAGAAATTCAAATTCCTAGATTTCTATGCTATGACCATAAAGATATAAGGTACCATCACAAAGTGTATAAATTTTACATTCAAATTCATAGAAATAATCACTGGACAGGAAAAAGTTCGTAGGGGGTCCAAATTAGGCAACTTTCCCCTATATCAAAGAGATTCTTGTCCTAATCCATTAATTGGGGGTGATTAGTGGATGTTTATTCTGCACTCTGTCTGTCTCAGTCTCATTTCACACTCCCCACTACATACTCAGATAACCTATCAGTGATAACATCTGGTGGGAGAGTGTGCTCACCCATGCACATCCAACAGTTTCCAACAAGTTGGCCAAGACTTCTACCTGCCATATGTAGTGGGAGAGAAGTGGGAGCGGAATTCAGGGGTAGGTTTCCAGCCTAGGTGTGCTGGGATACTAAGACTGGTCCCTCCCACCCTTACCTCAGCCTCTATTGCCCGTCATCAAGACCCCTCACTGCGGGACTACTGCTCTCTGTCATCACTCTCCAGCCAATGTTCAGGCTATATATATGTACACTACACAGGGGCGTAGGAAAAACGGGGGCCTGGACCCTCTCAATCATAAAGGAGGGGGGGGGGCTGAGTATGTCTGCCCCCCCCCCAAAAAAAAATTTGCCAAGATTCATAATAAATTGGACAAGAAGCTAAAACTTTGCATCTCTAGGATAGTAATGGAATAAGAAACATGGGGGCCTGAGCCTCAATTCAGACCTAAAATTCAACATAAATTACTTCTCTTACAAATTCTATATGGGTACATATAGGCGTCAACGTGCTTGAGCCGACAGTTTAAGGTAGTTGTGGTGGGGCCCATGCTGGGGCCCCCCAATGTAGATTTGCTGCCTATGCCTCTAACACTACATCTTTTTCGAGGGAACTATTACTCTTAGTTTTGGTTGAAGCTGAATAGGTTCGCAAATTTATAGCCAGCGGTGCAGTCATTTTTACCACGAACATGCCACGGCATATTTTCAGATATACATGTACTTGCAGTATTTCACACCTATATATTTTCCTCTTTTGTCTTGGTGTGGTACATTCATTTCAAAGTCACTTCTATACAATTTCAAGGACACCAAATGAAAAGAAAACACGTACATATGGTAGCAATACGGATATTCTTGTGTAGCTCAGCCTCATCCCTCAACGTTTTATCTGTAGACGTTACGATCAAGAAAGCCTGGAGGCAAATGCTCTGACGTATCAGAAGCTATTTAACCCACACCTGCATTTTCCATACCACCCAGGGAACATTAGCCAATCAGAGAGCATCGTTATAACAGTTCCCGGGACTACAATCTAGGACGCCGCGTCTCCGGTTGCCATGGTTAGAGGCAAATGGTAATCTCACTGAAATCCCACCGGTTACGAGGCTCTCTCATGAGAAGGAAATGTCAAAATTAATTTCTCAAAAGAAAAGTGGGCGTCGAAGCGTCTGCAGCGCACTTTGCACTATAACTGCTGATGTGGCTGCCCAGAGGGAAAGAAGTTAGGGATGGATAGTAAGCAGATGCCTATATTTCATTCAGATTTAAGGTGACAGTTCCAACCTTTATTTTTAGAAGCATGGAGACTGGGTTTGTCTTCGAGGCTACAGGACGAGATGGGAGCCAAAACTCTATGCCTATACCAACCTATGAATTGAAAACGTGGAAAGATATATTCGGTTAAACACATATCCAACACCCACATACATAGCTGTCGTATATCATTTATACTCCATTCGATTTTCTTCAAATTTGAATCGATTGCAAACCGGCTATAAATGCCATATGTTGGTTGGCTGACTTTCTGCAACCTTAGGCATGAATTAAATCCAGGTTACCCCATCTCCTTAATGTTAAAATCCTGCCACATCTTCCAAGGCTTCTTCCATACCAGGTAAATATCAGGAAGCCATGTAAAGCTAATCATTCCTGACTTTGAGGAAAAGAAGGAGGCTATGATACATGTACCCGGCCACCCCCACATCTTCCAAAGATAAGGCATACCCCAGAAGATAAGACATAATCTTTTTGCTAATGCTTAGGCCTAGTTCATAAACATTTAGAACCAACATATGGAGGGTTCACTTTACATATGAAAATTACATTTCATCCTCAATCATTACAATATTCCTCATTTGCATGGCCCCTGGTGGAGGCCGGCATTGCTCGATCTGGTACCTGGCGGGATGAGCACTGATGCAAGCCCTCGGGATGGGTAGGGCTACCAGATGCACCCTAAAGATTCAGCGGTGAACACATAGAATTATCTTATTGGCTGATGATCCATCCGGCTAAGCACCTATAGATTATTGTGACAGTGTGGTACATGATCCATTACCTGAGATTGGTAGTTAACCTATGGGGTGAACCCTTGTCAAGGAGAGAAGGCCACATTCTAAGCCAACTTTCTCTATACTACTCACAAGGTACCTGTAACGTAGAAGGATGGTGACTCTGCCTGCAGAGCTCGCCTGCAACAGCCACTCACCAACTTGTACCTCCATGTTCTTACTGACAGCAGAAGCGTTCTGCTAATACCAATAACATGTACCTGTCTGTACCTGTTAGTTAACGTTTCTAATTGTGGTCTCTCTAGACATTCAGTAGCATCCATTTACTATGTTAACAAGTCTGAGCTCCTTCCCCTATGGCTGCCCACCTGGTATAGCTATTCTTATGCATCTGTACTTCCGGTACATTTTATAATGTAATTTACCGAATATACATTATATAATGGTATCTAGTAATAAGAAATGAAACTACTTATAAACTCAAAATATATTAATCATAAAATATGCATATTATATTTCATTTTACATATATAAAACCATAAAATGCATTGTAGCTTTACATCTTCTATTCCAACTATGCCAACCCATCAACGCGTATACTCGTACAAAGTACATATTCAGGTGTGTGTATCTGAACTTAGTTGTAGCTGTACCGTTGCACTATTTCACACCAAGGCTAAGGTCGACCTCTCATTGAAGGCCTCCAGTAATCATCCTCCTGCCATGGGAAATGAATACTTAGGCGTCTCCATGGCAACTGATCTTCAGAAAACGATCCCATTAATTGTCAGGTAGGAGATTAGGATCCCCTGTGTAATATGTAATAAGTGACAGGTGAACGCTCAGAGAGGCTTACTTTTCTAATTTTAGGCTGTAGTGCATGTGGCCGGATATTAGCTACCGCATATACTTATGATTTCATATACTTATGATTTGTTGTAGGATAGTGCCCTTGTATTAATCATGTCAAATTAATACAAGCTGGAAGTTATCATATATTGTTATATAAAATTTACAGTAAGAATTCTTAATTAATGGTGACTGCACATTTACAAGCGATGCTGAAAAGAGACCTACACTTTGACACAGAAACCCCAGTGAAGGAAGTGCCGTATGCAAATGAAAACATAGAAATACACAGTAAGAATTGTATTAGTGACAATCCTTTCTCACACCCCTTTCCCTCTCCCGCCCCACCCTCCATCATTTACCCTTACAAAAAGCCCACCAGCCCCTGGAGGAGGTGTGAGATTTGTATGGGTGTGCATCCAGGAGTTATTATAGAGGTGTCGTCACATGCAACCATCTAATTAGGCGTAACATGATAACATGTCATGTCATTAACATATCAATACCCAGGCCACATCTAATACATCGCATGTTGGCTATGACCTCTTTCTATGCTCTGTAATCCAGACTCCTCTGCCTTATGGTATCTAACCTCCAATTCCCTTGTTGGCTCCCCTATCATTGAAGCATTCACACAGCTTATGGCCAAGTAGTGTTATTCACATCCCTATGATTTATAGGTATCTCCTTACCAAGTCACAAGTCAACAGATAACAGACCACAGATCCTTAATTATCACCTGTATTCTATTGAATTCACATCCTGATCATTTCAACCAGGGATGAAAATATCAATGGTCATACAACTCATCCACAGTTTGAGATACATTTAACTTGATCTTGTCTGGTTTGGGGATTATGTGACTGGGGTCCCAAGGCAAGTTCTATCAATCTAGTTTATGCCACCCAGATGAAATAAATCAAAGAAGTTATGATAGGCCTATATCTCCTGTCTCTCGACCCCTAAATTGCCGTTAACCATAGGGATATGAAATTACCATCCTCTGCCCATCCCTAGGCCTACATTATCATGAACTCTCATGGGTCACCTGACAAATAAGCTGTCCATATTTAATAGAAGAATGTATATTCAATAGCCAAGCCAAATATACAGTATGTCCCCCAAGACTCATTAGGCTATTTTTCTGTGTCCCTAATATCATTTATCATTTGTATGTATTAGGATTTTAATACACTGAAAAAAATGAATCTAATATAAGTTAGTCAAAACCCCTAACTTACCTGAGTTAGCACATATGACTAACAAAGGACTAACAATTTACTAACAATGGCTAGGTGCTTAGTAACATTCACTAACCTATTCAGACAAGCTAGCTTGACTAAGTCAAGAGAGAAAATTAGTAAAAAGTTAGTAACCTTTCCAACGTTAGTAGTTTTGTCTAAGGGTTAGTAGTTTTTTTCACACCAGGTGGCAGTGCAGTTTGTATGAGGATTTTTCTGGTAGGTGCACATCATAGAATAGTCTATGGATGTCAAAATAATGGTGATTTTCAATGACCTTTAACTTAGAAAGTCTTTTGCAATTGTACTCATATAAAATTTAATAAAATGCACCTAACAAATTAAATAAGTTATTGAAGGAAGAAGGAAGAAAGATGGAAACACCTTTTGTGTGGATATTCAATATACATTATCCACATTGTTAGTTCTCTGACTTTGTATTAAACTCAGAGCAACCTAGCTCAGGGGTTGTAAATAAAAATGATTTGAGGCATAGAACATGCTTCTTAAATGAAGAGGTTCTGTTGCAGGTGTCAAAATCCTGATAAAGAGCCTAAGACTCAAAGTAGGTTTTGAATTCAATGTGGCTTACCTACAACAAAGGGTTAGTTTCAAAGGGTTAGGGATTGTATCATACATATTCAGTGATATAAACTAAACTCATCATGTCTGTACGCGAAATTTCCCATGTTTTGATGTTTATAGTATTCAAATATAAATTTGTTTGCAGAAGATTAAAATTGCAGGCCCTATTTCATACTACCAATAAATGAAAGTCTTAGTAAAAAGACTAACAAATTACTAATAATGTCAGGCAAATGCTAACATTTTACTAAGGGTTAGTTCGAAAACGCTAAGATAGGATAGGAAGTTTGGACACATGCTTTTTGATAACCTTTGCCAAAAAGTTAGTTCGACCTCCTAACTTCTTACTAATATTTGAGGATCGTTTTTTTCAGTGTAGTGGACGGTATCTTGTATTTGCCACGCATTATTTTACCTATGGTTAAACAGTGATTGTTTCCATCTTCCAAATCTCATCACAATGTATTATAAAATCTGTAGGCCCTAGGGCATAGTAGGCATTATTATGCATAGGCCTATACATATCGCCATTTAGGCCACCTAAGGATACCTAAGAAGTTGGAGTAGCCTATTTCTTTGTAAAATTCATATAGGGCCCTTGTTCAAACCTCCCCTTCTTTGAACAATTCCACTGCGTCTGCTATTATATTTCGAGAGGATTAAGGACAATAAGGCAATTAAGAAGGTTGCAGCTGACCAATAACTCAAGCCTTAAAGTCAAATGCTCTCATTTTGGACACAAACAAGCCAAGAGCTAGGCATGAAAACGCTTGTTCCCGGCATGCAATATACAAAGCCGTCCATTAACGCCGGGTACAAACCACCACTCTCATGACCTTAAAGTTACCGACAGTGACGTCACAGACAGCCAACAGCAGCGTCCGTTACGTCAGCCAACAAGGATTGGCCTTAGTCAGCATGTAGCCTAAGCTACGCGCTGATTGGTTGACACGGAGACGTGGCGCCAGCTGGTGGTGTGGAATGGCATTAGAACTCTGAGCCACTCAAAATGTCAGCGTTTTATGCAAAGTCATCTACCCCATTACAGTAATTGACGCTATTGACTGCAGCATGAACAAGTATTATTGAATATACTGACATGGGCAGTTCTAGAGCGGAGCTAATGTGTCCTTAACAGGGTAATAGGAGAAGTGGCCTTCAAGGGAGTGCCACCAGATATATAGGGCATAAATCATCGGTATTGGCAGCTCTGAGGAAGGAAGATGTGCAATTTTAGCTTTAATTTCAGCTATGTAATTTCAGATTTACTTGACAAAATAACGGCATGTTCCCTTCAGTGGATAATGTTAAACCCCAAAGTCATTAGAAGCCTTTCTTAATAGCTATCAAATTCAATGTATTTGTAATGTAAAGTGTGTCTTACCTTGCATTCTGTGGTCCAACACTTTCTATGTCGTATGATGAACTGGCTGAGATGAGGTGGTCAAGGATCTCTCCAGATTGCATGCCTAGAGACTCTCGACAATGTGCTGCAACATCAAGAGGAACACATTCTAGTATAGTCAACATCAATGAGTCATATTCTGATAGTCAACATCAAGTAATATCATGCCCCTTTAGTCAACATCAGGATGTGTGTCATTTACATGGAATCAGCTAGGTTTATGATAATAGACCCACTCACATACCTGTAGGAGGTGGGAGGAGGGGGGGCGAGGGGGGGGGTCAATCTGCATAGTCTGGGGTCTGGTAAAATAGGCCGGATCAAAGTCCAGCAGGAGTATACTGTATACTGGGTAATCTGGCACAAGGATCAACCATGCATGCGGCCCACACCATATCAGGTATCATTGTATCCAGGTAATACCTTTTTGTTATCAACTGCTGATCCATGAATCTAAAGAGGGAGGGTGGGGTGTTGGGGTTTGGGGAGGGGTCAGAGGGAGTGTCAAGAGTGTCCTTACGTTTGTTAACTTAATCGTAGTATTCTATTCCTATGGTGGTGTTGAAAGTGAATCATCAAAACTTTTCTTTTTTAATTGAACAACCCCCATTGATTTCAGTAACAAACTAACTAGGAGGTTTTTTCAGTACAATCACATCCTATTAAAAAAAATCAAATTTGCACAACTTCCCCTGTTTTGACTATTTGGCACAAAAACAACTTTCTACCATCTGTTTGAATTCTTAGTACGTCACTAAAATAGATATGAGGCAAGTTTTGAAATAGCTATTCTAAACAGCTATTCTAGAATTCAACTTCAGAGAGATAAGAACTTTACTACAAAGACCCTCTTCAATTCATTCTAAATCCTAGTGGTGGACCATACCCTGCAGTGTCTGTAATTACTGCCAAGCTCGCATCCTTTTTGGATATTTTTTCCCTCGGCTTTCAACCCTTCTCTATGAATGGCTCCCATTCTTCATAAATAGTGATAATTTTTGGGGAGGCATTGTGGTGAGGGACGAGGCACGAGCCAGGCCGCTACTGCCTCGGGCTTTAAAGGCCTCTCCTGCCCCCCCCCCTCACACACACCCATTCAAACATTAACCTGCTTCACTCACGGAATGGAACGTAGATCTGTATACTCTCCTTGATCACAGAGGGGAGCTACATTTTAGTTTTATCTAGTCTAACTCTGTTTGAAGAATGAATAGCTGAATGGATTTGCCTTCTATAATACCGAATATACCACGTGAGAATACAGAATAGGAATGTTTCAGATTGAATAAGCGTTTTCACAATTCACAATGCACCTTAAGGCCTGGACGGAGTATACCCTATGTCACTTTTTGGCAATACACAAACCAAAGATAGCACTGCACACTAAAAGCCCTATTTCCTCTGGAGATATACAGGGGCATAATTCACCAAATCGTGAAAGGCCATTATTAGACCATCGCGTTGATTCCTCATTTAGTCTCTTATCTCAAATACAACAATAACACCACACTCTAGTCGAATCTCTATTTCAGGAAACCCTTAGGTTGACTCTGATAATCACGGAAGTTTTAATCTAAAATATTCTAAAGGCATTATCGATCTATTACAATAACTGCCCATTTTGCATTGTTTCCAAACAAAAGATGAGCAAGGTAACAGCCTAAAAAGGCACCTTCAATTTCATAATCACATTTTGAATATAGGCTGAATTGATAGGGTTTGCCTCAGGAACTCACAAGAACATTTGAACACAAATCACAGTTACATAGTTTTTACCTCAGAGAGTCTAATTTGTTATTTGTGAATACACCTTTTCAACACAATAGAACTAAATTTAAAATAGATATAGTACTGTGGAAGTCATACACATCCTACACGGTTTCTATTATGGAAATGAATGTATTACATTGAAAACACTACTATTCAATGTTGAAATGCCCTCAGGGAAAGGGGTAAATGACTTGACTCTTTGAGGATCACATGGTGTACGATGGTTAATCAAATTCATGATGCATGAATGCAGCTATTCATTGTGAGTAACTCGCCAGTGCTGCATCCCTGCATCAGGAAGGATGCATCCATGATGCACCAACTCAAGTAATATATTGCATAGCTTTTATGCATCATGTTATATTTAAAGGGTTATATTAATACAAAAAATGGGTAGCCATTAAATGCAGATGGCCCTTTTTGTGTTAGGTTGACATGGTGGGAAACATAGCCAGAAGCAACTGAACTCAGAAGAATGACATGATGATATTAAAAGCACAGGGTGTGGGAGACTAATTGAAACTGAAGGATGACATCAGCTGATTAAATCTGTCCATTAATTTCTTAATATTATGTCAAAGAAAAATGGCAATGTATCATATTGAGCAGGTATATATCTATTCATGTACATGTACCCTATCTTACACAGATAAGACATCTGTTCATAGATCCCTTTACAGGGTATTGTACGCCATTATAAAAATGCTATGGACAATCCTATTACCCTAAATAATTTTTATGAGTTTTGTATCTATGGCTTAGCGTAAATTAACCTTTTCCTACAGATGTTTAATAGTAAGACCATAACGTTACCCAAAAGTTTTTTTTAGAACTGACAGATAATCGTTTTATAAATACGGTTCATCAGATCGACAGTTGCCAACTAGAGAAGTGTCAATTTAGAAAATGTTCCATGGTTCAAGGTTATCCGTATAGGTGTCACTTACCTTGGTCTGCATAGTAGGCGGGCAGCAGGGGCGGAAAAGGAAAAAGAAAAAAAGAAACCATTAATCATATTTTCAAGAATGAAATAATTGCAATAACAGTTGAATAGAGAACACTTGAGGACATTATGACAACAGTTCAGACTTTGGGGCGTTTACACTAATCACTAGAAAAACACTCCGAAGGAAGTTATCAACTGTCATTTTTCTTTTGTGAGAGAGGGTGGTATAAAATCAAATTTACTTTTGACCTAATCAACCCTGATCGTTATCAAAGTTATGATCAGTTCTACGCGCATTTCATAATAAAAAGTTCGATGTAGAAAATATAATATACAGTGTATGCTCGAAATAGCCTGAAATTAAATGTTTGAATACTAAAGTGGGCAAGATATAAATTTTGAGAACACAAAGGTTTCATCCATCTTGACTCTGCAGTTTCACATGCGATCCGTTATTACTGTTATCTAGCACGCGTATTGGGTATCTATTATGGTGGCATATTCATAATAGTGTCGTCATAGGAAAATGACATTAAAATATTTTCTTTTTAATTTCAAACCTCTGGAGAAACCCACCAACATGTTTTTAGCATTGGAGGAGATATAGGAAAGGTGAGACGACTGAGATCCTGACTACCCCCCCCCCCTCCCAAATCGTCACAGCCAGAATAACAAATCATTGAGAGTCAGTAGACGATGTAATGAACGCACCCCCTAGCAGCCGACATTCGACTACACCAGACGTTACCGCGCTAATCAAGTCGGCGCGAAAAATTAGACGGGCATTATGTGTCCTTACACGCTATTGGCCGCTGACAATCGAAGCTAATATATCGCCATGGCTGATTGGCTATTGACAATAAACCTGCAGCCAATGGGACTTGGAGTCGGGTGTCGCGTGGGATATTTTACGCCAGGGCATCTGGTGTCGCAGAAAATCGTCCCCTGTGAACAAAAGATCACCTTTGAAATCCCCTTGTGGTTTCTTTAATCAAATTTCTTCTTTTTAAACATCTAACTATAAAGGCTGGTTGTTTTTCAATCATTCCCAAAGGAGCAGTCACCTCAAAAGGGTTGCTATATTAGATGACAAAGTTTAGGTTGGGCTATTATGAGCTCATTTTACATTTAATGATGAGTCACTTTACACATTCAAGTGCATTTGATCATTTGCCAGGGTACACATATTTTGCATTATCATCTACTATAGGAAAATGAATTAATGCAAAAATCAATTTCAAGCTGCTATGACTTTCCTTTCCTTTATAAGTATGTATAGTAGTAGTAGTATAGCATTCAATCAGCATCTGCTAATAGAGGACAATAGAGCGTATGTGGGTGAGTTGTTACAACTTTTCTAACATCTGAGTACACCACAAAGGGGGAGGTAGACGTTGTTACATTATTGGTAACCTCTAGGTACTATACAAAAGGTGAGACAGAAGTCACCCTAGGTGACCCAGCAGGAGGTGGGTTAGGGCAATGTGATCACCCTGAGGTCTCACTTCACTAATCCAGACTGGGTTACCTGTTGATCCCCTCATTGTTAAAGGATCAAAGTCCAGATCCAGTCAAGGCATATATTATATGTGTGTGGCAGTATGGATTACCATAGTGAAATTGGAGGGGAGATATATGGAATCAGGGACTTATGTTTGTTCAAGTAAAGTGGTTGATATCCTTGGTGTTGTCGTAGAATTGGCAAATAATAGCAGCCTGAGATTGATGTGTGGTGGTAAGAGGGGAATGGCCTATAAATCCGTATTTTGTTCAAAATGAGGCAGATTTTTCTATACTTAAGAAACCTTATATTTAAAGTAATTTAGCTGTTTCAACTTTTTAGGTATGTAAATTACAACACAGGTGTGCTCCCTCAATTCCCTCTATTAGATATTGACACCAACTTGATACTTGACACCTGACATTGACACTACAACCTTGCTGCTACACCTGGTGTCACACATGTCTTTAACCTTTAAGGCGACTAAGTCACTTTATTGCATTTCATAACCATTTGTCAGCATGATCAATTCTTTTGAATTGTAGGTTAACTGTACCACTCTAACCAAGGTAGCAGCATTCCTACTGTTTTGCCTTACGTTCTTCTTTTCCTCTTTTAAAATTTTATAAAATTCAATTACAGCCTGGGAAAACACTCTCCTCTCAAATGACACTATCACTCCCACGGTGCAATACCTCTAAAGGACAGTGTAGGTCAACGTTGTAAGTTTTGGAGTAAATAAGGAACAGAATGGGGATGTGAAAAAAGAAAAAAAGAGAACATAAGGTCCCTAGTTGTAACATATTACATTGACATGTTACATTGGGTGATGTACCGGTAAGTCATGGTGTATAACATGTAACATAACATGGCAGCATGTAGCATACACATGTAGCACAGGGTGTTTTGTGTTTGACACACACAAATCACCTTCCTACAAACTGTTTGGTGGGTCCAGCTGGCCCTCTCCTTTCACCACACTGTAACTAGTAAGCCCTAGGCACACATGGCCTGGCAGTTGTGCCCTCTAGTTTCAGGTTTGTATATGTTCGTGACAGTCAATGTTTGACCACAGATTCCATATAATGTCCTTTTTTCTGGCTCAGAAAGGGAAGGGCTATTTTGTCCAATCTAAAGATTGAAGATTTATAATAAAGATCCCATATTGCCTTTTGTTCAATATTAATCCAGTTCCAGATAGGAGTCTAAAGTACACAGGTAGATGCAATGATGAGACGAGAGGTGCCTTTACAGACAGACATATTACAAGTGCTGCTTTTGTTTTGTGTAGACACAGTATTTTAAACAAAGCTTTTGAAACCCATATTCAAGAGATTTGATAAAGAGCCCTAGATATACGTGATCATATCGAAGCTGGCAAACCAGGTCTAATGTAAACATGATATATCAATGGAACAAAAGTTTTGTAGACATAACATATTAGCTTCCCCATATTAAGACTTCACATGACACCCCCCCCCCTCTTTAGGCCTGAACAAACTATACCATTGATAAGAGGGTATGACACTTGAGGCATCAACAGTATCAACACCAGATTACATTGACAACACCCTCAGGAGGCAGCCTTGGCCTGAGGACCTGGAGAAGGTAGATAGAAGGGGGGAAGCTGCAGGAGTAACAAAGTGAGAGAGACAAGTGAAAGAAGTCTCTGAGTAAACACACACACACTGGGGCAATGGAGGTAAAAAGCACTTCCTCTAAAGTTGATAAACCAGATGCCATCAGTCACAACAGAAAGCCATCAGTATCAACAGGCATGGGGTGATGGTTGTGGAGGAGATCTTGAAAGGATATACTAGACAAGACTTAACAGGGAATGTTGGATTAGCATTTGCTGCCTCGGCATTGCCATGGCGAAATGAAAGGTGTGAGTGTATGTAACTTAAAGCAGTATGGTAAGGTGACGTATTCATTGATTTGGGGTCTCTATAATCTCCATTCTTCTTTGCTTAAATCATGAAATTCAAACCCCATCCTTTCATAGTATATATAGCAATCCACCTTTATACTCATATTTCATCACCCTATTCCTTATCATCGCCTGTCACAACCCCCATCACCACACCTCTTCAAAAACTCCAATCCCTCCCCTTTATCTCTTTTCCCGACACACTTCTCTCTACAAAAAAGCCCCTCCTCCTCTCTCTAGGCAATACCCCTGTCAGAGGGCCTACAGCGTCAGGGACACTCAGCCCCTATACAAGTGGGCTCACCGACAGCTGGCGCCACTGTTGCCTTGGGCAGATCTCCCTCTACTATAGAGGTGAATGTCAAACCCCTGGAGACTTCTCGTCCCCTCCTCCTCCCTAGTCAGTCACCTACCTTCTACACCCTCTGACTCACCAACAAGTCACTCAATAGGCAACAGCAACCTCAGAGATTGTCCCCATGTCACTATATTCTACACCTATAGTTCTTTTAAAGATAAAGATGCCAGACGATGCTAGCACTGTTTGCATGGAAAGGGTACAATAGAGCCAGTGGGGGAGGGGGGGGGGGTCAGAATCTAGTCAGACATAGGTCCCATTGAATTAAGGTCTCATTGTGGGCTCCCTACACTAGGGCTACATTCTGCACACTTATATCTTTTATACTTGATATCCATTTTTACTATTCGTTCTCTTTGTTTCCCTTCTAATCACAAGCTTGTCCATTAAGTGGCAATAACAGCAAACATTATTTTGACTGCAAATATTGTATATAATAAATTCTACCCTTGCTGAAGTCTCAAGTACCTAAATTAGTAATCCACTGACCAGACTGAACAATCTACCTATCTGCATTGTGCATGTTGTCTAGCCTACATTCCTTCCTCCTGTTTTCCCCTCATATACCTCTTGCTTCTCCAACCCATATGATAACACCACCAGCACTCATCCAGGGGGTGACAGCTGCCCTACTAGGGTTGCTGTCTGAACTGCTGACGTATGCAGGTATTGCATGTGAGGCTTACTGACCTGGAGACAGGACGTAATGAATAAATGGACACGTCAGATCCTCCCTTATTCAAGGAGCTTTAAGGTTTTAACCCTTTAAGGGCATCACAGTGTTTCCATGCACAGAGGACATGTTGCCTGGGACTTCAATGTGGTTATTCATGCCGCAGCACGAGGGAGTAACTCACAAAGGGTTGGCATAATGGGCAGAGTTACTCGCCGCAACTGTACTGGTATCCGACTGGTACATCATGACAAATATAAACATGACTTCTGTATGGGATTCATCATGCCCTCCTTAAAGGGGTAACTTTAGAGGCCATCTCTATCCTGAGACGTGCCCCCAGAATGTGTCATTTGCTGAAAGCAGTGCTGAGTAAAAGCACGATGGGAATACTGGCACATAAAGGTCATAGTGGGTCTTTTATAAAGGTGCTTGGTGGGAGGGCAATATTGGACGTCTAGGCTCTGTACTATTACTTTGGCAGAGTGGAGACATAGGTCAACAGTGGAGATTTAGGAAAATGACTGTTGCTTCCTTTTCCGAGTATGAAAGAGTAGATGAAGATAACAAAGGGAAAGGAGAAGAATAGTAAAAATGGGTAGGCAAATAGAAAAGAAGGAAGGAAGTAGCTATGGGGACAGAGGGGCAGGGAAGGGACAGTACCCAAGCCAATATAAGAGAGGGGTAGATATACCAAACAGATCAGTACCTTTTTTCTGGGTGTGGCTCAGTGACCTCCATGTCAGCTACCCTACCCTACGGGTGACACAAATCCCATGAGCAGCTCAGTAGACCAGCTCAGCGAGCTTTACCAATGCTATAGGTGGCCTCGAGATGGGTAGGTCGCGTGGGAAGCTGCTGCATAATCAAAAAGCATTGCTGCCAATCGGATCTCATGCTCTCCTTGCCACTATGCTCTCCCTGACCCTTTTCCAGGGTGCTTAAACAAGACAGGCACTTCTTCAATACCAGGACTGGGTGCATTAATTCATTTAAGAACCATTTTGCCCCAGTGCTTTTTTTCACACAGGCAGTTTTTTTTCAAGATCACGTTGCACACACAGGTTACTACCAAGCTAAAATGTGGGTTATTATACCATTGCTAGTTAGTATCCTTAGTAGTCTAGCTTATGAATACAGAGGGTTTGTGATCCCATTGAACGCTTGTGGACGGGGACTATGTGGACTCGGGTGGTATTTTACTTGTTCTTCTCAGAAGAGCACAGGATCACTATGAATCCCCATTAGAAAAGATCAGAGCAGTAAATGGCCCTTCAGGACCTATGTGGCCTGAAGAGCTTCCTCCACAAATTGTCCTCCAGGGAGAGATTCACTTGAACAGATTAGACTCCAGGGAGAGTTTCAATCTGACAGGTGTCTTTGGTAAATAGCAACTCAGGACCAGCAAGGCTTTTTCGGTTCTCAAAGGCTGCCTATCTTTTGAGAGTCTTTACCATGAATTCATTTGGGATTTACTTATTCAATATAGACAAACACAGCACATTCTCCCACTTTATATTCATTCTAGTAGAACAGTTAAAGGTTTAAACAGATGGATATATAAGGAATGGCATTTCTACCTTGGTGTCTTAATTGTATCGCCTGAGTAACACATACTGTAATTTACATTAACTATATAGAAAGTCTTCTCTATAGTGAGGTCCTGAACCCAGTTGGCTAGTGGTCACTGCGTACATCCAACGCCGACAAGAGCCCTTCCGGTGGACGATGACATGGGCGGAAGTAGACAGCAGGCCGGTTAACCTGACGGCGGTTAAATAGTAACACGGTGGCTCATTTCCCGACCAGATTCTAGAGAATTCAGGAAACTGGCTATATTCTGGTGTGTTTTTTTTTCTCTGTACATGCTTCTAGCTAATCTCCCCCATGCACTTGTCACTGTGGGTCGGAAGTGGCTACTATATCTAAATAGAGGCGCTGGTGTTAATGCTGTGTGGTGAAGCAGTGGAGTTGTAGATATATTTATAATGGGTGCAACAAGTACTACTCCTCACCCTGGTGAGGACAACAGATACTACTTATTATAGAGTGCACTTTTTATGTTTTAATAGTATGACTAGGAGCACTTTGTTCTGGAAATTGGTGGTGAAATAAATAGGAAATACAATGTAAGTGGGTGCAACAAGGGTACACGGTGAGGTATATCACAGTACTGTGTCACCTCACACTTCCTCAAGACTAAGACTGTAAATACTGGCATTCTCTGAGGTCAGTATTCCCCACATAGACATCTGCTGGTTGGTCGTGAGGAAGGGTGCTAAGGAATTAGGGGCTATGAAATACACTTACCACTTCACCCTTTCAGAGCAGCGGCACAGTAATCTGATGCACTTTCTTATGTGAAGAGGAGCTATGGCCAATAGGGTTGAGGCAACTATAATGTCGGGCAGGTACTTGCCAGTACTGTATTGGTGCATCATGGACACAAATGAATGTGATATCTTGGAGCATCACATCGTCCAGGGTTCAGCACATAAGTGGCCCTTCCACCCAAACCCTCGATTTTGTCGGGCCGATAGCATCGTTTTAGGGTATCGTCTCCGGATAGCAGACCGATAGGAGAAGTTGCAGCCAGAAATCTCACACTTTTGACCTCTTCCACCAAGGAAAAAATAAAATCTTTCACGATTTTTGGGCCGATTTTGCATAGAAGCCGATGGGTAGCCAATAATATTAAACTGATTTAATATTATCGGCCAGCTATCGGGAGCATCGCCGATGCAAACCGATGGCCAACTTTGACCTATTCCACTGAAACCGATTGTTAAACGATTTGTGGCCGATGGTCAAAAATCATCGCCGATGCAAACCGATGCCAAAATTGTGTAAGATTCCGTTTTGGTGGAAGGCCCGCTTATGGCGTGTGAGAAATACGTACTTATTTTGTGTGAAAGATCAGGAATATGACATTCAGGGATGAAAGTGAGTGGGCACAAAGATACCTGAAATGCCCAATTAGAACCCCTCAAAGAGAAGTTTGCACAGGTCTTTGGAACTTGAAACCCCTGAAATCGTGGGAAACCTGACCATTCAACCCTGATAATACACTGGTGAAGATCAGAACCATTTAGATTCTAGAGTAAACACAAAGGCGGGGCACGATGTGCTCAGTTGTAAACAGGTGCTGAGAGCCTACAAGACACCAACACAATATGACATTCACAGACAGGCATAAGGTAGGAGGAGCAACTCCATCCCTTACCACTCTACCACAACTGGAACCTGCTCATCACCCTGCATCTCCATGGTGAGTTGCTCCAGGGAGGCTATAAGAACTATATAGCCTCCTTGGTTGCTCACATCGACTCACACCACCACCTGCCGTCCACATAGGTACAACTAAACACACCTGATAGTGCACAACAGTATCCATATCCCTACCTGGGCCAATGCTGAGTTACTCCCACTCTCCAGCAGAGAATCCCATTCCCTGAGCTGCTCATAACAAGTGGAGATCTGCTCTGAGAGTGGGTAGTGGATCCTACAGATCCTGGGGCCTAGGGATTAGGTTCGCAGTGCATGGGTTTATTTTTGGGCTCTGATTTCCTGTGATCTTGGGTAAGGCTGGAATCCCCAGAGAATGGTGTCCAGATTCTGTGCAAAATGGAGGGAGTGTGGGAAGTTGTAGGAAAGGGACGGCTGTAGTTAAAGTAGCAGAAAATAGAGGACGAGTCTAAGGCTCCATTATTAGAGACTGATGGGATGAAGGCTCCATTTTGAGATACCAAAATGGCTACTTGATTTTGGTCCCTATAGAACATGGGGACTACTCACGTACCTGGCTAGGGCACTTGCAGGCGAATTCTTATAGTCCAATCTCCTCTTTTTATTGTTGGCAGGTCCAACAGTTTAGTCTATCACTGTTGACTGAAGCTCCGGACTGAAGCTATTTTAGTGGATTCTGAGTCATTACACCACCACCATCAACCAGTGTTAGAGCTACTTTGTCCTACTTACTAGAATCTAAACCTAGATCTCTACATGAATTGAGAATACCTATGTTTACCCGAGCACTACAACCAGTTCCTTTACAACGCATGACTGCAACTTTTCCTCTCACTCCATTTCCAAAAGGTCCTTCCGCTCAGTTCACCCATCTGACACAAGGGGGCGGGCCGGTCGGCATTAGGTCGATCGGCCTGGTGTTTGTTGTGTGGAGAGGTGGTGCAAAGGACTGACTTTTTGACGTCCAATCTTCATGGTCCATTTACACTTTTCATCGCTTCTCACACATGTTTTGTATCCTCCCAAGAACAATTGCAGCGCCCCTACTTGAGTGGACCCTGAACGAAGCTCTTCCCCAACAATGTCTACAGTCACAGGCGCATTATTGTTACATTAAGATCAAGCACTGAAGCAGGAAAGGGGAGAAGACTTTTTCCTTCTCCAAGTGGAAAATAAGAACTGGTCTGGGGTTTGGTCTAACAGTCTAGTCACCTTAATGTGAGTTTTTAGTCTATTTTTTTGGTCTTGATTTGTGCTACTAACCCCTTCTCTTTTCTACATTCACCTTTCTGTTACAAGTGTAGTTTACTCTGCACTATACTAGACTAAAAGGACAATGCTTTTAATATCGATATTCTAATTATCATTGAACATCTAGTTAGGTTACTGAATTTATCACATCTGGCAACATGTCCTCCATGATGATCTATCTCATGTAATCATGTAAAACCTCTCTCACTCGCGCCAAATAAAACAAAGATCTCCCCTTGGAAAACTACCAACATATAACATGGCCAATACATGCTAACAGTGTGTGTATATATGTGTGTGTGTATGTATATATATATATATATATATATATATATATATATATATATATATATATATATATATATATATATATATATATATATATATAGACGATTAAGCTCTAAATACATTATGAACCATAATTTATAAAAACACAATAAATCAGCCTTTTTCTTTAAAAAAAGATCATAATAATATGGTGATTTTTATCATAGGTTATGATCTAGAAGGAATTTTCCATTTCTGTTTTCAGTTTAGGGTTTTTGGGGAGTATCCCCAAAATTTGGCATAAAAATATGCAAATTTTGATCGTTGGAATGGCAACCAGGAACAGGCATATATGATGATTTCACTTGAAAAATGTTCATTTTACCAACCAAATATGGGCCATTTCTACCGAAAAATTGTGCATTTTAAATGAAACCATTGAATTCTGCATAGAAAATTAGCTTAATGTATTTTTATAATGATTAATTCTGCACTCCAATGCCCCCTGGTGGCCAAATGGGGAATTGAAAATCCCCCGCCGAGGGGTGTTCTCCCTTGATGGGTCACATATATACTAAACATAGAATATACACCCACTGGAATGACGGACAAATTGTAACCTAAGGTACAGTTTGGGGTGAAATTACCCGTCCCCATGCTATATACCATGAGAGGCTATATAGGGCTGTATGATGTCTCTAATGATGTCTTTGCAGGCATAATGCACCAATGCTGTGCTGGTCAGCCAACACTGCAGAGATGTATCATGCGGGAGTATGATATGCTCAGCATGAGTTATGAATGCAATATACTCGTGCAATTTACACGCCTTGGCTGCATTCATACATCAAAAAGACCAATGGACATGATACAACGCAACATTATGCAGCCCTTAAAGTAAAAGCTATACATTGTACTGGGTCAGGAGGACTGGGGTTGGTGCCAGGCGGGGAACAGCTCCGTGAGCAGCTCAGGGGGCGGGTTAGCAGCTCTGAGTAGCTCATAGTAAGGCCTCATACTGAGCTGGGACAATCTGCTCCCAGCCTAGTAAAGGACCGGTGGGTACATGGGGTCATGGATGGACAAGAACACAATGACCTTGAGAACAGCGGGTGACCAAATTGCTGTGACAGTGCAAGGGTGTTTGGGTTTGGTGATGAAGGTTCCCACTGTTTTACTTATACTGTACATTTAACGGGCCAAGGGGACAAGTTTTTTTTTTTATATTATTAGAATTATGGTTCTGAAAAACAAACCCAGAAACTTTCCACAAACCAGACAGAAATACCTATCAAAGATATTACTGGGTACTCGCAATGCCATGTTATTGAAATCAACTCCAGCTTATAGATAGATCTAGCTATATTTCTATACATAATGTATTTACTGCAGTAAACATAATGAAATATATTAGTTGTGAAAGCATGTTACAAATCATGGCGTCTTATGATAACAGTTGGTAGGGTTATTGCTGAATTTGTCATGTCTGGGAGTTCTCTTATTTTCTTTTTAACAGTTTAGTCACAGAATGGAGATACTTCTGTCACTGAGTCACAAAGCGTGTCTACCATCTGTACCCAATCAAACCAATAATTCAGAAAGCTACTAACAATTTGTGGGCCACATGGTACTTTAACAATTATGTCCATTGGTCTGCATTATGTATGGACGCAACCTTGGCAATTCTATACTTCTTGGAGCTACATTCAAGAGTGATACATACTGAGGGGCCAGCATGATACACTAGTAGAGTGTTGCTGAGTAGTTTCACCAGCACTGTAATAGTGTTTCTGGTAAAGGACCTGCACCTGGAGGTATTTTGTCACCCCTAAAGGGTCAAAGACCGCCACTAACCAGTTACCCTTGCTTTTTTACATTTGGAGGGGCAGGGCCCCTTTTGGGGGTAGTTAATATTTTACTGTAATCATTAACTTCTGTCGCGGTGGGCTTCAAAGAAATAGTTATCTGATTGTGACTGTCACTTTCTACAGATGCCATATGTGAATGGGCACAAGTGTCACTGCTATCATGTACTGATATGCCAACAGTTTGTTGCATATTATTCTTTACACAAATTAGCATGACATCCAAGACTGGAGTGAACAGCTGTTGAGAGATATGCTGAGAGAGTATGGTACACCCGAGATAAGGTGACAAGTACTATTCAATTTAAATTTCTTATCCTATACATACCAAGGAGAACTATACTAGCTCTACAGGTATAGAAACTAGACTGGGAAATGATCTGGAATCTTTTAATGTAGTGCCACTCACAAATTAGATTCCATTTTCCATTCCAACCTTTTACCATTATATTGGTTTGAGAATGAATGGATCTTAAAGAGTAATCCCACAGGTGCCTTCACTGTCACTGTCCAACCACTAGACAGACTAACTTCCATTGACACATCCGTAGCCTTTGTTACCATTGTACACCAATATTAAGTAACTTGAAATTACTTTCTAAGGATTTACCTCTCAAGAGATACCCAATGATAGAAATAGGGTTCCCTATTGGCAATGTGTGCATGGGTAGGAATTCAAACAGAAATCTCATATGAAAATGGAGAAAGTTCAATTGTCTTCAAACAGGGTGGATGAGCCACAGTGTGGATACTAAAGGGATTATGTAGTAGTCGCAAGGCTACCTTTGTTAAAAATCACAATGGTGGTTAGGTAAGAAGAGACTTGAGCACGTCTAAACCTCCTCTCCAATGGTCAGGTCACTCAATCAGGGGTTGAGGGCCTGGTGTCACCTGGAGGGGGCTTAAAGCCACCCCTTCTACCAACAGGAGGAGCTACACGTGGGGCATATTAATGGGGGCTCACAATGGGTGGATCCACCTGGAAGAGGAGTAGCCTAGAGTGATGGATTGAGGGCTTGAGTGTGGAGGTTTTTCGCAAAAAAAGGACTTCAAGATCAAAATTGCCATAGGGCGTGGTGCTATAGATAGTTGTGGGAATGAGGTTTCCAAGTGAAACCGTGGAAAGGTAAATCAAGGTGTTCTGGAGGTGCACTGGTATATGGGCTGGTGATCCACAATACCCCTGTCCCACAGATATTCAATTAGGAAAAACAGGAGAGGAAAATTAGAGGGTAAACCACAGGATCTGTAGTTGGGCAGGTATAGAATAGAAGGTAGGCGAGTAGGGTAATTCCTGAGGGTTCTTCTGAGAGCAGAGTGGTCAGTCAGGGGTCACAGACTGACAGGTAGGTGGGTCCTTAAGGTACAAGGCCATGAACCTTGCTTTGTCAAATGTGCATTCTTAAAGGTGTCCCATCTTCAATTTCATGTTCGGAATAGGTATAGCGACAGCAGGGTTAAAGAAGTGGCACACCTCGAATGTGTTAAAATCCATTCTATACCATTCAACTTTATCAATATATGAGATCCTATACTCAATAAGCTTATCTTTTTTATTCATTTCTCTGGATAACATGGAGTAACAAAATTCAAAGGCTTATAGAGTGTGGATAATTTCTTCTCCAAAGTCTGATGCGGCAGCGTGGATTTCCAAGACCTATGGTTCCTTCCCTTCAGATTTGTTTATTGGCTACTTAGTATTGTTGTAAAATATCACCCTGTCTCCTGATAGCACACTTTATGGACATTCATGTCAAGATCGATGAGAAAAGCTTTCCTTTCCAAGCTGAATTCTGCCCCTGCATAACCCAAGCACACTTAAAGCCAAAGGTTTCTTCTGAAAGCCTATACCCCAATACCAATCTGGGCATTCCTATGTGGCATATGTAGGTATAGCCTTCACTGCCTGGGGCATTATGAAATAAAAACTGCGTTCAACAATCCCTAAAAGGCCCCACTCCTTTATGCGCCTCGACTTTTTCAATGAAATATTATATTTCATCACTGACTCCCTGGAATGCGTTTCGCAATAAACCATGTTCTAGTTGGTATACTCCTTATGCACCTCCATCAGTCATCTAGGTATCACTTCTTCTGTGAATTAGCACCTTTAAGATGTCACCCCATCCTAGGCCCTGACACTCACTGACCTCCTAATGGCAGAGTAAGTATTGTAATATATAACATTGACAAAAGCATATATGTGAACAGGTGAGGGGAAAGGGTCCTCCGAGGTTAAATATGAAATATAAAATTGGAGTTATCAGCTTTAAAATGAGATACAACACTTGTAGATAGCCTGTCTAGTCGTGGAGATATTGCTTCACGAAAATGGAATGGCATGACTGTATCAAAACAGCCAATAAGCTCTATCATTTATTGTTTTAATGAAATCAGGCATCTAATTAGCATAATGATTTGAATAATCAATTAAAAAATAACCATCCCTTTCCATACATTTGGCCATAACTTTGGATCTAGAAATTGTATCTTTATGCTTTTTCAGCGTATAAATCTCCATAAATCATTCTACTATTTGACATTATTTTTTTTCTATTTGGAATATAATTTTGGTTGCCATGGCAACACATTTCTCTGTAAACCCTTATTTAGGCCTTGTTTTGTATTCAAAACATTTCATTTACATTCTAAATATACAGGAAGTGCCAGGAAATAGAATTTTTTGAGAAAACCACCTTTTTCTGTGTAAAAAAAAGTACATAAAAGCTATTTTGGTCTATTTTTCACATGTTTTGTCTTTCTAGCTCCCCTAGTGGCCAAATCCAGTACAAAAAATCCTGCAGGGAGGGCCCTTTCCCCTCATCTGCCCACATATATTATTTTCCTCACTAGCCATTGCTCAATTCACTAAAATTTAATAATGAAACTGCCTTTAGGTTTTGGAGAGGACTATTCAGGCCTAATATATAAAGAGATGTAGGCCTAAGGATAATGTGGGAACTGGACCGATGCTTGTATGCTGACGCACAGAAACTCAGAGGTATATCACAGTTAAAAATGTGTCATCGAACAAATAAAGCATAATCTTCACCATACCACAATAGAATCAGAACGGATGCAGTAAGCAGATACAGAAAGTCAGGCTTGTGATGTAGAGACCTCAGAGAGACAGCTATAACCAATACGACCTACAAATATCCTACTTACTGCCATATATTTTAGATCCTGATTCATGGAACATCAATATCATTTGTCCCAGGGGCCAGACTTCTGAAATGACATTGCCCGGGTGTAGACCACTTGGTTTTATTGATCAGACAATCCCCCTTGTACTCTATTGTGAACTTCCACTGAACCTTTTATTACAGGTCAGTTCACTTGTTACAGTACCTTTGATGTCTCTTTAACCATTGCAATCAAACAAAAAGAGCTTCAAGTGGACAGACCCACTGGAGGCCATTGATTTTTTAATACCATGAGGACATGGACAATAAATCAATCTATAGCTATAAAAGTTTACAAAGCAAACAATTGAATACCACCCATAGAGCAAAGAGTGGCGCCCTGCCCCAGATCTCAAAGCAGCACTCATATGATAGGTTTAAATAGAAAACAACCTAAACATCAGCTGGAGAGTGTGGGTCATTTGACAAAAGGGGACCCGTTGTAACAGGTTGTAGTGAGATTGTTGAAGGACGCCATGTTTGCCATTTTCACGCCCCCTGGCGGAGGTCACAAGCTATTACGACAGCTGGTGTCTGTTGTCAGGGTGACGTATTAGTGACGTAGACACACTACAGGCCTTTGGACATGACTTCATGACGTGATGTAGCACGTTGTGACTGCCATGTCCTGGGTGACTAACCTTCATAACTGATCAAGTCTATTATTATCTTCACATTTTACAGTTCCTAATTTTCTTCTAGACATTAAATTAACAAACTTCTGATTATTCATATTGTCCAGTGACCTCACTCTGGCTAGTGTGCATTTTATTAAAAAAAAAATATATTATCAAATTTCTGTATTCATTTAAAATCGATAACAGCCATGCGTTTCAATGTTAGCAATGATCAAATACTAGCCACAATCACCCTTTCTGGTGACCCCCAGGTGATCCTCAACCTCTTCCATACCAGTGTCTACCTGTCTGCACCCCCCCACCCCCACCTGATCCTCTCCACATCCAGAGACCCCCCCCCCCTTTCCTTCACCCCTACACACACAGTCTGAAACCCTCCGGGCACGCCTGGACACAAGTCAGTGCTGTTGCTATGGAGACGAGCAGTAATGAGGATCAGGGCCCTGGGCCAGGTGAATCTTAATTGATTTAATCAGAACCTGCTCTGCTGGTGCCTTACATAAGGACAGGCAGAGGTGTCAAAGGTTTCAGGTAGAGTGGTTGGAGTAGTGAAGGCTAGGACTGAAAAAGATGCACCCAGGGGTCTGGTACTAGATGACAGATTTGCCTGCAGTTCAATCACATATTAACTCTTGATAACTTGACAAGACCCCTTCATGTTAAAAAAAGGGTTCAGTTGGTCAGTACAGTAGCATTTTATTTCATTTCAAAATACACATTTACTAAACCGGTATGTTCTATTTCACAGGATATAAGGTCATTATATAGATCTCAGCCTTTATAATAAAAGTGCTATCCTTCTGCCCTCATGACTCCCAAGTCATAGTCCTTTTCATTGCCATAATGCACCCAACCCCCCAGTGTCCTGGTAGGGATGCCAGGCAGTATGGTTCAGTGAGGGCCCCAGACTGGTAAAATCAACAAGGGGACAAGGCCACTTCTTAAAATCGACAAGGGATATGGGAATAGGTGACAAGGGACAAAACCACTTCTTAAAATCGACAAGGGGACAAGGTCACGTCTAAAAATCGACAAGGGACATGGGGTTGGGTGACAAGGGACAGCGGCCATTTCTTAAAATCGACAAGGGACATGGGACCCCCCTGTCTAGGGCCCTTCAGTGGTCCCTCACAGTAGCCTCCCTGCTGGATGAATGCCACACGAGGTTCACCACTCCTGTTAACTAATATCATGGTGTCTCCATGTACTTGGGGTAAATAAAATGGACTAATACCTTCCCTTATTGGATACATACTGGGCAGTCGGTGCCATCCCATATTCAATTCCCCTAAGAGGGGATGGTAGGATGATGGGGGACAATAATGTGAATAATAGTCTCCTGGAAAGATACTTTGCCAACAATGAACACAATAAGAGGCGATTAGGATAAGAGCATGCCTCAGAGATATATGGATTTTATATGGCTCTTGTGGCAAAGTGTTGCTGATATGAAGAGAGCTTTTATATGCAATACCCCAAGTAAAGGGGTGCATCCACTGCCGACGGATGGACCATCCGTCGGTTTCATCCGTCTTATTTATCATCGATTTCTATGGAGCAAAAAACGGATGAAGGGAGACGGATGGTCCATCCGTCGCAGTGGATGCAGCCCTTATGCATGCCACACCATTCCACTTACTTAGTGATAACCCCTGATTCAATATTCCCCACATTACCATAAAGATGGGATAGCCATCATAGCCATCAATTTTGATATCACGGTACGTACCGTCCATACATCACAATATGACCAGCTTTTAAGATGGCAAATGATGGGCCAGCTATAATGACTGACACTCACATCGATAAGCCTGAAACCCTATCGGTTTCTTCTCAATGTCTCCAACAATCTTGCTAAAGGATTCAGGTGACATCCCAACTTTAAGATTACTGGATATTTTCCATAAACGCATACAGTGAGAATCATGGTCTCCTTATCACAAAATGTGATAGTCTCTGTAATCAACACTACCCTCCTCTCACTCTCCAGGCGGATGGCATATTAGGTCACCCCCCCCCCCTCCAGCTCAGACTCTCCCCACCATGCAGTGATCTATCAGCCTCTAATGTAACACCCACTGCCTGGTGGGCAAGCCGCCATATTCCATGTAGTGCACTCTAGTCCTGTAAGGCCTACTCCAATAACTAGGCAAGGGTCCTGATACTGGTATTGCTGCCATTTCGTCTCTTGTATCAGTCTTATATTGTGAAATAGTGGGAGTAGGAAACAACCTCAGTTTAAGTGTCCATCATCATGATAATTCATCATCATAATAGCTGGTGCAGATAGAAAAAAATAAATGATGACACTCTAAAATCAGTTCAAACTCCTAGAAAATGGTGGCAGGGCAGCCTAGACCTTAAGCATAAGCAGCAGAGAATGTAGGTGAATGGATGGCAAAGTACTAAACTAGGCAGTTGAGCGGCCGTCTTGCCTGATGGAGTGGACGATAGCGAGGCTGATGGGGCGGGGAGGGGATGAACACTGCTCCCTTCCTTTATTATCGCTCAGCACGAGGCCTCCTGGGATGCCGCAGAGCATCACGGGAGACGCCGGCTATTGACAATAAGGAGGGTGCTGAGCACGAGGTGGGATTGCTGTCGGCCCACTACCTCCTAAAATATTCACGTGTCGAGCAAGGCTATAGGTAATACCGGCACCTCCAGTTCTGAAGGGCTCTATACTCTGCTGGGGAGGCGTCTCTCTGCTGAACAGATGATCCTCAGGTTGTTCATGCAACAAGCGTCTCCTTAGTCTGTCTTGCCTGTAAGCAGGGTACCTAAAACGAAACCTAACGATGATTAGGCCTATTGTAGAATTGCAATGGTACCATCACTCTAGCTGTTATCAGTCCTTGGTTGTGTATTGAAAAACTGCAAGAGCGAGCAAAGGATGACGACACAATTCACAACAGAACCTGTGAACGCCTGTCAACTCTGTATAGTGAGTGGCTTCCCGGGTGGCTTCTACTTGGTCAGCTCTCATCTTCTGACGGTCTCAAACCCAGTGCTACGTACCTCCTTTCTTCCATAAACCATTATCACATTTCTTATCAAGTACCTTATACATCTAAAATTCTTATATCTTTTCTCAAATACTATACTGTGACAGTGGAAGGATACTGCTTGAAGTCACATGCAGATCAAAGCTAGGTGTTGACGAGCCAGCCTATTATACGCGTCCATATGCCACTCTACCTCTACTTCCATCATCCACTCTGCAGGCACCATGCACTTTCACCCACCCGAAAATGCACTCTCCTAGCCTTACAGTCCTATTTTGATTCTGATTCCATCAAGTCCAGTTCAACCTACCCAAATTACGTAAAAGGGTGTTGAAAGCCTCAAGCCTCAGTGGATAGAGATCCAGATTTATCCTGGAGGGAAAAGGCAAAATAAAGAATAGAAAAAGCAAAGGGGAAAGGGCTCGCTTTAATGGCATAAAGGTCGACCATTGATTTCTTATTTGGTCGCAGGAGGGCGGGTCGGGTGGGCTGGAGAGGTCGGTGGTAGTCGGCTGAATTATTTATCGATACTCTGTCCGAGCCAGGGCTCTCCGCTCCCTGTCCCCTACTCCGATACCTCAACCACACAGCTTAAAAAAACACCCATGTCCACGAGGCCTGTGTGTATCGATATTGGCCTAATAACCTTTAGTGCACGTCGGGCCCGCACGGGGGCACGCGTGCATGAACACACCGGAAGCATAGGGACGTGCGCACGCGTAGAAATAGCCCATGTTACCCTAAACCTGGCTATGTCCTGGTTGAGCCGCCCAAAACACCATGGAAAAATGGACCTCTGTACAAAATGTCCTATCATTTCTTATTCCCACCGTTTCCTATTCCGTTTGTGCCTCTTTTACTGTTCTTTTTGTTTTTCGGTAAGCCAGACGAGGCGACAGCGTCGCTAACCACATAATCCAGGCGAAAGCCGTTCCAGCTACACTGCTTTCACAATATAATATAACCCATTCTCTCCCAGTCTCTTGAGACTTGAGGGACTGTGCCGAACGCACTCTGCGACCCCAGGGCGTGGTCTCGTTCGATCTTCCAGAGGGCGCGCGAGAGTTCAAAACTTGCGCTGGTACCTTGCTGGCGGTGCAGGACGAGCTGTCATTATGCCAACAGCCAGCTCACAGAGGTGTCAGCGTCCATTTAACCATAGAGTGTAAAAGTTCCTCTAGCCTCCATGATTTAACCCATCAACTTAATCGGTGTACATACATATATACAGAACATTTGTGAGTCAATCATCTGAGCAGATCGCCATGATGCATCCATAAGCTCTGAAAAGAAGGCCCACTAGGCCTGCGCTCATGCTACCCTGTGCCTCACTCAGGGACGGGGCTATGGGCATCATGCTTTAAGCGGCCCTTAAAGGGTTAAAAATCGTCCTTGGCCGGGGTGCTAGGAGACTGCAACCACAACCCACACCCATCATGTTGTCAATAAATGTAAATAGATCGGACAGGATCTGTCTATATTAGAGTCGGTGGTATTAGGGTCCTGGGTCAGATTAAGGCATGGCGTTACTTACGTTGTAGGCGGGTTCCAAAATAATTTGGTATTGTGATTAATGTTGGGATCATGGCGTCCTGTGACTAACAGAGCCTGGATGCCAATAGTAATATGTATTGACCACAGGAATACAGGTTATACATGCCCACCAACGATTCATCACTTGATGCAAGATCCAATGTCTTGCATATATCCAAGGCTGCAGCTTTTCACTTTGCAGCCAATTTAGGAGGATAGAGCGATCACAAGAAAAATGCAAGCCAAAGTCACATCTTGTGAATACAACCTAATGGCTCATCAGCAATCAGGCCTATATTGTTATATCCTCTAATATGGCCCCAAAAAGCTTGAATTTGAACTGACTTCACATATATCCCCAACCCACCCACCCTTTGGCTTTGCTGACTGCTGGATCCTGCAACTGGTGCCCCACTACAACGAACCCATTTATATAGGATGTCGCCGAGGACCAGCGAAAGAATGGCCTCGTTTTCACATTATTCACAGCCACTACTTCCGGTATGAAGACAAGTCGACCAGCATAAAAGTGCGTATGCACTATAAATGCAGTATAGATGCAAATGCCATACGGTAGATAAACAACTACAGCAAACTGTGACTCTAAAGCTACAGTGTGGCCCCCAAGGGGCTAAAAACGACACGGCGACATTTGGTCATTTTGAGGTGACATTTCGACATTGCACCCTTATAAAAGTGACATGTGACATAAGAAAAATACATAAAAGTGACAAGAGACATGCCAGACTTCCAAAAATATGACATATGACGAGAACCAATATTATGAAGTCATTCCCAAAAGTCATCAGAATGCATGTTTGGATATTGAAAATTTCCAAAATTTCTCAGACATTGCCTCTATCTTCGACCTCATGCTTTACAAAATTTAATGTGGTCATGATTTTTCTTTGATATTTCTTTGGACATGCCCCCAACCCTGTGCCATGGACATTGCATAAATATGCTCCTGAGGGCATATCAAAAGCTTTAGACTTCAAGTTTTGACATCTATATTGTAGTGGGCCACAGGGTTGGACCCCCTTTTCAAAATCCTGGATCCACCACTGCATCCCATGGCCAAAATGTGCACCCCTGCCTTTCCTGCATTTGCCTCTGCAATTGCCAGTATGCCTTTCAGTTACATACAAAAAACAAAATGACATATGACATATCCATTCCCTAAAAACGTGACACGTGACCTGAAGCCTTGAATTTTGGCGACATTGTGACATCAGGGGGCACCCCTTGGGGGCCCCTACAGTCAAACTCTTGTTTAGCCTCCTTTTACCTCAGCTGCAGAGGGACACAAAACAGAGATACAGGAGGAGGTCGGTAGAAGGGCTGTAAATGAGTTCTTTGGGAAATGGGTCAGCCTTGGCTTTACCAGAGGAATGTGTGTTAGAACCCAAGAAAGCCTTGTTCCCAAGGGAGGCACAGACAGCTACATTCCCTCAGTCCATGGGATACCCACAACCAATCTCAGAGATGTCCAACACAGGGGTTCTGTCGTTCTACAGGGGTTTAACGCTGGCATTTATTCTAGTCTAGCTTCTCGCAAAGCCTGGATGTTTGGAATACATGCCAAGGATACTCCCTGTCCAGTTCTGTTACCCCAAATGCTCTTACAGCGTTTACATGTGTAGGTGTTAGGTGTATACACTTATCAGAATCTATTACCACTGAATGTGTTATCACAGTCTGGGTGGTCACATACAAGTGCCTTGCTACCGTATCTCCAAGATATAAGTGCTTCCCTGGAGCTGAGTTGCTCATTTATATCGCACTGCATGGGAACAGCTCAATATACTTACAAGGAGCAACCATTTGACAGTCATTGTGTGTATATTTTGTCACAAATGCTGCACCTTCATGTAACAAAATGGACTCTGCCAGAAAACTAATTTATGTTATATCAAATGGCCAATACTCCTTTGAAACTGCAGATACATGTAGAAAGACAATGTCCTAGGCCATGTGAGTATTTGCCCTTGCTTGATTGAAGTAGCTATCAACTCCATTTCGAGCTCTTATCTGCCCTGTAGATAACCGCCAAGAGCAACTCTCTCCAGTGAGTTGCTCAACTTGTAGCCCATTCTATCAATAAACCCTCCAGGTCTACAGGAGTAGCAAAGCGTATATAGAGATTCTGGGGAGTAACTGGGAGAGTGATGTTGAGGACTCCATAGAAGCCAAGACGAAAGCCCCTAGTGCACTGGAGGTCATATTCAAAGGAAAAGCCGTTTTCTTCAGCACTGAGGTGAGAGCTGGTTTCGTCAGCTACTGGTGTGACCTTGCAATTAGTTAACCTTGCAGAGAAAGGTGTAATCATGAACTCTGTAACAATTCAGTCTATCAAAGTCACATTATCCTAAAATCAAAGATCATTTCCTAGACTAGAAGTCAGACCTAGACACGTAGTCCGGCAATATACCTAGACCCTGATTGAAAAAAGCCGATCCCGTAGCCCTGTTGTACGTTGGCCGTCTGTAGCACTCTTCAATGCTACAAAGATGTCCCATCCCGATGACAGACTGCCTAATTCATAGATGACCAAAGTCCAGATTATACTTCAACTGCCTGGGTTGCTATGGTAACAATGGCACTGAGTGGGAATCACAATCTTTGCTGGGAAGATTGTAGTCTGGTTGAAATTAGTGGGAGGACACGAACAAGAGCGGCTGCTCCCTTTCAGCAGCTGATTTAAACTACTTAGGTATACAATGGATAAGCAGTGCATTGTTTTTACATTGTGTCTTTGATTCATCATTCAGTTGAAAAAAAAAATGAGGAGGGAGGCCCAGACTCACAGGGCCCTTTTCATATACTTGCAGCGGCGACATCAAACAGAAGGGCTTTTCACGGGTGGGTGAAGCCTGTGGGGGCCCACCTACTGCCAAAATGACCTCCAACAGGTCCCAGAGGCGAACCAGTGGCGCCAGTAGTGGGACGCTTGGGAATTACCGTCGGCGGCATTCTGTTCACGCCGCCCGGCGAGACAGCTCGAGATATAAGAGCAAAATGATTGGTATGAAAGGTTTATGACTCTGGGGAGCTGAGGGTAAGTCTCTGCCGCCATGCACGGTGACTGGTCACTACGTCTTCCCATAAGTAATAAAATGGTATTGCTTTCAGTGAAAGGCGATTACCTATTGGCTTTTCCCTGCTTGCCGCCCGACGCCTATAGCCTACAAATTACCTCTAATCTGTGTAATTTCGCGGCTTGTGGAACCCACCGCTGGTCTTTACCAAGAAGAAGATTTGCTGATATACAAGCAGTGAGGAATGTTGATGAAACGCCTTCCTCGCCACTTCTTAGCAGTAAGGACCCGGGAGTAAGGAGGTGACTGCTTGTGGGAGTGGTCACTGATGATGCCCACGGCAGGTGGTTGTGCCCCATGCCAAAGGCCAGAGATCTGAGGTAAACTTTCACCTAGAATGAACTCCTAGTGACCCTAGTGAGGTCTTAAGTGAACAATAATAATTGAGTTTGTACCTCCAATCCTCAAAGCATAATAATATCTAGTCAATTTTATTCCACTCCTCTTATTGGACTGCATTAAATTTTCATAACCTTTCTACTGAACGAATCTCTAACCGGTTCACCATGGAAAAAACATTTGGTTATGATATTTTATATTCTTGTAAAATAATAGCTTTCATTGATTCAAGTGATCTTTTATTAATTATTAGGGGGAAAATTTCCTAATGTCAAATTCAAACACTAACTCAAATGTCATGAGACTGTATTCAATACAACCACAAAACACATTTGAAGTAGAGGCAGATGTAGAGCTGAATGTTGCCTAAGGCAGTCAAGGGTACATGGGTGGGATGTTTGAACATGCCTATTATTATCTGAAACGTTGCTTGAAAGGGGAAGGGAAGAACTCCATCCATCCTCATCTGAAGTGTGAACTTATTATGGACAAACCACATCGGTCTGATGCTCTCTCCAGATGAGCAGAAAACAAAGAGGCATTGTTCCTTCTAAACCCATCAAGTTCAAACCTGTCTGTGTCCTTTGTGTGAAATAACCCTAAAATAGGAGAGATTAAAGTGTAGCTTTGATGTCCTTGGTTTTCGTAACAAGGGGTCGGATCAAACCTGTATATCCTGAGAGCATTCAGTCTGATTAATGTACCGTGGACTGCACTAAACCAGTTAATGTGTTGGATCTGACCACTACACTAGGCAGGATACTCTCAGGTGTGATTTCTTTTTGTTTTAGGCTCTGGGCCAAGTACTGCACGCTAGACACCATCAAAGGCTGAAAAAGGACACGGGTGTGAGGGCTGGGGTGTGTCCGGTGCTCCATCAGAGAGATCAGAGAGCAAAGACAATGGAGGAAGATTTCAAAAGTTTCCATTATGGATTCATCCCAGTGTAGAGCTCACGCACTGTGGTGGGAGAAAGTCCCCCCCCCCCCATACACACACACGGAGCTCCATTGTAACGGGGACCTCACAATGCTTGAATGAACCCCTCACAAAAGGCACAGGGGCTGCGTTCCTGTTCACGGAAGTGACGTCACGTCGTGATGAGTACATACCCCGTATGGTGGCGCTCAAAGCGTTTTGCCATAATAACCCCCCAGAGGGGGCGTCGACCGCGGCGGAGCTACAACACAATGTGTAGGGGTCATCGGTTGGTGGGAGGGCGGGTTTAAAATCCCCTTGCCCCTCCACCCCATCCCAACTACAAGCAAAGATAACAGGGGAACAAATCCGAGCGTGACACGCGCCACAGACTTTGATGACCTCATCAAGGCGTTAATGACATACTTCACACAATGTAGATGGCGCCACCGGCATAGAATCCATGATTTCTCCCATTGGCAAAACGCCGGGCAAAACGCACATCCTCTAGACTACTGACCCCATGACCCCCAGCCACAGAGACAACCCTATCCCCTCCCTAGCCTATCCCCTCCCTAGACCCATATATACACCGTTTGACCCGTGGGAGAGTGAGAGACGTCGGGCATGGACGGTCAAAGAAGACGTCACGTCACGCATTTGGCTGTAGTGCCATCTATTGGGAGAAGCCAACGATCTGCTGTGAGAAGGTTATGTAATCTAAGTCAGGAGCTATCCCAAATAACTGGGAAAAAATACAACTAGTAAAACAACACATAACATCAATTTCACTCTATATTGGCAAGGATAATGAAATTTCTTTTCCCTAAAACAGGGATTATATGGCTTCTGATCCTACTTGGCTTTATGCTTCATGTAAAGTATTTGATACATCTGGTCCTTCTTAGGCTAAGCTGGAAGGTACTCCACCCATGTGACATAATTAGCGAGTCCCTGTATGAACCCATCTGGACAGGGATAAGAGGGACATTGTCATCCTAACAAGGCATTGTTGGAGGCTTACAATGGCATAATACAGACCTGAAGGTCCCAGTGGCGTAATTAACCATTATTAATAATCCATAATGTTGCACAACATTAGAATTTGCAATGGTCAATCTGCGGGAGAGTGTGAAGGGAGGGGCATGGTACATGGCAGGATACTATCACAAGGGTATGTCTAAGCCAGGAGCTTCTAAAGGTACAGTGGGAGTAGTTAATTCATATACTTGGTATAGAGTGCACTGTAAGAAGTAGACAGGGTTATTTTACAGCAAAATCCCTTGGCAACTTTGGTTCCAGTACATTTTGCTGTAAATCTACAGGAGGTGAATCACTGTAATTTTACAGAACAATTCAGAGTATTCATACAGTAACAGTCACTGTTCATACAGCAAGCTCATTCAGTTCTACAGAAATATATGCTGTAAATGTGTTGTAGAATTACAGAGAAATTAATGTGAATGGACAGCAAATTTTGCTGTAAATAAACAATAAAATATACTGTAAATTTACAGAAATATTTGCTGGCAACTGAGGTTCCAGCAACTATTGCTGTAAAATTACAGAAACTTGAATTGTAGAATTACAGCAAGGGGTTCTGTTAATCAACAACAAATGTATTGTATATACAGATATGTTATAAAAGACACTGCTATATTCTCTGCTATTGGGGTCAGTTCTTGGTAATCATCCCCATGATAAATTATCATTTATGTGTGCGCTTCATGCATGCATTGATACTATAAACCATGCATGCCTAATGAAGACTATTGAGGGTAAGAGAAGTAGAGAACCATCTCACCCAAACCATTTAATGGTCATTCAGTTTTAACACTGAACTAATCTAAAGGCAGGTAGGTATATGTTAGGTTCAACCCCAGAGTCCAGGGACTTTTATTTCAGATTTAGACACAGTTATGGTGTCATGTATGCATATCATTGGTTGTTCCTAGTTTCCTCTCAGGTAACCTTGTACAATATCATTGGTGCACAATGCTAAATTGAACCTGTTGAGGTTATTATCATATTGCAATTCATTATTAAGCTCTGGGGACAATATTTGATTTGGGTGTGCAATATAAGACTATACATACTAAACATATGGTATACTACTGGCCTCCAGTGGGGAACAGTGCATGTAAGGCTATTTTGGTAAACCCTTTGAAGGGCCACTAGGGTGACTGGTTGGCCTAGGGCATACTGCATACAGAGTAATTATACAGGATCACTCACTGTACACATATATCTACACCAACAATGCCTTGGTATTACGGTAAGAGTCACAGTATTTGAGAGTACAGCACTTCCCCCTGTGAGCTTACAAGAGACATCTCTGTTATAAAACATAAACTTCTTACAGTGTGTATAATCTAAAATTTTGTGGCATACCGATCACTTCTGTCACAGACATACATGTATACTACCACTACTATCACTACGTTTTCCATGGCTATGCTTCTGCTAAACTATATAGCAATAATCCCTGCTGTTGGTCTAGAGGTGTCCCTGATGTTGGTAAGGAGCCCAGTAAGGGGGGGGGGGTATGGTACATTTATCATAAGCCATTGCCAGGGCCAATGCCACACTTACTCTTTGCATGTACTTGGGGTGTCTGTATACATTAATCCATCTTCTCAGTATCCAAAATGTCTAGGCATTAGCTAAATCACATCTGGTCTAAACCAAAATTACAGCAAGCCTACCCATGGATTCGAATCAAGTCTGTGAATTAACATGTGAAACTAAAATGCATTATTTCAAATGGCTTGTTAGACTTGGCAACGGATCAGGCCTTATCATCCACTCTTCTCCAGTACAGTCTCTAGAGCACTCTCACCAAAAGTCAGTAGCAGTAGTTGACTGGAAGGAAGCCAAATCAGCCTCTGGCACTGAGAACTTAGTAGTATACACATACACCCACCACCCTATATCTCGCTCCTCCAGGGTGTTTATATCTAACACCTCCTGTGACAATCTACAGACCGTGTACACACTGCGTTCCTGTGCTACTGATGTGAGGCTCAGTTTACATTTACACCCGGACCCACCAGTCACACTGGGCCCTCAAAGTAAACACCTTTGTCTTATCTTTGCACAAAATTGACTCAGGTCACAACAAATTACGCGACAGCGTCCCAGCGAAGCCAGCCGAATGTATGTGGCTTCCTCCGTGGCTTCCTCCGGTATCAGGTGTTGGGGTTCTTGCTCCAGGGTATAGGTTGTGTAATGTGTTGGGTGGGTACACTATCAGTAATTTTAATGGTATTCTGATATAGGAAGGCTTAAAATAAAACATAGTTAGCCCTTTATGGATGACGTAGCACTTCATTATATTATAGTATCACCAATTTTAGAGCATATACGTATGGAGTGCCGGCAAGTTACTCGCCAGTGCTGCATTCATGCATCGTGCTGAAATGACATATGATGCACCAAAATGACGAGCATGCACTACAATGCACCAAAATGACGAGCATGCACTACAATAGTGCATCCTGAGAGAAAATCATGGAATTTCTTTCGGTCCTTAGGGTTACATTAATGCTTGTTTGCACTCGAGAATGATACTGAGAAAGTATAAATATAAACTATGATGTGTTTAACTCACCATACCAGGAATGATGTCAGAGGTAGAACAGGTACTTACCTGAAAGGTAATGGAAACATTCATTAGTATAATACAAACCATAATCCTTTTTACATATTTGATAAACATTAATCATCAAATTGCACACATATTTTTTACATTTATTAGAGTATTGTAGTGTACTTAATGACATTAACTTCAATAATATGATCACTTCCATTTATAAATGCGGCTTCTGAATATTGTTGACAAACATAAGAATAGGCGTATCCAGTGAATTGGACTCTAGGAAACACTTACAGGGACTGTTTCCAATAATAGTATAGAAGGGAAAAAAAGAGAAAATTAACAAGAGGTAGAGTTGGCAGTACACGGAAATTCACAAACCGCCTTAAGTTCACCTGGCAGCGGGTGCCCTATGATAACCTCTGACCCGCCCCCTACCAGTAGCAGAGCCTCTACTCGTCCACCTGCCCCCTCCTCCCGTCTGTCACTCACCTGAGGGCTCCTTACGTCACGGTACGTCGTCATGACGTACACCACACACCTGGCGGCCCCCACGCCCCTCCCTACAAACACACACCTGGATAATAGTAGCCTTCCTACTGCCTCAGGCCCCTCCCATTATACAAGCTTCCATATCTTGCTAGGGCCTCCCTTTCTCCTTTACTATTAGTGATTTTTTAGTGTCAAACTTTTTATTTAAAACCCCCCTTGAAAACTCTTCTATTGTAAGACTTCCCTGGGTGCAAAAGGAAACCGGCACACGGGGTTCAGAAGGTCAACAGTCACAATTTTAACGGATAGTTATACTATTCTGTTTCAACTAGGCCAGTAATGGGAATGAGTGTGAAAGAAAATATCCACATAACCATAATCAGGTCTATTCCTAAGCCACTCTGCTTGAAATGGGAAATGTGATACACAGACAGTATTGGACCAACATTGCCCAGGGTGGGAGTGAGTGAGTAATAGATGTTTAACGCCATTTCGACAGCTAAGGTCATATTCATGGCGAGAAGCTCATTACACAATTTCACAGAGGATTGTATCAGTGCCCGCGCATATGTGCACCACATACATCCTGAGGGGATAGGAAAGAGGAGAAAAAGACCCTTTTAAGTGGGCTAGGGAGGCCCGCCTAGGGTGGGAAACAGAAAATCACACAAACCCTGATAACATGCTATTCATATATTATCATTTCCATGGGGTCCCAAGTATAAAGAATACATCTATTAGGGATATCTAGATGATACAGGATATGGCTAGATTATCACCCACCCTCTACAATTTTAGCCACTATATCTACAGAGCGCACTGTGGCATTGGGTCGGTAGCCCCTTAGGTTGGGTGTTGATATATTTATTTATATATACAGTACCCAACATGAGCCGTTCTAGATCTGGCACTCACATCCACCACTGATCATCCCGATTACCTGAGGCCGTAGGATGCGATCTGCTCGCCGAGCTGCTCTGCTGTCTGAGCTGCTCCAGGGGTGGGAGGCTGAGGTATCATTACAGCTCCATCTCACAGACCATTCTCACTGCCTCCCATTACGGTTCTCCAGGGTGGCCGCCCATTTATCTCAGTTCCTCTGGCAACCAGTGGCTGCCTTCTGGAGTAGCTCGGACCAGATCTCAGCAAGAGAAGGCGTGCAGCTCAGAGCCCATCCAGAATGCGGGGGGGGGGAGCTGTGTAAAGCCAAAACCAAGCCAGGATAGGTCAAGAGTCCTACTACAGAAGGTGAGCAGCACATATCAAGATCCTAGCCAGAATAGATGAACTGCTCAAAGCCAGGTTCCAGCCAGAGCCCGAGCCCAGCAGAGTATAGATGAGCAACTAACTCAGCCTAATAGGTGTGATTGAGCCTAGTTTGCCAACAGTGGTAGTGATCCATTCATTCTCACAACTGACCTACAGCAGGGGTTTGCATGTAGAAACAGTAAGAAACTCACTTGACCCAGGAGCAGCTCTAAGTAATATAAATTATGGAGTTTGCAGCATCATAATTCTATAACTCATACATATTAGGCCAAGAAAAAATATTGTAAGTTTCCGGTAACACGCTCCAAAAAGTTGAGGTAGGTAGGTCGGATTTTCTTTTTTTTTTTTTATAGTTTTTTTTTTGTTGGCTGAACAGATTTTGACATATCTATTGAATTGTTATTATTGATTATAACCCCACGGATGATCCATTTCATCCCTAACACCAGCCAAACCTTAGGATCTCGGGCAGAAATTCTGGATCCCATGTTTGAACCCAAGCAAAGCCTCAAGATATTAGAAACATGAAATTAATATGAAAAATTATCAAAATAATATGGAAAACTTATGAAAAATATGAAAATGATATGAAAATTTTCTTCAAAAAGTCTGAGGTCGGCCCCCTTTTGCTGAGGTAGGTAGGGTGACCGGAAATAAAACTTTTTTTTGGCCTAATAGAAATGCTGACCAGACAAAGAAGCCATTGCCGTGAACCTCCAGTTGACAGCCATCCTATATTCTGGGTCCTATATGTATATCTTAGTCACACAAGAAATTGGAAGATACCAAGAAGGACATACATTTATGGCTTTTATAATCTTACACCGATGTACCTGTACTGTCTCTGCCTTCATCTTAACAAAAACATCTTTATAATGGTAAACATGTGATACTATTTTGGCGCACCATACTGAAAATAAATCATGTTGTATAGGCACTGGTCATCCTTTATAGATCATGTGTTGATGGCAGCAGAGAACCCCTCTCTATCCTTATCTCCCCTTGATAAGACTGGCTCCACTTCAGTGGCATGAATTTGTTAGAGCTGCCTGTTCTCCCCTGATCCATATCACTCAGCACATCCCTCTGGCTGGTAACTATGGCGATAAGGGTTGGCGTCCATGACCCTGGAGGGTCACCCCAGGGTCAGGAGGGGTCAGTGAGGTGGGTGGACAGGGTGGTGAAATATTCCTGTCAGAAATAGGATTAGAGCAGGGGCAATCTCATAGAGGTGGATTAAGATTACCAAGGTCGATATTTATATCATCTCTAGAGCCGTGATAATATAGACATGTCTGAGGAGGGAGGGGGGGGTTAGGGGGATTGGTTTGGAATTAGATAGGAGAAGATGATCGTATTCATCTTCAGTAAGAGTTGAATGTACTTGTTAACGGCAATTTCCTTAAGGTGAAAATCCTTTACAAAACTGGGCAGAATTGTGAATGTCAAAGCAGTAACAATATGTGGCCTACATATATAGACTTGCTTCTCAACTTGGCCTGTCTCAGTGTGAATATGAACACACTCGGTAATACATCTTTCCCTAAAGGAGAAGGCATAACCCTTGTACTCCAGCAGCAAACAAGTACCAGCCCTTGCACAATAAGAAACCAATAAGCATGTATTCCGCCACCCCTCCAGGTTTCCATAGTAACATCTCAGAACCCTTCTTCTGCCAGGAACCCCTCCAGGCGGTCACGTGACCGTGAAGCCTCCTCCAGGAGCTTCCTACTGGGGCAAGGTCAGGGCTCGTGTGTGGCAAGGTCATGGGGTTTGTAGGCAAGGTCACGGATGCACTGGCAAGGTCATGCATCCGGAGGCAGTGTCTGGACTTTGGCGGGGGGGGGGGGAGAAGATAGAGGGAGGGAGCCAAAATATAGCCTTGTGCGAGCTTATACTACTAGGCTCTGTTGCCAGGTACCCAGCCTTTGTTCTTGGGTTCGATGGTGAAAGCCACTTGCTTCGAGGGAAGATGGCTACACAGGTCTGGTTAGCAGTGCGATAGAAAACTGTGTTGCTTTTAAACCTTGTTCTATGTATAGTTCTTTTTGTAATACCTGATAGTACTGATTTTATGTAAAACTAGAATTGCCAAATCTACAGTACTGTATATTAATATAATTATGCAAATATTGTTTGTTTTCTGTTGTATCCAATACATTTAGGGCATTAGAGTTATCCTGTGCATTCTATGGATATTTACATAAAGCCTTGGCTTTAAGCATGGAAGAAGTATAAGAGTAGCGGTGTGTGTGGAGGGGGTTGAGAAGGATGCCTTCACGCAGATTCATTCACTCAATCTAACCTCCGCCCTGGAGGAGCCCCCTCCCCTACCATACCTTCAGTCACATCTGACTATAACCATACTCAGTCCCAGGAAACCAGGAGGACCTACACTTAGTGCACGTCTGGGGGCCTTTTCATCTTAATTGAATTCAGGTGACCATCAATCACACAGTAAAGTGGGCGACATGTTTTATAGGCCTATAATGCACGCACTTGCCTGCTTTTCCCTCATCCCTGTCTGAAAGGGTATTGGTACTGCATGCACGTGCATGGGGGCAGCCAAGACAAATGATGCCCACAGGAGTTTCCTATTGAGATTCATTCACGTAGGACATTTTTATCACTGGTTTATAGATATGGAGCATATCTACACGTGGGATTCATATGTGATTTATGTATGATTTTATATGCAGTAGTCAGGGCTCCCTTGGTGAGATTTGTTATGTAATATATCATATGCCCCTAGGGTGCTAGGTCCAGGAGTAAATAGTGGTTTACAATGAGAACTTTATGCCTTGTTAATAGAGTGTAGAAGGTGCCTGAGGCCATGGTCAGCGTGGGCCTGGGCTGTTTTCATTTACATTTTGTACCACCTTCCTAATGCATGTACACATGTAGAGTATAAAGTGGTCTTATTCCTCCCCTGTAAAGCCAATGAGAGAACATTTCTATTGGTTTGACACCTGTGTCCTATACTAGCAATGGACCTACCGACCTGAGTCCATGGAGAGAAATCAGTTTTTGATATTCTGAGTTGGGATGGGGAGAGCATTGGCCAAGTAGTTGCATTTACACTGACAGAATGTGCATTTAGAAAAAAAAAATAAGTACCAGTGTTCAAGATTTCATTTGTGTAAGTTATGTCCACCCAAATTCCCAGGTAGAAGCTAGTTAATAAAAGTATAAATTTAACGACCGACACGTCTACTGAGCGTGCGTGTGAACGGACATTCTGTCCATTTTACTTCATTTTAATTAATTCACTCTTGTATATTGTCTCTTTTTCAAAGTTTAGCTTCCCTGCAGTATTTGTACGTCATTCCTCTGATCCCCCTTGAGGCTTAGTCAATATAAGAGTACCGGATGGGCATACATGTATATCATATTGGCTCGTTCTGGTATATGAGATCAGGCACTCATGTATCTTCAAGTTGCTATCTCAAACAGTCTTCATATATAGTGCAAGCTGGCTATTCGATTATCGAGCATAATATTTATATGCTTCATACATGTATCACCTTCACACTGGACGCCTATTCATGGGTGACCTTTTTAAAAACCCCAGACCCTTATAAGGGCCATAGAGGGCCATGTCTGTCTAAAAATGATTATTCTTGTAATGAATTAGAGAGGATCTGATGGACAGTCAGCTACAGTGGCAGAGTAGTGCCTTGTGTGCTATTGCCTTTTACTTCTGGATCTTTACAATCAAACAAGTGCAAATAATACCCATACCTGCAAACTCGAGGCAAGAAAAAAAAACTGAGCCTGCAAAACCCACCGCTTTTTCTTTGAAAACGAGGCTGGAGAATGTGAATATAGGGGGATCTGCGGGGGGGGGTCCCCCCACGGGCCCAAGAAATTTTGTAAATCTAGAGGCCAAATATATATATTTAGGCTGTTCTTGAAGACGTTTGTTACCCTCAATTTAGAATTTTACCCCGCTATATAAATGTTAAAATGAGATCTCATTGGAATTGGATGAATCATAAGATTGACCCTGGTGGATCTTAAAAAAGAAAACCGAGAAAACAGAAAAAAACCTGAGAAAACTGAAAAAGACTGAGAAAACTTTAAAAAAAAAAAAAAAAAAAAAAAATGAGGAGTTTACCATGTCAGTACATTCAATAAGAGGCTATACTGTATGTAGGCCTTTCCTATCACTCAAAGAAGCCATGCTACAGCTCCAAGCTCTCTTCAGACAAATCTGAGATCGGAGAAGGGAAGGGACAGAGATGGCTGTGCCGGCAGCACGTCTATGCTACTTCCCAAAGCTTGAAGACAACCGTGTCTAATGCACAGAGCAAATTTTTGTCCTGCCAATCGTTGCAGCAATCTAACGCCATTTACAGCGATTATACCCTATCTTAACTTAGATCAGCGGGTTCTCTGTCTCCCTTTTGAATTCCCACGTTGATCACAGGACCAGTATAATATACTTAGATTACCTATCAAAGGTTGCCCACATCCTCTATGGAAGGTTACATAATGGGGAGTTGGTGGGGTGGTCGACTAGACAGTTTCAATTTAAATCTCTTTAATGTCTGGTCAGACCTGTGCCGACAGGGATGAATCTAAAGCTATTATCAGTTTTCAACAGGCAATGGCATGAGGGTGGGTACTTCACATTCCCACTGGTGAGTCCAGCCTGTGATTGAGGTATACATACCCCCACCCTTCCCAAACCACCCAGTTTGTGCAGTAGCCCTACATCTGAAAGCAACAGCTACCAAAGCTGCACAGCACACATATAATTTTGCTCCAGGGTTGGGAAAGGTACCTACAACTACTTTGTAAATCAACGTACATGTAAATGGGACCTTTTTATATCAGAAATAGCAAGAAAGGAATCACTACATCCAGGGTAAATCCCATTGGACATTTGTTAACCATTACTGTATTATACAATGAAACACAACAGTCATTACACTGGACAAGGCTCCTCAGAGTGATATACACTATAAAGGGGAGAGCACATGTACATCCCCGTGCCTTTTTTTACTCTTTTAGCCTTTTTACAATCGTTCTGACAGAGGGGAGTGTGCCTGCCTGTTGACATGGCCAGAGGTTATTCCTTTGAATTGACGTTGGCCCCCAGGTGCTGAAGCTTCCACTGCCATTCAGTAGTTGTGTTCGATGTGAGCCAAATTACAACTCACGGACCAAGGCTTACAGTGGATCTAGACTACCAACATGCATGGTGGAGCATCAAGGAATATACCAGTATACTGTCTATTGAGAATAGCCTGGCGCTGTATACTTTGGAAACAGGGCCTAAAATCAGAACATATGGACTAGCATTGGAATTAATAAAACGGCAATATGTTTTTTATATCAATCGTATGACTCCATGAAGCTAGCAGTGAGTGAGTGAGTAATAGATATTTAACGCCATTTCGACAGCTAAGGTCATATTCATGGCAAAAACTACTTACACAATTTCACAGGGGAATGTGTTGGTGCCCGCACATATGTGCACCACACACATCCTGAGGGGATAGAAAAGAGGAGAAATAGACCCTTTTAAGTGGGCTAGGGAGGCCCTGGAAGCTAGCAGTCCATATCCCTATAAATTCTGTAGATCAAGGCACACAGGTATAACCTATATGTATACTGGAGTAGACTTACTGGGCATAGTATCCTTGAGTATGGGTCAATAGGCCTGTGTATATGCATCTTCAGATTCATAGAGATTCAGGCAATATGGGTATCCTGTAAACAAGGCACACTACAATCATGAATATTCATAAAACATAATAGGAATGTAGCCTTGACAGAGAACCAGTACCTCACTGACATATCCAGGTCCCAAACCATCACATATGGCGCCTGGGTAGGTAAATAATAGGTTTGTTGTCTGATATTCTGATATTGTTGGGGCCACTGAGGCAAAGCAGCAATGAAAGCCCAAGCCTTAAAAAGCCCACTGTGTTATTAACTGGCCATCAGAATAGTGTCATAGTAATAATAAGTCATTTCCCAGTGTTTCCTATCCAGTTCTAACCCATCTAATAATACAATATAACTGTGACTGTGCACACACATAAATCCTGGTGAAATAGCACTGGGTGGAACCACAAACACTAACCGAGTCCCATTGGGAGGTGCTCTGAATGGATTTGCTTTTGATAATTTCACTTTGAAACTGCTTGGCGCCAACCGCCAGTCAGGCCTGTGCTAATATTGACAGTGGGACTGAGCAGAGGGAGTAGAGTGTGGAGAGGATTGGATACTCTGTATGTGGGGATGTGGGAATAGGGAGTGTGGGGATCAGACCAGATCTGTTAACATCAAACACCAGTGGCGGGGCTGGGAACACCATTGTTTTCATTGCCATTGATTGGAGTTTACCTTTGCAAATGGCTTTAGCTGTATATCCTGATTTAGACTCTTTCTCTGCCTTTCCCTTCACTCAATACCCAGCTTTATAATGGACTGAATCCCAAGTCCACACAAAGAATCATGGAATAGAATGAATGGCACTCAAAGCCTGTTTCCCTTCCCCCATTGCAACTGCAGCCATATATAGAGCTGGCTGTCCCTAGGGAAGAGGCCTAGGCCTTGGGCCTCTTTATACTCTTTATAATTAAGGTGAATGGTATTTGTATGAGAGCCCTATGCCTACAAAGGCTACAGGGCACTTTCTCACTCTCCTTCCCTTCCTAAAGAAAAACTTGAGAGTAACTGTTTTCCCTTGAGGTCAAGGCGTGCGAAGATTTCAATGTAGCATAAGTATCAGGCTCAGCTGCTTGATAAAAAAAAAGTAAATCGTCAGAAGAAAGTTTTTTAAATATCAATGGATGGATGTCGGGTAATGATAGTCTTCTATGAGGCTACCCTCTTGTCCTTTTTATATTTGCATATGCAATATATCACAGAGACCTTTAGCAAAGCATGAAATAAAGGTTAAAGGACAGAGGCTGAGTAGAGACTTAAAAGGGGCTTTTAAGTCGCTCCTTCATTATGCATGGCTTTTGAAGTTTTGTAAGGAGGAAAGTCTGAGATTCTAAGATACCATGGAGAGCTGGGCACAGCTTGAGACACAGGAGGAGCCATAGGTTAACCCTTTAAGGCCAGCACATAACAGCATTGCACATATGCTTCAGTCGCCATGGATGCATCCCTGGGGAGAAACTAACCAGGGCTGCATCCATGCATGTTAATTCTATGAGGTTGTTGCAGCCATGATATCCAAATACAACCTTGTCGATTTATTCACCGACGACATATTAGAACATCATGCCATCAACCACTCATGCTGCCCCAAGGCATCCTGCTGACCTTAAAGGGTTAATGCTCCAGTGTGAGGACTAAGATCAATGAGACTTCAGAGGTACAGTCCTCCTCTTCCCTCGTCCATGGGTCAACCAATCTGCATTCACCCAGCCCTATGGGGATGACGTAAAAGGCACTAAAAGGAAAGTTACTTAAAAGAGAATTGGGGAATTAAACTTAGCAGTAACTGCCTTTTTTTCTCCAATTGGTCTTAGCGCTGCCTTTCTACTGTGATCTAAAGTACACATGTGGCAATGACCAAGGACCTTATACATCAACTTGTAATGGCTGCACAATTCTGTTATCCAGAAACTAACAAAGATGCCTTCTATATGTGAGCAGATGTACTATAAGATAAAAAAAAAAAAAAAACCTCTTATGCAGCATCCATGATTAACTTTAACCTTTATTCGTTACCATAATGCACCAACACAGTATAAGTAACTCACCAAGAAGGTGCTGGATGTTAGGAATAAATGAGGGTAGGCGTGATGTATGGATGCAACACTGGTAAGACTGGTTAGTTACTCCCTTATATTGAATTCATGCATCATGATGACAATGGGGCAGGGTGCATGAAATCACCATGCAGCTGTTTGTATCACTTCTCCCCATATGCCTTGTGCTATGTGAAACCACTGGCAGTATCAGTAGAACCCTTTCCAATTCAAGTCACAGAGGCAATAGGTTTTAGCTTTCTGTGATTGAATCCTTCTCCAAAAGCTGAAACCACATTCATTACCGACCCTGGGTGGTCAGCCAGCTTGCACCACCCTGGTTACAAGGTCATGTTCTGAATTAATGCCGGGTCAGCTTACACCCTCCAGCCCTTGAGGACAGATGGCGCTGCTGGCACCCAGTCTCACATGAATAGGGCAGACCTGGTGCAGGTGACACATGCCTAGACATCAGGGGGAAGGTGCTAGGTAACAGTACATACCTAAGGGGAAGGTGCTATATGGTCAGCACATTGTTAAACTTTGCTGGGTGCTACTTAGCAACTAGATGTTGCCGGCACCTTTGAGTTTACTATCAAGCCTTCTATTCCCAAAGACTGGTCAGTAACTTCATCTCTGCACTTCTAAGTTACAACATATACTACATGTACAAAATGTGCATAATTGAAACTCCAAAAGAATAGCCTACGATATCCAAACCACTCGGTCCAACGGAACAGTTAATAATTTAGAAGATGGTAATCATTATGTTATGTACACTATTTAAACATTTACAAAAATACTGACCATCATCTTAGCATCATATATATATAATCTTTCTATGAGAAAAGGGCACCCATACTCCAACTATTGTGATAGGCTGAGTTATCAAAGACGATCTAGCCCAGGCACAGTGCTGGAATTAGCATCAGTAGCTGCATGGAGAAGTGCACTCCCGAGCCACACAGGCTTATCAATTATTTTAACGGGGAGGTTCATAATTCATGGCTCCTTTATGGTAGGCCTAATGGAACAGCAGCACGACTAGCTAGCTGGTAGAACTGGGATGGGTGCAGGCAGGCCAGTGCTGGGCAGAGAAAAGGGACTTCATCATGATATTGTTCTGCCAATGCTGTGAAGAAAGATTGCTGGGGAAATGCCATTAAGGCCTCTTTTACTATAGGGAGGGATTAAATTAGTGAGCACATTTACCTCTCATAAAGCTACCCAGTAGTCCTGAAATGTTCAGATTTAATGTGAGGTATAATGTACGGTAAGCATCCATTGGGAAACCAGTGGGCAATCTCTTAATTTTGAAAAGTGTAAAAGGTGAAGAATGCTACATACATATACAAATGTAAACTTGTAAACTATGTCCACCTATAAATCAGGTCCAGGTATCTTCTTTTATGCTTTTTGATTTCCCATATTAGTATCTCACATCAGGAGTATGGAATAGCCGCTGCGGGTGTACCTCTGCCTTTAACCCATGTAATTAGGGAACACACTCAAAGCACCGGTTCCCTTCTTGAAGGATGAGGCCAGGCTTTTCTCAGAAGGGTCCATGCCCTGGATTTCTTTCTTTTCATGTTTTTGTGTGGCTTGCGTGAAACCCGACCATGAGAAGTGAGGGGAATGGAGGAGGGTGGAGGTGTCCTCTACTTGTCGGGACCCGGCTCAGGTCGCATAGCACCTGTCTGATTCCCACCCTGGAGGAGAGCTACTCCTGCAGATGATGCTGGACCTCAAGGAGGAAAAGTGGAAGTTGGAAGGGAAATGACACATTAGCATCTAGGGCGCGGACATGAGAGATGAGGGTGTGTTTTTTGATGAGTCAACGCATAATGAAAGAGAATAATGGGCTTAGTAGGCAAGTGAAATTCTACTTAGATAAATTATCATCAACTTTGAATATAAAACATAATGAAAGGGAAATTTCAGCACTAGCGAAAAGAATTCCTTTAATTTAAGCAGAACAAATATATTCTCTGGGATCCAGCACACTAGATGCCCTTTACTTGTGGTGAAGGCACTAAGAAGTACCTGAAATTCCATTGCAGAAGAAGGAAAAGAGCAATGGCCAACAAAAACAGTGACCAGGTCAATGTCTAGAGTGACAGAAAAGGCTGGGGCTAGGGCTGGTGACCCGTTCAGCTGAGGCTTTGACGGCGTCCACCCCGCCTCTGACGGCCACCCGACACCCTCCCGAGCACCATTCTGAATCATTTCAATTAACGATGTACCTCGAGCGTGGTATTCACGTATTGTGTTGCCACTAGTGTGAAAAATGGTCTGATCCCAGAAAGAAGTGGAGGGTATGGAGGTCGTTCCTGGGGGTGGCACATGTACACAATGGACTCTGCTAGAAAAATATACTGGGATGCCAGACACTGGTGCATTCCTGACATTGGTGTATTGTCATCCCCTCTGATGACCGCGATCTTGACAAAATTTGATGCATAAATTCGAACAATGGTACTTGCTGCTATATTATTACTAAAAGGCTACAATATTACCTGAGGGTTGGGGAAGGAGACTGAATCAGACCCCAATAAGGGATGGAGATAGGACCTAGGGGTGGGCATGGTGCCTCTGGGCGTCATGCCCATATAAATCACCATAATACAACATTCAATATTAGGGCAGCATTATAGTCCCTGAATGCAGCAATGGGGAATTACTAACCATGGCTGCATCCACACATCATGCTCACAAAATATGATGCAGTAGACCACTATGCTGCCTATGAAGACCTAAGACCACAATGGATATCAGGAGGTGATTATAAGGGGCAGTTATCAGCTCAGCATGTCTAGTTGGGGTCAGAGGGGTTAATAGTTGATGGTATCAGTGCTGTGTGGCTACGTACAGGTGTGTGATACCAGGTAGGGTGCAGAGATAGGGGTATTACAATGTCTGTATGACCACCATCAGCCTCAGGTGGGAGGCCATGGCGGCAACATAGGGGGCTTCAACAGGTGCTACATTCTATAGGCCTTTGTGAGAAAAAGAGGTTCTTGTTCCAAGTTCTCAATTTTCTTAAGGTTAACTGAAAAACAAAAAATGTCATGGAAATTCTATACTGAAGACATGTTGGAGGAATTATAATCGGTACTCCTGTCTCATTTGCACCAAATTACATCGTGTTTAGCTCAATAACAGGGGTATTTGACTGTAATTGACTACTCCACCCTAGCCTCTTTTTAAAACAGCTAAAATTGGATTTCCTTTCTGAGAATTTATCACGTGGAGAATCCAACCCCATTGAGAGGAGCATTGTGATCAGTTGCATTGCGTACTTATACCTTATCCCAACAGTCATTTGTATGTCAGTGATTTAATCCCAGTACCCTGAACTAGGGTTGCCAGAACCCTAGTATCAACATCCTGTTTTTACACACTCTGGCTAGCCACTATCAGTAAACCACCGTTCTATTTCTGCTCAAACCTCGATTCGATAACTCCTAAAAGAAACACGCTATAATGCTTCTTTAACCCTACAAGGATAGCATGGTATACCTCAGGATTCCATGTTATTTTGTCACCATAATTCGAGTCTTCTGATGGCATTGCATTGATACATCAGGTTTTGGGAGCTTATGAGCCTGGTAGGGGACATTACGACCAATACACAAAAAACATCATGACGACAAAGGGGCACAAATTATTTCAGGATGCATTAAAGCTCTATGCCGTGCATCCATCCCTTTTCATGGTTAATCATCTGAAATATTCACCATCTTAGCATCAAGTCATCCTCAGTTTGACAAAAGGCCTTTTCCTCATTTTATCAAGCTTACCTCATGGGCGTGGAAAGCAGGGGGGACATGCCCCCCCCCCCCCACTTTTGGCCAACTCCTCAAAAGGTCAAAACTAAAAGGTCAAGCAAAGGGAGGTCAAAAATTGCAGAAAACCCCCCTGGTCCCACCCACTCTGAAACTGCTTCCCACGCCCCTGTACCTGGGATTTCTATAAATACAATGTATGCACAAGTTACGTTAAGAGACTTGAAGGGCAGTTGAGCTGTCTGAAATAGAAAATTGCTATGTGTTGCCTGGGCAGTTCCTCTTATCTTTTCCAACTAAGAAAGACTATCCTGATGGTGTCCAATTTGCTTAATACCTAGACCTGGACACTGTGGTCTGTGGTTAGAGTATACAGGTTGCTGCTGATGTCAGACCTGAGCAGACGACATTTTGACAAGTGGACAGCAGACGACAAATGGATAAGTTATTACTGGGTGACCTCACCCTCATGTTTATGCCATCTGATCTACAATTTTTGTAATCAAACCTCCTCCTGTTGCCAAATCCATTCACTCAAAAATATATCCACCCCTTCTTGAATCACTTAGATATGGAAGTTGAAAAGTCTGGTTCAATTAACCTATCTTTCAATACAATAGGCAAAACCTCATACACATATGCATTTATATCTGATTCTGGGATTCAAATCCCGGTTACAATATTCAATTGACCGTTTTCACTGGGTAGAGATAGCTCAGACTATTACACTGGGTAGCACAGAAGACCAGTATACATTTGTACACTTGTTGACACACTATCAGAATGGACCCAGACGTAACGACGTTCTCCATTCATTGAATATTACGCAGTAGACCGCGGGCTACGACAGGCCCCAACTTTTTCATCTCTCCCAGACCTGACAAGAGCTTCCCAGGCCGGGGGCTGGGATGGCCCACAGCTATCATCATGGCACATGGTGGTTTGGGGTCTTACGGTGGTCTATACAGCCTGCCTGTACACATAATAATAGACTACTATGGACCTCCCTTTATCTGGCCATCGAACTGAGCCAAGCTCCAGGCGAAAAATCAACTATGGGCAATGGTTTGTAATGAGAGGGAGGGTGTAAGAGTGGGGTTTGGGGGAAGGGGATAATATATATATATATATATATATATATATATATATATATATATATATATATAGCTCACATAGCCATTATCAGATGGGGGCCGCCATTAGACCCCGACGGCACTATGACTAACACCTTCAGCCCCCGACTCCGCAGTATATGCCAGGGATGCCTCCCATTGGTCAATAATACAATAGCCATGTGCCGTATACATATACATCCATCCATCCTCTGTAGCCTTTATGCAATGGATAAACAGCCGCGACGACACCGCTAGCCTCGATGTGACAACTAGCAGTGTCGCAGTGATAGTTTTCCCACTATATGTTGGTATCGAGGCAGACAATGGTTTTCGATCGATATCCTGGATTGTGTTTAGGTCTTCTGGGTGAAAGTGATATAGGGGGCGAACTGTAGTGGGCGATGAAAAGCCAATGTTGTAGTCAACAGGAATGGATGCTGAACTGTGATCGAGTGAAAGGGAACAGATTCAGTGCACGAGATGGTGCTATGTGATATAATATCATACCGGTGCATGTATATGATATCGACCCTTAGCAGGTTGTTCCATGGGCGCCGCCATTGCTGGAGCTTATTACCAGCGAGTTCTACCGATAACACCTATCAGATGGGTACCAGTTGGCCCCCGACAGGGCCGCAGTGAATAGTTGGGATTATCTCATTGGCTAATAATTAAACCTGCTAAGTCCGTTATGCCTGGTACTCTTACTTAATGGCCAGGTAAAAGTGTCAAATGCACTTCCCATAGTGGGAAAAGAATGAGGTGGCTTGAGGGCAAACAATGTCAGCAATTATCTCATTTTAATTCAATTACCCCTTACCAATACGCTATTACTATGGGAATCGCCAGAAGGGAAAAGCAAAGACATCAGGAATCAGATAAGAGCTTTGTGTGGGCTACATTCTCCTCTTTTCTGCTTTCTATTGCGACTTTCACTTGAATCCTATGACTTCTAACATCACCAACAATCAAAGACCCCTCTGTGGATGAAACATCTTCATTTCGTCCATTTACAAATTTTAATGAGGGTCCAGAGTGGGGAGTAGGGGACATGTGCAGAGGGTATTGCTTTAATTGATAGGCACTTTCGTTTTGCAAAACGCCGGAAGAAACGTGTCAAGTCTTTATGGGGGACATTATTTCTCCGGAAGCACATGGGAGCGTTGTCTCAGCTTTGTCTCAGCTAATTCGAGAAGGAGGCTCTCTCAGTCACGTGTGTGGGTCCTATAGGGAATTGTACCACTGGCTGTTGGAGTCTCTATGTAATGGCCCCCCATTAAGAGACACTAACATCTTGATGTTCTTTTTTCCTGCACTTCTCCTCTTGTCTCCCTTTTTAAGGTGCCTCTTGAAACAGACCCATCATACTGCCAACATAAATCTCCCATAAGAGCTGTTTCAGAAGAAAAGACCTTGAATTGAACAAATCAAAAAACGTCCCATCTAATGCAAAGGACATTGTATGTTTGTCGGTTAACATAAATGGGATACATTTACTGGGGAGAAAGGGGTTAAACAGAGGCGTAAGTCCTGTGCCCTAGGATAGCTAAACTGTGCTTAAGAGACACAAAAAAAAACAGTATAGTAGTACATGGCCAAATTGATGGCAAAGTTGATAACATTCCAACCCCCTTTTCCTGTGGGGTAAAATGGCCCTCACTGCCAGCTTGTTCAGACATCGAGATATTTTTGCTAGGGTATCAAAGGATTGATTATCCTTCATTGCGTCGTTTGTAATTAAATTGCCAACATGGAGAATTGAAGGAGGACATGTTACAAGCAAGGCCCCATTGAGAAGGAGGCAGACTCTGCAGGGGAAGGGGGCGGACTGTACATAATATAAAGCACACACGCCCCGCCTATAGTGAACAGCGCTTAGGCCCCATGCTGATCTCTACTATTTAACCCTTTAAGGAAAGCTGAGTGTTTCTAATATACTGTAGGTCCTTTGACTATGCACGGTACCAAAAGAAATCTAGCACCGGTGAATATCTTTTCAATGATAGATTGATGCATTATTCTGATCCCAAAAATGTGATGAGATGCACCAATGCAATACCAATCAGTTAGTAGTGTGCATATCCAGGGGCTCTGTTTCCATGTATGACAACAAATCAACGTGATGTATACATGCTATCCATAAAGGGTTTAGACTGGAGACGAGACCTCTATAGCCCTCTAAGGGGAAATGAACAAGAGCCCACCTCTACACCTGTACACTAGGTCTACCTATGGAGGCAGGTCTTTACCTATTACTTGTACCTTTGTATTGGGACACCCACCTGTGGCTATGTATTATACACCTTCCTCCTGTACCTCAGCAACACCTGGCCATCCTCCTACCTGTACCTCTCACCTTTACATACCTTAACCCTTTAATGGCAACACAATGTTTTATAGTTCTCTTCTGTTATCAGAGTGCATAAATGCAACCATATCAGGTAACCCACAACATCATAAAATTGCTGATAATGTTGCCCACAGCAGTTATTACAGCAGGTAATTCGTCAGCGCTGCATTGATGCATCATGACAAATGAAGATGCATTGGTGCATCATGGCAAATGGTGATGCATTGAGGCATCATGCCACCCTTATAGAGTTAACATGTTAGCACCTCCTCCTGTACCCTCATTACCCTTAGCCCTCCTGACCAGCCCCTGACATGTGCACCACCTTGTACATGGCCACCATTACCGACCCCTAACCTCCTCTCTACATGTTCATCCTCACTCATCCTTCAACCTTATACATGTAGCAATCAGTGCTAACCACCCCCTCTCTTATACCCCAAACCACCTTCTATGATCCAACTGTCTTCTACCTTGTAAACCTTCACCTCCACTCACCTGTTCTACCCATCTTATGCCCAAACCTCTGTCCAACCACACTCATGCCCCCAAAAAGAAATTCCTAACACCCTCGCTTTAGAAAGGCTGATTGAATTAATTCCCCGGTCTTTGGGAAAGGAAGGGGTCGAGTCTGGACATCATATATGGGGCCCTTGATGGGGGGTCCCCAATGTCCCATGTCGATTTTAAGAAATGATCATGTCACTGTGTCGATTTTAAGAAATGTCCATGTCACTGTGTCGCTTTTAAGAAAGTGCCAATGTCCCATGTCACTAAGCTCAAAAATGGCCATGTCGCCATGTCGATTTTAGGGGTCTAGGGCCCTATATATACAGGCACCCGGTGTATTGATGAAAATAAAAGGTGTACCGCTTTGTAGGTTAAGAAAAATACAATCCACTCAAGACTTCTACCAATACTTCCATTCTTGCCTCTATCTTTCCATCTACAAACTTTGTAGACCCTCTATAGCTAAAGACATCACTCTAGGTCTACCTATATTCATACATATTGACTTTTTATCTAGAACTTGACTGACTACATCCTGTAGGTCCCACCTGTAAATGTAACTACCTGAATCCCACCTGTCCAACATGCAGACCCCCAGCAGTCACTCCCTCAGCCCACCGGACGGAGCTCTCCACCTTGAGAGGTAATAAAGCTCATTTCCGACACTGATGCATGGCTCGCAGGCCGCCAGGGGGCGCGACACCCCTGACCTTGACGATCCTTGTTTGACCTTGAAGTTGACCCCTGGGTCGTGAGGTGTGTTGTAAAGACTTAGGGAGCCAGCAGGTTAGGCCAGCTTTGGTTAAAGCCACCCCCTTCCAAGCCCAATCACCCATAGGCTATATCTATACCTTCTCAATCCAATCCATTAGTACCATTGTCAGGCCTTATGTCAACCACAAATGTGGCCCTATAAGTCAGCATAATGGTTGTGGAAAGTGGAGTCATCTCATTTTTACTTTCAGAGGGTGAAAAACAGACACTGAAGTATCACTCAAATGAGATCTGTGAGATATGGAGACTCAGGATCCCCATTTGGCAAGGGAATGCAGTCAACGATAAGCACCCTATTTGGGGCCACAGGGTCATAAGCATTGCCTTCAGCCAGGTGTAACACTCTACAGTAGCAAATAAGGGGCTTAAGTGCCATTTCCCATATCTCAGGGTCATTTGTCCTTCTCTGATATGATCTGGTCACCAATGCAAGGTTATCCTTTACACCTGAAGGTCAGTTTAGGACATCCCAAGGTCAATTGTAGCTCACAAAGGCCAACCACATTCTTTTCAAGTTCAAAAGCTGTTGCTATGATGTAAAATGCCAAAAATCCTACTAAATTCCAGTTCACCGTCGAGGATACTACTAACGGCCCTAGATTATTTCCTCACTTTTGATCAGCTCAACATATTGATGCAGACAACTGTTTGCCCTATTCATTGAGATTTACCAGTTTATTCAGACAGATGTGTAATAATTCCCCTCTTCTATTCCCAATAAATTAAGCAGTTAGATGCTATCATTCACCATCCCTGACTAAGGGGTGTAACGACCTGGGAGGTATTGAGGCAAAGACATCAAAGCTACTTTTGATAAACGGATTGCACAATAAAATATATGCTCATTGAAAAAGAGCTAGCTAAAAGATGTGGTCTCAAGAGGAGACGTGACTGCGATGTTTATCTATACAGGACTTCAGTATGACATAAACCTTCCTCTCATAATATGGACTTCAGGTGAGCTTTTCTGAAAAAAATAAAGAGATTTGACTTATGAGAAATTGCATAGGGTAGAATCTCATGTGATTTACGCTAATTCCCTCCTGGAGATTTCATGTGTCCGATCTTATAGGTGATGGGCCTTGTCCCTCACATAATCAGGGCTCGATAGATCCAATAGTAACTGGCAGGAATAGGTTGCGTTTGGTGGATAACTTTATGCAAGGGGTCTTTTATACCCAATGCGCATAATTCTATGTGGCCTAGGCATTGGACACAGGTATTAAATTTTGTAGAGCCCCGATAAAATCAGTCATTTATTACTCAAGCTCACATAAACCTTTTATTATGTCCCCCCTCCCCCCAGTAAAGCTGGTATCTCATAACTAATTTACAATAGAGTGACCACATTCTTCTTTAACATTTATCATGATTCCAAAATCAATCACTGACCATAATAAAACCATAATCCCTAGTCCCCATCCGATAATCCAGACCCTATACTCTCATCCTAAAATCTTCCGCCTTTATAATATGCACGGCATTCCTTTTGCCTATAGCCCCACTGCTAGACCCCGCCCTTGTCTATACCCCATCCTTCCAGCCCTACCAAATCGACACCAGCCATATCCCATTCCAGCCTATCAGTCTCTTCTACCCCTCCCTAGCACACCCCCACGCCCTTACCGTCAATAACCAGCTCTTATCGGCCAGATAGCATCTTATCTTGGATCAGATTGAGGTGGATCAGGACAGGACGGATCTCTTGCCTGGATCTATAGTTGGATCCATGGCCACAAGCCTGCTGCTGGGGCTGGGTCGGTTTCTTGTATACCTTGTCCAGATCCCATTTCATATCTAGGGGGTTTTCATAAACTTTATGCATGTTAGTGTCGTCATCTTTTGGAATTCTTTTTATAATTTTTATGATTACAAATTCTCCCAGAGATTGGCACCGTAACGTGGTCAAAAGATTGCTGAATAGATAAAGAGGCACAATCCTATTATAAAGTTGATTATCAATGCAATGCTATATCAACCAATGTCTCCAAAAATCTTTGGATCTGAATAGAGTGCAGTCCCCTATCTTCCCACCCCTGAATGGGTGATTGCCTTCATTTCTTGCTTCATGCTACCCCTCCTGTACAAGATGGGATACACCTGAGGGAACGTTCAACAATTACGTCACTGCTTAGGAGGTGGGAGTGGGGGTCTTTGGGTTCCTCTATATGTTCTACAAAAAGAAGTGACAAGGGGGTGGGCGGGTCCTGAAAAATGCCTAAATACCGGTGACATAATTATTGAACGTTCCCTGAGCTGACGTCATAAGGGGATGACTGCACAGTTGCACGTATCAAACTACCCTGTTGTGCGAGTCTGAGATGGCCTGATAAGACCCCCACACATCAGATTACATGATCAGCATTAATTAATGTCTCCTTGCTACCCTTATATAGCTGATGGTTCTATATATCTGGTGTATGGTAACAGGGTAAGGGGTGACTTACGTTGAATGGGAGAAGAAGACTTAGGAATGTGTCGTACATCTTCAATTTAAGTCAATGAATAGATGGGTGGGGGTGATGCATGGTATTGAACCACAAGGCCTGGTCTATATAGGGACCATACATTGCTATAATACTTCCCTAAGCCTCTGACAATGCAATATGAACTGATCAATTAATGCCCTCGCCAATGTATCAGATATGCAGTCTAGATCAAAATAAGAGAAGTGTGCAAAGATTACATCATTGGTCAGGGGATGTTATTAGTTCTCTCAACTATCTTTATAATTTCTATTACATAATTAACCGTTTTCTTGTCCTGTGTCCTACCAATTTTCAGCCTTTATACTTTCTAAGCATTTCCCCTTTTACCAAGGCCCTGCTTCTTTTATCTCTTAGACTATCTTCTAGAGTTCTCAATTCTTACAAAAAGAGACCTGCAGAATAGTTCATACTTAGTTTGTACAGCAAAGTCTACCCCATGAACAAAACCACAAGACATGTTTATATGGCCTTCACTATGACCGTATCGTCATCAATTCCATGCTTGTACCACATCCAGATACCATGACATTGTCCTTTTGTACTCACCATGTCCAAGGGTGGCTGTGTTTGAAAGACCTTAAGGCCATTTATTAAGGCGACCCCAGGCCTGTATAGTGTATTTCTATATAGGGTGACATGACCCATCTTCTTTGACCCATCCCCTGTTAACCCGCTGTTTATATCCAGACTGATCCTCTCTTCAGGTGGTCCCTTAAGGCATACCCTTTATGGCTCTGGGGCATGCAGGTAATGCTTGGTCTTTCATGTTAACGTGCAGTGGTTAAATGAGACCAATATTATTTTGATACAAGCAAGATATTATAACTGACTTTATTAATAAAATGCCACATAAATCATACCCTATCCTAAAATTTAATGTGAGACAAAATAAAGGCAACTGAATGTTTTTAGACTAACCTGGGTCAGTCTTTAGACCTATCTGGTAGCCTACATATAGTAACCACCTCGTCCTCCCAACCAGTAAATATGAGACATAAAACACTAGATTTGGATGTATGAGGTCATCCTAGGACTTCTTTCGATGATTTCTATCCACCTTGTCTTAGATTTAGCATTATAATAAATACTCCCTCGGTAGGTTTTATGCTTTTTACACCCATAGTTTATACCATACTTTACCCCCTGCATACCTCCCCATACCTCTATTTGTCTACCTACAGGGTGGTAGGTAATAGGATCAAGGTCACAGCATGCCAAGGTCATCAAAGGTCGCCTACTGGTTCCCCAACCCGGGTCCAGGGGGCGCGATCAGTCCTATCGGCCGACGTGAAATCAATCCAAGCCAGGGACTATATTCTTGCTCGCGGACGCTCACTCGGAAACTTGAGTCGTGCTGCGTCTGAAGCGTGGACAATGGACGAGGGAGCAGCGGATCCGGGCTAGAGCACTAACCTTTCCGTACAAACAGGTAATTTGACCTTGATCTGACCCCTGTGTGTGACCTTGACCCAGTGTCCCCTTACACCTGACCCCCTGGTGCACTTGTGGCCATAGGGTATAGAGGAATACATGGCCACTAAACTGGGTACTTGAGTGGAGATAAATAATAAACAAAGTCATGAGCATGTTGGTGACAGGGACAGGCGTCTACATCAGAAAGCTCATTACCATTCTAGACCACTTAGTGCTCTAAAACATCATTCCACTGGTCGCTATGATTGATCATGATGTCAGAATGACTTAATATATCCCTGGTGAGTATACAGGTACATTCCTGCATCATGCAGACCTTTCAGAGTCCAGGCAGTCCCGAAGAATCGGCGTGATGCAGAGGTAAAAGGCTATCGAGTTTAACACCTGTACTGCATTTGATCATGACAACAACTGGTTAAATACACATAGCCCTACTATATATAGCTCTCAAACCAGAGCAATCTTTTCTACTGAACCTCGTGTTTACTGGCTGGTTTACAGCATTTCACACAGAACATAAGCCAGACCCTCAGTTAAGACTACTGTTAAACTTTATGCTGCACGTTTCCTCTTTTCCTGTATAGTCAAACTATAGGTTACTCTACAATCCTTTTACCTTTGATATTGGGAAATATGCATCATTAATATCATGGATTTTACTCATCATATCTAAAATGAATCATGCCTCATATTAAACACACTCTCCCTCACCATTCAATCCCATATATATAAATCAGGGATGTAAGTCAGGCAAGGGCAAAAATCAGGAAGTCATACATTTACTTGATAAAAAAGCCTTTTATTTTTCCAAACAGTCCTCCTTACCACTCATATCAGGAAAATACATGTCATTCAAAATTTTTAGAAATCAGGAAATCCTGATAAAACCTGAAGACTTACATCCCTGATAAATATATGCACCCCCTTCTCCAGCACACACTCACAATAGCCTAGACACACACTCCTCCAGCTCCTATACAAGTCTTTAGCAATAATCCCTTGTCCTTGCCACAGGCAAAAGTCAAATACCTCCACAGTATAGGAGCATCCTCAGCATGGAGTGGAGGGTTTAGGAGGAGGGAGAGAACAGGGTCTGCAAATACTGAGATGAAAAGTGAACACAAACAGGGACTTTTGCTTGTCAAGACTTCTGGGTGAGCTAGGAAGAAAGGGTGGCTGGGTTAGGTAAATTGCAGACTGGTTACTCCCCAATACAGTATGTTACTGATTATTTTTATACTTCATGTAATACAGATTCAATACATTGGGTAATTGTATTACTATACATTTCTGTCTGTATGATGTCTTTTTAGGCCACACCAAAAAAATAAGTTGGTCTACAGATTTTGGTTTTGAAAAATTGGTGCGAGCGAGCGAAATTTGTTTTTAAAGGGGAAATTGAGGCGAGTGAGCAAATTTTTTTCCACTAAATTTTGCCAAACATCATAAAGAGAAAAAAACTTGTAGAAACTGAAGCGAGCGGAATCCGTAACAAGGTTTTTTTCAAAGAAAAGAAAAATTGTATTTCTGACATATAACCAACACATGTGCTTTATACTCTTAATTCTTTTCTTCTAGCACAAAGCAGAGTCAATAGGATAATATAATTTTATGCATTGTGGAGCTTGATTGATTTAGTCACTTGCCATTGGTGACAGCAGCCCATGTGACAATGACAGCGGCTATTGTCATAGTAAATGCCCTACTTGAATACAGGCGGTTATCATGCTACCGGTATCGTTCCACTATTGATGATGACGTCACTTCCGGTAATACACTGAGATGTACGGATTTAGGACTTGGAGGGCTGTGATTGGTCTATATTAGAGTTCAAAATCATTGCAAACTTTTAAATAAAGCATAGATAAAATGTTTAACCTGTTGTGATTCAGAATATATGGGGTACAAGGGACAGCTCCTTTGTCTAGGATCCCAAAATATTCATTTAAAAAAAGGTTGGAAATAATCACTAATTGTGTGCAGAATAGGCCAAAATGGGGATGGGTTCAAACATATGCACGTACAGAAAAACTGGGTTGGTGAACGACGTCTGGATCTGGCACCCAGAGAAGGGGAAAATGTGCCTCTTCATGATTTTGAGTGATTTGGAGTGTTTGAAAGGTGAAATTCCACTTTTACGGGTGCATGAGTTACATTAAATTATAGTGCAGAATGTTTTGGTGGTCCGATACCTTAAGAGAACCATAGGCCTATGGAATGGACATAGTTAAATACAGGCTAAACATGAACCAAAAGCTATCAATTTTATCAGGAATTGGTTATTCATGAAAAATCAACCCTTATTTTGTCCTTATAAGCAGGGAAACTGTCAAAAATGGAGGAAAATATGGGTTTTAAGGTTGCGGAGAGAACTGGAATTTCACTAATTTTCAGCTCCAATCACCCATATGCCTCCCAGTGTGGGTTTAGAAGTGTAGATATTCAAATAATCAAGATTTTGTATAAAAATCACAATAACTGGTCAGTATATGTCCTATTTTGACCCATAGGTGCTTGGATATTGGAGCTATAGGGCTTAAATGTGGGCTTACGCAGCTTCGGAAGATTCCGAGCCACCTCGGTATTGAACCCCATTAGAGTCCATTAAACCATTAAAAATGCTCAAATATACATGAAATTTTGAACAGATTTTGTTAACAGTATTGGGAGATGTAATATGGACAGTACAGTGTATTCTGAGCAAGGTAAAGCCTCTGAAAAATCAGTTTTTTGACAAAAAATTGTGATTTTTGATAGATTTTCATTATTTTCCTCTGCTATATTAGCGTAGATTTCTGAGAAATAAAAACTGAAACCCCAAACCTGGCATATGTACCATGCAGAATAACTCTTTGGCAATAAGGATACCAATTCTCAGGTCATTGTGCTCATCGGTTCCTTTGTGGTAAGCAGATATTTGACGGAGGGGTGAAAATGAGGAAAAATCAAGGTTATTCTCGGTAAGCCGAGGCATTAAGACACCCCCTGTAGAGAAGCTGAAATGTATTTCTGAGGGACTTTTTGTACTGGGTTGGGAATAAGGACATGTGAGAGACATATTTCCCAGGTAATTATAAAATACTGCTTCCTTTAAGGTATCGTTCCACTATTGATGATGACGTCACTTCCGGTAATACACTGAGATGTACGGATTTAGGACTTGGAGGGCTGTGATTGGTCTATATTAGAGTTCAAAATCATTGCAAACTTTTAAATAAAGCATAGATAAAATGTTTAACCTGTTGTGATTCAGAATATATGGGGTACAAGGGACAGCTCCTTTGTCTAGGATCCCAAAATATTCATTTAAAAAAAGGTTGGAAATAATCACTAATTGTGTGCAGAATAGGCCAAAATGGGGATGGGTTCAAACATATGCACGTACAGAAAAACTGGGTTGGTGAACGACGTCTGGATCTGGCACCCAGAGAGGGGGAAAATGTGCCTCTTCATGATTTTGAGTGATTTGGAGTGTTTGAAAGGTGAAATTCCACTTTTACGGGTGCATGAGTTACATTAAATTATAGTGCAGAATGTTTTGGTGGTCCGATACCTACCATTTCCTGCTGTCAACCTGACAGTGCCCATTTCCATAGTGACAGTACCTGCTGCAATCCTTAGCAACTGTGAGTGTCACCTTCTGTGTTGTCAAGGTGACAGAAGCCGTTGTCATGGCGACCAACCCTTGTCACCTTGAATCCATCAAGTTCAGTCAGCGCTGGAGGGACCACAGGGCCCACCCTCTCCTCTCTCCTTGTGAGGCTTTGCCGGGTGGTACATCAAGGTATAAATAATACACATATCGTATTTGCTGGAGGGAAGGGGAGGGAGGGGAAGGCTGGTACACTGTGAGCCGGCCTTTGGTCTGTTGGTAAATAATCCAAATACGGAGGAGGACATGGTAGGGGCGTGAAGGCATCCTGGCTCACATATATACATACACCTACAAGGGCCAGTTGGTCCCTCAGGAGGTTCCTTCTTAAAGGCCTCACCTCCATGAATAGTGAAGGATATGATATACACAGGCTTCTATACTTTACCTTAGGGTTGACTTACTGCTTAAAGGTCACTTTCTGTGGGGTCTCTGCAGACCTTACTATAAAACATAAATCCTATACAGGATATCTATACTGAGATATAGACTATAACATGGAAATATAAATACAGCGGTTTAATGCAGGACAATGCTAATTGTTTCTAGTGTTTAGGTTGGGTTTCATTACGCTTATCGATGTCTACCTATCCATATCTTGCATCTACACTTCCTCTGAGAAACATAGTTTTACAAGTAAGGGTACTGACTTCAGGGATTATCACACTTTACATATATATACATTAATAGGGGGTCAGGGTTCTAGATCTAGCCTGGCACACCCTTGAAACTTTCAGGTGAAGTGCAAGGAGGGAAATTGATTAATAACAAAGGAATGTACACCCCCATCCTCTATAAATACCCCCTGGTAATGTATGGACAGTGACTGTTTGAGCTAGGGTCTTCATTTTCCAGAGAAGGCCTTAGAAGAATGTACACCCCTCCTGCCTACATTCTAGTTTAGAGCCACCAAATGTAGGGAGGAGCATTGAGGCTTGGCTTTAGGGGCAGTTGGAGGTGAGGGTGGAAAGGTAGGGGGTATGGGGCAGGTCGGCAGGCGAGGCCCAGTAAATGCTGATATAGGGGGTAAGGCTGGAGGGTGGCCCCTGGTAAGAGGTAGGTAGACTTTGGGATCAAGTTACACAGATTTATGATGTAAACATCAAGGATCCAAAGCCACTGGAGGCCTGGGCCCCTTAAAGGCAGGTGGTTTGGGGATAGGTTAAAGGGAGGTGAGGTTAGCTGTCTGTGAGTCTGCATATCCATGTATGTCTTATTCATATCTAGATGTGAGAGATATCTAGGTAAGGCCCGGGGCCCTTCAGAGAATAGGTCTTTATATTGGTTAACCACCTAAAAACCTATGACTCAAAATCGTAGTGTAATGAAACCTCAATGAGTACATCATAATTCAAATGTCCTACAAAATCGGAAGGTGTGGGAAGAAGCAATAGCGTTAGATGTCCATGATGATACATCCCTTTTTCTTTCAATTTAATCTAATGTTTTATTGTTCTGTACACATGTATCTGCATGGGTTGTATATGCCGAGTGTGTCTCTATATATGCGTGTAACTGCACGTGGCGTGCTGTTATACCTGCATGTGAGATGGGGACCCACCTGCACAAAATGGCTACCTTTCCTTTCATCTCCCCATCTCGTTCATTGATTAATTACACGAACAACTAAACATGCCACACGCCACAGCATCCTGCATTATAAGGTATAACGGGAGAATGCCACAAGAAATCCCAGCATTGCCTCTGAACTGCTACTCTATGCATTATCGCAGTCCTCACTATAGATTGGTGGGATGATAAAATGGAGCAGGGATCATGTGGTCATATCCATAGCATGTGTACCTCACCTGAGAGACATATGGACCTCCTCTTTTTGCAGTATTGCACCAGGAACCTATTTGTGTTATATAGGCGGCCTTAGCCTTCTAACATCACCCTGTATCCAGGATACATAAGCAACTGTCACTTTAGTCGTACCCTGGAGCAGGGTGCATTGATTCTATGTTATCCTCTAACTGGTATTGACTCCTCCATCCAGATCTTTCTCCAGGGCACATTGCAGGTTAACCCTGGGTCCTGGTGATCCTTTCAGAGTAACCCCTCCAGGGGCAAATTAGGTATTTTTCTTATTCCCATTATGGTATATAAGTCAGTCACACCAGACTGACATTGATGAGTAGATATTTTGCCTGTCATGTACTGGGTTACGTCAGATACAGGTGGGCCTTTTAAGGATGGCAGGTAATCATCACTCTATGACTCAGCCTCTACTTCAGGAACGTTTATCATATCTCCTTTGAAATTCATAAGTATAGGGTATGGGTTTAAATCCCATCTAATGCCTCACCTGGTCTAGAATCACACCAGTTTAGTCACACCTGAACAGAAAATTGTGGTTGGTTCTCCCAACTTTTACCCAGAAAGAAGAAAGACGCCCTTGATATTTCTTTGTCCAACTCCCAGCTAAGAACCAGATTTGACGATAACTTTCTTTTCGATTGAAAGGGGCTGGAGGTTTTCATCTAAAAGGTTAGGTAAGAAGCTATACCTAACTAACATCTAACAGAAAAATATACGATATGAACTACATTCAACAAACGTGGCGCTGGACTACGGCAGCAGCGGACTGCTCGGCCGGGACCCTGCCCTCACATATCCCGTAGACCTTTCGTCGGTCATTCCCCGGGGACCGATCGTCTCCCTGTACACTCGCCATTTTGGTATTTTCTCGCCATGGCTGGTGAAAATGATATTAGGAGGGCTTGAATAAGGATCTAATCTAACACTGTACAGGCTAGAGCACCTCAAATCGCTTTTACTAACCTGTTATTAAGTCATTTCCGTGCTACAAATGTACTCCTCTCTCCCTAGCCGTCCGCCATTTTCCTACTGTCTCCACCTCTGTTTACAGTGTCAATCTCTAAACCACAGACCTACTGTATGGAAGTTTGGGGCCAGCTTGCACCATGTCTCGTCAATTCTTATAATATGCCTCAGATATTGCGAGACTTGAAAGTGGCTGAATCCAAGCGTCTTACCAGAAAAAGATGTTACTTTCTTACCATATTTTGTATAATGATATACACTGTTTGGCAAAGAAACATGAGGTTTAAATAAAGCGCCAACACGTTCCCCTTCAATTCCACATAATTAGAAGAGAGGATGGTTGACATTTCTTGCTTTTCAGGTGGATTCTGTGAGCAATTCCATCAAGCTTCCATAGACGATGTCACTGGCTTTTGGGCGATACCGGAAATGCTGCCGCGTTAATGAAGCTATTCCCACAATTTAGTCAGGTAGAGTGTGCTAACAGTCATAATACCACCAGGCCTGTCCTATTCCAAATGCACTGAGCAGCTCAACGAGCAGTTTCTATAGTCAGAGCAGCTCAGGCCCATTTGTCTGAGAGTGAGCAGGAGAGACATGTGGAGGCGTTGGCTGTCAATAAAATGACTCCTGCCGCCACCAGTTGACATCAATGGGACAAAGAAAGATACCAAAGACTCCTACATGGCGGTGAGCAGAGAAAGTCTTACAGTGTGGAGAAAGGGACTGCCTTCACTGTCGGCTGTCACTAGACTTTGTATGAAGAATGGTGAAGTGACAAGCACAGCCTAAAGACAAGTAGAGAGCTACTCCTGAGCTACATGGTACAGTGAACGACACAACAAGGCATATCATCTTGTGGGAATCGATGATGATGTAGAACCATCTGCTTTATACATGTATAAGCTATACATTGAAGCATTTCTAATTCAAATGGCAACTTCTTTTGTATACAAAATTTAAAATTGGGCCAAAAAAAAAAGGTTTGTTTCCGGTCACCCGACCGTGCTCAACTCAAAGGGGCCGACCTCAGATTTTTTTTTTAAAATCTTTTCAAAATCTTCCCAATCTTTGAACATTTTTTGATTTTTTTCCCCCAAAATTTTCAAAGATTCACTTCCGAAATTGTTATTTGACATAAAATGCACATATTCCCCCATTGATTTCCATATCCCAAGCAGGAAATCAACGTTTGTAACAATCATCAGTGAAAAAACAGAAATATATGACTGTGTGAGACATTGGATACAAAAAAAAATCCGACCTACAGACCTCAACTTTTTAGACCATGTTACCGGAAACACAGCTTCTTTTTTTTAGGCCTTAGTGGATCAATAGACTGCATGAAATCAGCTTCAGCCATAATGTTGAAGCCATTGTCTGGAAGTGTTTACTAGGGCTCGTGGCCAGACAGTGACACGCTTCATTGTTAGTCTATTTGTAGCATCTTACCACCTCTTACCCTTACACACTAATAGTTGATATACTGGCAAGTCTTACATATATAAGACAGTCATTTAATGGGTTAATATGTCATTGTAAACCAAATAACTCTGACCTTCTATAAAGGGAAGCCATCTCACGGAATCACACGATGAAGCCAACAGTGAGAGGTCTTTTTATTCTAGCGAGCTACTCTGAGTCACTCAGTAGTGTAGGAATAGCAGCATCATAGCCTAGCATAGGTTGGTGGGAAATGGGAGTTGTGTAGAGTGGATGAAAAGTCCTTGACACAATGATCACATCAGGGACCAGCAAGGTCCCTGATTTCATTCTCAAATCTATCCCCAGTTCACCCCGCCCGAGCACAAAACCACTTATGGGGCTGCCATAGCACAGCAGAGATCATCAAGTATCAGTGCACTAGGAATCTATATATCTTTTCTCTATAGATAATAATGCAGGGTTAATGATAAGCTTTTGTAGGCAATGTAATGTGATGTGAATGCACTGGATAATCATATGTGGCCAGGTGAGGGAAAACATGCCTCCTGGGGGGAAATCGCTATTTAAGGTTTAAGTCATGAGCTTTAAAATGAGATATCTTGAGCTAAAATATCCCCGGTAGTTTTGCTGTAATTGCTTGTCAAACCTAGGTTGGTGTGTACAACTTAAAATGGGAAATAAGCTCTAAATGCATTATAATCCTATTATAAACACTAATAATGCAAAAAATACATTTTTATGGAAAAATAACCAACAAAATGTGATGTTTCTGTCATAAAATTGGTTCTAGAGGGAATTTTTGAGCTCTGTTTTCGGTTCTGGGTTCCTGAAGGAATTTCTAAAAATGTTTGTGGCAAAAATTCCCAATTGGAATAGGGGAGTGGTTTCCATGGCAACCAGAAATTGCCTTACCTACCAATTTTCTATGTTTCCATGGCAACCAATATTCCAAAAATGGAACATTTTCAGCGGAGATGGAATAATTTTAAGCATACCACTGGATTTCTTATCAAAAGTTGGTCTAAAGCTTTTTTTAGCATATTTGTCAGTGTTTTAGCCATATGCTGCCCCCTGGTGGCCAAAACTAGTACTAAAAATCCCCCTCGGAGGCACGTTCTCCCCCGTTGGGCCACATATGTCAAGGTGTTGACTAATAAGTGTTCACCTCAAATGGCAATTACCTATTGGCTGTATTTATAACCTTATTGATTATTGATGTCACTGAACCTTACTGATTTATGTCACTGAAACCTTTGGTGCTTACCGGGTATACATGGAGTTCCCCTTGTACTATTCTACACCAAACAGGTATTCAAGGCCGGCGCTTATTTGACACCATAAGGCCTGTTCAGTCCAATATGGGAATCACCTAGATTGCTTGCTTAACCACATACATGATTCTGAGGCTCCTCCAGGGTCCCTTGTTGTACCCTAGCAGGTGTGGCCGGCCACGTGCTCCACTCTGGGCCATCTTCTCAAATAGGCACCTGTAAATGTGTGCAGCCCCTCTACAGGCACGCACAGGGGGTCAAATGAACCTACCCTAACACATGTATACAAACACACACGTCAGGGTAGTACCTTCCTTTACTAACCCAATAGTCCCCGTGTTAACCCTTTAAGGGCAGCTGGAACATGCTTTGCCGTCGTGGTGCATCATGATCTACTGGAGGCCCACTGGCACTTTTTGTGATTGATATAGGACGTTCGCCTACATCCTTCCATTCACCCTTCCCATCAGTGTCATATTTTTGCAAAGCAGTGTTTTCATTCCAAAATGAATCAATATAAACCACAATACCATTGGCTACACATTGTATGTTCTACGACCTACCATTAACGTCTACTCATGAAAAAATATATAGATATAGTCTGTTATGTACTACATATCTGGTGTTAAAGCTGGGACAAGATCTGCAATATGTAGATTTTTCAATTTCTGCATATCTATCATCACCCCACTTGTGAAAATGTCCTGCCAAAATCTCAGTCTATTCAGTGCATTCTAACCATGTCAAATTCAGGCATATATGTGTGTAGAAATAAAATGCTTCCAGCATTTTATTCATGTCAACAAGCAGTCTTGATTGTACCAGCACAGTGGCTCCATCAGATGCCATAAAGCAGAGTATTCTATAATGGTGGTGAATTCAATTTGGATACCTGGCAGCAGAGCAGACACCACTCAGTGCTACCACCATGAGGCTGTGACCAGAACTAATCAACCAAGTGGTTTTCCTTCCCACCAAAGAGCATTGACCAGCTGAAACTTGAGTCCAATGATATGCACATAATGAGCCATATTGTGCCATAATAAGTGGCACCCTATGACTTGGGAAGGGGTATATAATCCTCTGGAATACATAACCGACAACACTATATTAGCTTTTATACCAGCTTTAAGTGTTGTCCAGCTATGTGTCAATATACCAGCAGCTGTAAAGATTCAGGTTGAGTGGCATCTTCATGATCATCTGATGAGTTGCTCACACCATGTTGGGTGTGATCTGACATGAGCAGCTCACATTCTACTCCCCTTATCTGAAATTCCCAGGTCAGTATTACAAAGAACAGTCTATAATATAAACCTCTTCACCCTATTCCCACCATAGATACCTCCCCAGTGCCTCCCTAGGGAAACGTCAAACCCAAAACTGGGGGGCTTACTCTATGGGAGCCCAGAGTCACAGTGTGTTTCTAACCCACTCACTGACCTGACCCCCTTCACAGTCCACCACACACTGTCTTCTCCCCTTCAATCTGAGCTACTCTGAGCTACTCTCACACGGCATCATGATACAAAGCTAACCCTGCTCCTTCACTGAAAACAGATCCTGTGACGATAGGTATATTGACCTTTCACATGCCTTCTAAATGTTTTCCCCCCAGAGAATATGCTTTTTATAAAGCTAAGCATATGGAGGATTATATATGTCTAGATCAGAGGAAAGTCCCCCACCTAACAGAGTAAGGCTTTTTTTTTCTTGTTATAAGATTATATTGCTATTTACTATCCACAATCGACATTACTCAGTTCTATGTCGAATTTGTAAAGAAAGAGAGGCGCAACTGTACCAAACCGCTGCCACTCTAGGCTATACCCCTTATTCTAATCCAAACAAACATTTATCGGTTTAGGTGAACCCATATGCCACCTGTAATTCCCCATATCAGCAGTAACACTCTCCTCCAGGGTGAATATGGGTTAATGTAGGGTGTTGCTGCTGCTGATGGAGGTGCTGGAGGATCAATGAGGGTCTGCCGTTACAACTTACCGACCTCAGCACGGGAGGAGGAGGAGTGGAATTGATCAAGTCAGGCAAAAACTACTCACCTGTGGAAAGAAAGGGCAGATAACATCGATTAGCACAGAAGTCATCAATCTTAATCTACTCGAAATGTGGAACATGGTGTGTTTCATGCTATGTTTTTTTAATCTATCATAGTCTTTTTTTTATTTTATGTAAAACAATCCTGGGTTGCCTTCCCACCAGTGTCAGAACATGTTATTGACTGTCATGCGATAATGTCATTAGAATCCAAACAATACCAAGACATCATTAAAATACGGTTGTGTGCATTGGATGCATGGATGGGCAGGCTCTCCATGGATGGTCCCGTATTCAAATTGTAAACCAACTGCATATATTATATCAACCCAGAAAAAGGTTTTGCTATGGATTGGGGGTTCATAATCACCTACTGTATCTAAGCTTCAGGGATGGTTACAGCCCCCCTTCCCTTCATTAAATTGTGTGCAATGGAGAGGCGACAGCATTGGGATCTACCTGAGTACCTTTCCATCTAAATCTAAGTTAATGGCCCCAAAAGAAGGTCCCCTCAAGGCCCTTAACAATAATTGATGGCAACTAATTCAATCCCCAGCCTGACACTGGGAGTAGCACTGCAGACATCTCCCTCGGTGAATTAGATGTTATTCACAGTAACATGATGGCAGGGTACCTGATGAGGGAGCCATATTAGAAAATGATTTCTCTAACTAGATTCGGGATTTAAAGCATCTTTATGGAGAGTCACGGTCATGTCTGCCGAATGTAATGGATAGCTATCACGCCATGTCTACCGATGTGAGGTTTTAGATGAAATCGACGCGTATTTAAAGTAATTTTCATTCATTTTTGATTTAGCAGACGACTTTGAGATTTGGCGCCATTGAAGAGCATTCCGAAGCAGACGACAATCAGTGATCATTATAGACGCCTCATGTTGTCGCCAGATCTCCAAGGAGCTAAACCTATGCCGCTACTGGGTCCTTACTGTCCTTTCATCCGGCCGCCAACTCTTAATTCTCTCCTCATTCCGCGTGGGACGCCATAATTAACCAAGATGTGGGTGGCCTCATTTGAGTATCCCGAAGGATTATGGGAGATCTCGCCGCGGCGAGATGTCAGCCGAGATTAAAGATGAAGAATCGGGGAGACATGAAATAAGCACCGGGTGATTGCACGGAGAGAATAGCGGCGAAGTGGGTCGAGGTAGGCTGCCTAACCCTTCGAAGGTATCGTAAATGTATCATGCCCATTTGTCCCGATGATGCATTCATACACCCGCCGGGCTGCATTCAAACATCTTCTAGACGCTATGGACATTAGCACACCCATTAATGATGGACATGGTGCTGAATGCTTCATGACGACTAAGGAAAATGAAGCTCAAGACACCATGCTTGCCCATAAGGGGTTGGGGGTAGGGGCGATGGATATTGGTCCCAATAATGAATGGCTGAGCGTTATTAGGGCAGCATTAGAGTATAACTATTGATTCGCAGAATTTGTTGATGGAAGTCGCAGACAATCCTTGCCTGATGACAATTCGCCTGCTCTGCTTTTTGATTCCTATTCGCCAAATGACAATGAAGAGTCGCTTATTAATGGCAACAGTGGAGCTACTTTTTGATCCCAAACGCGGAAGAATACACCCAGTTGGGCCTACTTGAAGAAATGACACCCCAACTGTTGGATGGGCTCACAGAGGGTACCATCAGGGTAGGTTACACTATTGGGGTTGTGGGTTGGAGGCAATGTAGGGTGTTTGCCATCCATGGGTGTAGGGGGATGGGGTTGGAAAGAGGAGCACTATCTTCCTTTTGAGGTAGGATGAATTCAGTTAGGGCTGTGCGTGCATCAGACAGTGAATGGACTGGGGAGGACCTGGACCGACCCCCTCTGCACTCTCCTCTACCCCAGGACCAACCCATACACAGTAGCAGATGAATATGCTGGAGCTGCCGGCAGTAAAGGGTCCTATAATAAGTATCACCACCACTGGCCTATTGTGTGATATAGCGAGTGGATTTTCATGACAGCAATATCTGAGATTACCATATAATGGTGCAGGCAGGCTCCCGAGTGCTCCCGACCGCAGGGCTAGGGCTTTCAGGAGTCGAGCTGATGAGATCAGGCCGCCATCGCCTGGTCACCCTGGAGGCAAGGCATTCATGAGCCATGGCCCCTTTCTGGCAGGCGCCAAAGCACGGAGCGGCGTACGCCATTATGGATAGAGGCATATGCCTCAGTTGTTTAAAAGCAAGACCTGTAAATTGTTATGGTTCGTTATGAGCCGTGTTTCTTACTAAACCCCGGGGGTAATACACTAGAAACTGGAACTGGTCGTGTATAGGCGTATGTCTTATAAAGGGAGCGTTCAAGAATTACGTCACTGTTTGGGGGGGGGGGGTCTTTGGGTCCCCCTATATGTTCCATACAAAAACAGTGACAAAGGGGGGGGGGTCCTGAAAAATGCCTAAATACTGGTGACATAATTGTTGAATGCTCCCATAAGCGCAACGATCTTCTCTTTATAAATCCTCATCAAAATCAATAAGCATTAAAGCACTTAGACATATAAAAGTGGTATATGAAAATACCTTCAGTTTCACAGTCTCTTCAATTGGCCATGGAATTCTAGTTCTCTACATTATCGACAATTATAAGAATAATATATCATATATAATCTACCACAATCGATTTACATTAAATTACCTCACAAGGGGATATCATTACAGGTCTTAAAACTTTGTATATAGCTTTGATCCTGAAGTGACCGAACAAAAAGGGAAAAAAAGGAAATGTTTAAAAAAGGACCATTAAAGGCTTTATTGATGATTCGGCTGAGGGCCCATAAGTACCCATCTCGCTCTATCCAATCTGATATAGCAACGACTTACATTATAGGCATCTAAATTGAGTCCTTCACAGCCCATTACGATGGTTACTGTAGTGCTCGGTGGATGCCTTTATTAGCAATGTTTTTTAGGGGTGCTCTGTTCCTTTTTTTCATATATGTAAGGATTATGATGTAGGTGTTCACAACCTTAGATATATACATTGCTTTAGCATAAAGTTAGCTTAGTTATACGACTTCCATCTGGGCAGTGCTTGGTGAATCCATCCCTGCCCATGATCAAAAGTTGGGATTTTTTTATGCCTGATTAAAAGAAATTGAGATTGGATCCCAAGACATGAACTTATGTAAGTCGGTTTACATGTAATTGCCTGTGTTAAGGTGGTACACACTAGACCACGTGCATGCAGGAAAGTAGCTGGCTGCTGCTTTTATTGCTGGTCCATAAAGGTAGCTAAGGCTTGACTGCAGGCACTTACTAATGCCAGTAGTAGATATTACGGGGTAGGGTTGACTGCAGGTACCTCAGTAGTAGGTATATGAGTAGCGTTATACCCTTCAGGATTACCACCACAAACACATTACCGGTAGGCTAAATCATTCACTGATCGCGTGCATGGCAACTCGCCTAGAGCTATGTGCGCACGTAGCCTCCTTTCTGCGCCATTTCCGCTGAGGTTGGCATCGTGGATGCTGGACATTTTGAAGGGTCTGTCCAATCTGGCCCCACCTCGACCGATAGCGTGAGTCGTCTCTGGCAGCCTGAGATTTTGGGTAAAAGTAGTTCTGGCTGCTGGTAGCTGTAGACAGTAGTGGTGAGATGTAGGCAGGTAGCATGCGTAGTAATATTTCCCAGAAAATGGGGACCCATAATGCCTCAACATGAGAGAGGTATTTCCTAGAATGCGGGACAGGCGAGGTTGGGGTCTGTCAGGACTTGGCTCTTCCCCCTTTCCCTCCGATTCTTTCCCTTAATGACTTTGAAATATTCCTATAAGGCAAACCTCAGGGTTGATTACTCTCCAATAGAATTTTAGTTCACCTATACCCCACATAAAAGGTGCACCCTGGGTTCAGGGACATCCTTTATGGCACATGCAGGGATGAAAGTCAACAATGACAAAAAACCTTGAAAAATGAAACAACTTTAAATGCATTGTATATGCCCTCCAGTCCATTCCATAAGTGTGTTACAGGGTTTGTGTTTTTTTTTTTGTTTTTTTTTTGTTTTTTTTTTGGGGGGGGGTGCAGTAGGGGTTGTATAAGGATGTAGTTTGTCCTCAAATAACAGGAAAAGCTGTTTTCAAGATGTTGTTCGGATACTATACCCAAAATGTGCACATTATGGCCCTTTTGCAGAGTATGACCTAGGGTCCCTTCAGAATGCTACTGTATAGCTGTTTTCTAAGGTCTTGTTCGGATAGCATACCCAAAATATGCACCACCTGGTAGTGGTGTTTTTGCACAACACGACCTATGGTCCAAGTACAATGTTAAATGTATGCAGATAGGTCAAATGGTGCAGGGAATATATGACCAATATAGTTACATGGTGAAAGCATAACGCGCAGAAAAGGGGTATACTATCCGACACTCTTCTAGCATAGGAACTATAGCTTGCTGCTAAGACTACACTGAAGAGTGGAACAAACACCAATGTAGAGGGGAAAGTTTTCAAGGAAAAACTTGAGAATCCTTGAAAACCTTGAACTAAATACTGGCATGCTGCCACTGTATGCAGTTTTATGGGACCTGACTGTGTGCATGTATGCAACCTCTGGAGGTAATTTGTGACTCCTTTATCCTGTTTTCAAAGGATTTTCAAGAAAACTTATTTTTCCTAAGTGAGTGAAAAAAACCTTGAAATCAAGGAAAACCTTGAACTCTTTCATCCCTGCACATGTATGGGGTTGGGTTTCCATTGAAACTGTGGCTCATGTGTGGGCCACCAAAACACCAGTGGTAGAGTGGCACAGGATGTATAAATAAAATCTTGACACCTTGTTGACTGTCTAAAGATAATAAAGATCTGGTTGAGGTGGAATGACTACCCTAAATTCTTGTACATAAGCCGCACCTGCATAATTATCAACCATACCTCGAGTTTGAATGTCACAATAAGCTATGCTTGGACATGAAAATGAAAGGTTCAGAGTGCTCACCCCTAAGCCATAGCCTTCGTTTAGAGTTTTCCTATAAGGCCATTTATATCTAATACTTAGATTATGAATCTGGCGGTGACATTTTAGGCATTTTCATCAAAGTTTTTTTTTTTTTTATTTTCTTTTGCTGACAGCTGATGGGATTTACAAGATATAAGGCTGAAAAAAAGAATTATACCAAAAAAGGTATCTATTATTCATGAAACATTGCACATTCTGCTACTTTTGGACAGTTGATACCTAAATTTTACCCATACCTGTCCTAAGGTTAGTTTGGTGACAGTTGTGACATTACATGGCCTTTTTCTTTTTTTGGGGGGATGGCTGATGGTGAAGTTCAATTTTGCTCAGGGTCCACTTATGGAATTTTTTTACTGCAGAATCTTAGGTGTGAAAGCCTGCAATCCACCTATTTAGAATAACATTGCCAAAGCCCTACCTTGACTGATTCACATTATGAGCTGTTGTTCATATGCCGGTATTCATGATAAGTGTACAAGCAGTATTTAGTATTCTGTAGTGACCATTGCAGAATTGGAGCATAAACCCCATTTTAACAAAGATGTGCTGAGTAACGGTCATCTATGAATGGTGTTTAGGGGTAATCCTGGAAGCAATCTAGTAGTGTGTACAATTGATCGGACACTGCTGTTGCTTTACATTGCTAAATATTTTTCAACCACTTTTGACTTCCACAGCTATTTCTCTGTGACGTCATTCATGATTAGATGCTCATTGTAAGTTGGTCCTATCAAATCAAAGAGGGATTCTACTCTTTGATTAAATCGTGTGTGGACTGAATTCTTTAAAACAAAAACATGAGAAAAAATTTCTAGGTAGGGTGGGTTTCTCAAATTAGGTAGGTCAACCAGAAACACGACCCTTTTTTTAGGCCTAACCATACATGAGGTAGGCTATCATTCTCAAACATTCTTTAGGTATTTTTTCTCACACTGAAGTCATGGACTCCTTTTAAGAATTTCTCTGGAAAAATTTCTTTTATGTGTATTATAAAAAAAAAGCGGAGATGATAAACAATGTGTGAGCGGCGAAGCGGGGCGGCATGCCGGGTTTTCAGCTGTCACATTTTTCGCCCAGACACCAGGAGGGATCATGTGGGTGGTGGCGCCCGACACGTGACCTGTGGCGCGAGATCTGGCGAAAATGGCGTCTGCGGTTTGATGGAGTCAGCGATAAGTCCATATTGTTTTGAAACTTGGTAGAATGCAGAATAGCCTCCACCCAGGGAGCATTTATCAGAGAAAAGCCTCCGACCAGGGATTATTTATCAGACTCCTGTCTGAACGAGTCCTTGTCATCAAAGCCTTTGTGTGACAGCTTCATGAGTGGTTACTTGCCACTTTTGTTATAGAGGGGCGGTTTGATATAAATTTCTTGATTCCATTTTGGTTAGAGCATTGACGATAACAACAATGGGCTTGATGATGAGCTGTGCCTCAGCAACCAAAGAACCAGCTGTCACTAGCTTGTCACCTCAATTCTGTAGGGGAAACTGGAGGAAAGCAGGTGTTGTAATCCTGGTTGCTTTAAAAATAGACATTTTGATCGTAATGATGTTAATTTGTGAGTGAATACCTGCATGGATGTTGGAAAATGGAAAAAAAGCAATTAGACTATTCTACAAATAGCCTTTACACAATCAGGCTATTTTTGATTGACGTTCAACTTTAATCTTCTAGGATTGTTAGTTTAGACTATTATAACATGGTGCTCAAGAATTCACTGTGAAGAGGTCTGGTAGAAGAAGGCTTAGAAGGCAGGTTAAAAATGGCAAGAAAATTGAGCTTGAATGTCGTCTGGCTGAGCAGCAGAGGACAAACTAGCACGACATGGGGTAGACGACCTTTTGATGGTCTACAAAACGATTTTTGGGCTTGCGCAAAACGTGTTGTCGCTGGTTGAAGGCTGCATGACGGCGTCTCATCAGCCAAGGCTTCATTACTCTCGTTACGGACCCTAATTACGCGTCCTGGTTACGCGGCCGTCGTCATTACGTTATTAGGTCGGGGTGGGACGTTGGCGACGTGCCGTGTCGTCGTTTATAACACTATCTAGCGCCTCCCACCACAATCACATCGCCCGGCAACACGCATGTGCTATCACCCGGATCTAGAAGTACATGTTATACACAAGGGCACACTATAGATGTTATAAGTGGAATGGCTGTCAGTTAACATGGTGTTTACACTCTCAATGCACTGTCATCAGTACCAATTATTATATTGTAAAAAATAGACAAGAAGGCAAGAAGATGGGATCATAAATCTAATCATCGGATTCGGAATCGGATGATTAGATTTAGACAAGAGACAATTCCTATCAAGATCTCCTTATTAAGCCTTCACATTGTGAAAACTAAGTAAAGCCATAGCGTTTTCACGTGGTTCAGAAATGTTTAGTTTTACAGTTAGATCAAATGTGGCGGAGTAATCACATAAAAAATGGCAATGAATTTGTGTCTATATACACACTATCAGATCTTGACAAAGTCATTAACCAGTATTTCATTCTGTTAGGGTGTTAAACTTTATTAACTGAACACACCAGAAATCATTAAGCACCTACATTTCACTATGTTTTCAGTCTGCTAAACTCAGACATTCTGATTCTATCTCACCACCCCGCTTTTCAATGAATAATATTCCGATAAAGAATCTATTTACATAACAACTCTATGCTTGTATGATAATTACAGCGTTTCATTTACATAAACTATTCATGTTCAATGATAATGTACGTCAATGGTGTAGGCCTACAACTAATAGGACCCATATAAATCTATGGGTGCCACCCTGAAATTGGTAACAGTGGTTGCTAACACCACTTCAATTAAGATGCATACCCTGATAAGGGAGGAAAGAGGTGGGAGGGGTGGTAGGGACTGGTAGAACTAATGCATCCAGCTTAAGGCCTGTGAAAAGGGTAGAATTAAACACCTAGATAACATCAGCCAACAGGTTCTATTGTACTTGAACCAGACGCGTGCCTGTCCACTCGCAGCCACCAACAAGCCATCAACCAGCTCCCCAAAACCTGCCTCTTGTATCCTCAATAAACCTTTGATGATCACATGGTACCTTAAGGCTACATGTTTATTTCTCCATGTGATAAATTAAAGCAGTCGCTGTGAGCCTTTGGTACATCGCTGGTGTACCTATCATCCAGTAAACACGATGCATTAAAAAAGATTGGAAAGGTTTCCCACTGGTCCTGTATCCACGCATTGTGATGATAAAAGAGAATCAGTTGTACTAAAACAGGGTATGGGCAGTAAAGGACTAAGGGCCATCTCTACTAACACTACTAAAACGCACACCAAAGGCTTCCACCGCCACATGCCAGTAATAACTAATCACCTGTGGGTGAATGATGCACATTTTATCAGTGGCAAGGGGAGATTTCCATATTATGTTGGCTGATGTTTAAATTTTAATGCCGCTGTGGGCTTTGATCTTCTGGGCGATGAATTCTAGGTGGGTGGGTGGTGAGTTAGATTATGTTGTGTGTGTGGGGGGGGGGAGGGTTGACCTCAAGGTGAGAGGATGGATGATTGATGCTGACATTCATCACCTTTGCGACAGTTGGCCACCAGTCCAGCCGTCACTCACACCTTTCCTGCTGTCAATATCACTGACTGTACCTGCAGTCACAGTCCTACATTTCACACACATTCCCTACCTATAGAATACCTGTAGTGCCATAAATTGTCTGTGCCCTGTCATAAGTGTCATGAATAATGGAAATAAAACCAAGGCGCATGGGGTAGACAAACGTGATCTATCGTGAATAGAGGCACTCACTGATTGCGTGGTGGACATAGATCACAAAGTGCACTGCCTGTTGTGGGTTAAAAAAGAGCCATTAAACCACCGTTTCAACTGATTTTTGACACATGAGCAGAAATTGGCGAATAATTGATGGGATCAGAATAATGAACATTATAGCAGGGAGAGTTTTAATATTCAAGAGATCGACACTAAATGGAAGACCCTATTAAGTAAAATGTATGAAATATTTGCACCTCTGTTATTTGTTCACTGAAAGGCGGGACACTAGTAGGAGTTGCAAATTATATTCATAACCTCAAACGTATTCCCATGACCTCTACTTAAAGCCATATTTGTACAAAGGAATATCGTGAGAAAACATCATTAATACTGAGCCCTTCTTGGTATGTCACAGATGGTAGATCTACTTGGACAAATCACAGTTATTTTCTATGAGGACTACCTGAGATATATCTCTATTTACTATAATCTGCAAGGGATATCCCATTAACTGGTGGGATATTATAAGGACAGGGATGTAAGTAAGGAATGGGCAAAAATCAGGAAGCCATACATTTACTTGATATAAAAGCTTTCTATTCTTCCAAACAACCCTCTTTACCACTTGTATAAGGAAAATAAACATCAGTCAAAAATTTCAGAAATCAGGAAATCCTGATAAAACCTGAAGACTTACATCCCTGTAAGGAGGACACCAATGGCTGTCTGTCTGGGCTGTGATCACCACTCCATGAACACAATCAGATACAGTCATATGATGACCACAGAATGATAATATGATCCATGTCCTGTAATGATATAATAGGGTATACAAGGTATACTTTTGTCAACTAACACCTTAAGGACAGTGTGATGTTTTTATGCTACACTTCTGTTGTTCCCTGCGATGGATTAATGCAGTACTGATACCGCATTGGCATATCATGTTGCCATTTGATATATATATATATATATATATATATATATATATATATATATATATATATATATATATATATATATATATATAGTTGACATGATGTACACAAAGAGCTGTATGCATTACAAAAACACTATACTGTTCCCCTTAAGGGTTAACATGTCCATCTGTGTTAGTTTGGGTGCCATATCTGACAGTGGCTGGTGACCAGGAGGGTTTGACAGATCACTGACCAGATCTGAATTATGATGTTTGACCATGTGTGACAATGTCCAGCTGCTATACATAACCTTCATAATGATGTTGTTCACAATTGGGGTACCTATTTGGAAATGGAGATCTGTATAATAGTGTGAAATTGTGTTTGGATGTGACGATAAAAAGAAAAGACTGAACATGTCTGAGAAAGGTAAGAGATGTGAATTTTTCTTTTTCTTTCTTGGATGTTGTATATGGTGAGTACCTGATTTAAATCTATTACAGTGTTAGATTTCAGGTAATATAATTGACCATCATGCTATCATTTCTTATCCCGAGCACGGGGGAGAAAATGTATGTTAAAGATTGCGAATGTTATCGAATTTATCATCAATTCCTATTCTTGTTTTGACGAAATGCCTTTGATCCATCACAAAACTCTCTATAAAGGACTCAATTTCATAACTCATTTGGGAATTTAACTCAGAAAGAAACAATCCCAGGCCTCCTTCTTTCGTCTGGAGCAGCGGAGGCACATTTCAATCAAATTGGTATTTTACATTCTGTCTTCTGATGGACAGTTTATCAGCAGAGTAACTGGTTTGTGGACGATGACCCTGCCTGACAGACCGTCATCTCCCAAGTCTGTTTTGTACATTAAGAAAATCAATCTCAGACTCAAACGGCATACTGTTGTTAAGGATTTTGACAATAGTAAAATATGTAATGTATACACTTTGAAATAAATGTCTACTTTTATCAAACTATTCCATTTATCATCTGTCTTCTAACTTTAAATCTGATCTAGCACAGTTTAGACATGTCCATCAAAAAATATTATAAGGCCAGCTTTCCTCTTCCTTTTTCTTTTCGCCAGGATCCATTCTCCCTTATTAGAATTCACCTGTCTAGCCACAGACCTCAGAACAATTGCCTCCAATATCTGAAATGTTTCCACACCAGCTAGCCCCAAACACCAAAATCTCCACAATCAAAATAGCCAGATGAGCGTATGTAACAATAGCCCCCAGACACCGAAGTCAAGGTATAAATACCCAAACTGAACCAACTATTTTGTCAAAGAGCGACAAGACTACAATCACTTTTCCTAAAAGGGCCTATTTAACATTCAACACCCCCTTTAGGGACTCGGTATACCTAATGACTTGTGTACTTAAAGATTCGCCCTGGGTGTCTGTACCAAAAAGTGGCCATGATTTAGAACTCTTTAGATTGATACCTCCAAATGTACAAATTTACAACGAATTTGCATTAAGGCCACCTATAGAAGTGTAAAAGGGGACAAGTCTCCTCCATTGATAAGTTGTCAGTAGGGGGACAACTTAACCATTTGGTTCCCAATCCTCAACAAAGATTCCTACGAGCAGCACCATTTCCACCAAAAAAAGTTATTTCATAGGAAAAAAAGAAAAACTTGCTTCGCCCATTGCAATTGAAGGCCGTCTATGGATATCAGGCTTATCAAATAGAAGGTCGGTATGTATTTTGACATTATATCTTGACTGCCATGGAGAAGGCAGGGTTAAGACTTAAGAGGCTGCAGCAGAGAGACACTCTGTCCTACTGTCCTATATGCAATTTTGTCACCATGATGCATGAATGCATCCCTGGTGATGCACTTACCAGGGCTGCATTCATCCTTCTTGCTATTGAGTTAATGCACTCAAGAAGACCAAGCATGAAGAACAAAATGCAGTGGAAGATACTGATATACTGAGTGGGTGCATATTGGCGGCAAATGAATATGAAGACTTAAACAAGGCCATGCCATCCTTACAGGGTTAAGGGCATAGGGCTGGTAGCTGAGCCTTATCAGTGGTCCGCAGCCCTGGGGGCGATTGGCGATGGTGTAGATACTACGGCCCACCTGTCACAAGGTATTCACTGAAGTGACCGCTTAGACTTTCCGCCCCAGGCCTCGAGGAGGAGGGTAGGGAGACAGGCTGACATACCTACCTGGAATCAGCCTAGATCTGTATTTTGCAGGAATGGAAGCCTAGGTTTGGAGAGTAAATTACTGGGGGATGAATATTCAATAGAACACACATCGCTTCCAGACTTCCTGACACTTGCTTATCAATTTTTATCTATATCAGCAAGCAGAGAAATATATGTATACACTGCCTATATTCTGGAGCTTGGCAAATACATATAGGCTACTCCTGGACAGGTTCAGTGCCACATTCTGGTTAGCCTTCTATGGTAAAGGTTGGTGAATGATGGGACTGGGAGACCTTCAGAGATTGAACCAAAAACGAATTCATCTAAAAGTGAATTCCTCCAAAAGTAGTAAGGATGACTATATTTACTCACAGTACCTCGGCGTCTCTAGGATGTTTTGGACGTTGACTATAGGTTCGATGTATTTGGCACCTGAGGGTGGCCATGCTGAGTGTGTAATTGTGGTCAGGGGGTGGTAATGGGGGAGGCCGCGGGGTGGGGTGGTAATAGGGGAGTCTGGGGTTAGTGAATACTGCTCATTACCTGGTGGCCAGTCCACAGGTAAGATGGGCAGATGGTGGCTGACACATCTCTACAGGAGGCCCCCAGTGCCCCACCCCTCCTTTTACACCTGACACAGGTTTCTTAGCTATTCAGGTATCTAATCTATGACCTCTGACTCCTATGAGAAGGGCTTAAAGTTATCTGGATTAAATTCACGAAAAGCCTATCAAAAGAATTGCAAAATCTTATTGCTACCACTGCTCATGACAATGAGATGAATGTTCATGATAATGACATAATATCTTAAGCCCAAACAACAAAGTCGAATTCATATCATTAAACTAGGTTCAAAAGTAATTTTCTACTTTCTTGTTATATGAATTTACAATGATAACTACCCACAATCAGAGCATTTTAATCTAGATTAGCCACCTCAGGTCTGTAAGGGTTTTAGTATCCATTGTGACCATAGAAGCTGCTATTGCCTTGGCTCAAGTGTTTGCCAGCACACCTAGAAGCAATACTCATTTCCTATTCCTCCTCCCCTCAGACCAAACAGCTAGCCCAAGCAATGCCCACAAGACGGCCTCCCTACCCAACCTTTTATTTACATCTTCCAGTACACACAATGCCTCTGCGGAACATTAATGTTTCCATAGCAACAATTATCGGCCAGGAGACCATCCCGGCCGATTTAACCCAGACTGGTAGCGGAACACTTTTGTTTGCCTTGGTCTCCATAGACCCCCATACCTCCCGTGGTGCACCGCGCGACGTAGACGGCCATCAGCGCGACCTGGCCACCGGAAGTGAGACTGTCTGACCAGCGTTCCTTCCCCTTTTTCTATAATTGAGCACCTAACCAAGGCGACCCCTACCTGCTTATTTCTCCATCTATCCTATACTCCCATCCCCTTTAACTTCAAGCCTGGAGAAGGCCTGGGGACGTTTCCTTGCTTTGAACACCCCTTTAGAGGCCGCCATTGGTGGATTTATGTCTCTTTGAAGACGCAAGGACAAACTGCATGTATACATATGCGCAGGGCGTCTGTGGCAGGTATTTACCTTGGTACTTGGTACAGAGCAGGGGTGAGGTGGCCTTTTTACTCTGTGATCCTACATAGTGTAAGGAATGCTCCAGGGTGACTCCCACAGCTATATATTAACCAATAAAGTCAATTACATTCACACCTGTTGAATCTCTACATAAATGTTGTCAATTCATTTCAATTCTTTTTGAACTTTTTTTATTTTCAAAATTAAGGACTAATTGATTTTGCGATAAAATTATGTCCTAGGAGTACACTATAACGATTCTGGTTGGTGAACTGGATATACCAAAGAAGTAGAAATTGATGGCAGAATTAATCAGATAAGCCAGAAGTAGCCAATCTAATTCCCCACTTACAACCACTAGACAACCCCATCTCCCCTCCCCTTCTCTGGCATGTTAACCCAATACATTCCTGTCCACCAGCTATATATTTAAAGGATAGATCTAGGATGGCTTTACCTGCCAAGGGAGGGTTAAATCCAGGTATTGGTGGGTGGGCGTGGATGAGCCTATACCATGTCCATGGGCAGGTAACAGTTTGAGGTGATCTGTCAGGTAGATACGCTCACCTGAGGGTGTGGGTGGCTCTCCTCCTGTAGCTGCCTGGTCAGGGGGTTGGGCTGGGTGACAGGGGGTCACCTACACGCCAATTAAAGATGGCTGCTTCTATAGTGTTGTACACTGACCTCATAGAGCGGCAAGATCTGAGGATAGCTCTGACTTGTGTTGAAGCTGATGGCCCCCGCTGAACCTAATGACTCATCTCGTCCTCTTTTTCATTTTTTTTCCTTCAAGTACAAAATTGCCTTCGTGGTAATTCTCGCGATAATATTCTGATTTTATTGTCAGAAGATAATTTGCAATTTAAGAACTAAGACAGAGCAAAAGAATCATGTTTAGCAATGACTTGCATTTTGTGTTGGAAGGGTAAATTGTAAATAATATAGTTTGAATAATTCCCTGGACTGCCTTCTACAAAGGACATTCAGGTGAAGTGTCACAGGTTTTAATTGGTTGATTCAGGAACACAACTTCGACGCCCCTACGTCGCGACACAGACGTAACGTCAAGACCCCCTTCCTAGGTCACACACTCTCTACCTTTGGTCCAAAGACGCCCACTGATGTCCTGTCTACACTGACCATTGTCCTTTCTTTGTCACTATAGTAACCCCACTGGCCCATCCTTCACCTTTCACATCCGGGCAACTGTCTATATACGTCCTTTACCATGGCATCCTAGTGAATCCCATTTTGTCGGCGTCAGCCTTTCCCCTTTACCAGCGGAAATGAAGCAGAAAACTGGGAGAAGTGGGAATAGTGAGTAGGCTAAGGAGGGGGAATAGAATCAGTGCTTACAACCTCTGGACCTATAGCGATCCGAGCGGTGAAGAGGGGAACGAAGGCTGGTGGGGCATTTCCAGTTTAATACAGTGTACATAGGGTATTGAGGGCAGATCTCAGGGTTGTTAGTGCCGCCACCTATCGTCCTCCTTCCTCTGACATACTGTATAGCCTTACAGGGGGACGTCTCAATATAAAGATCATCAATTCTGTCCTTGCCTGTCGGGTTGTCCAAAAGTAACTCAGAGTCATACATCAGAACTTGTAAAGACACCTTCACACGGTCTTTATACATTGTGTTCGGATCTTCATTGTCGAGATGTCAACCTAAGTTGTAGCCATTTTCCTCATTGCTCTTTTTTGTGTCAGTGGATTTGCATTTATATTATCAACACTTGCCTTGAAATTGCGTTGCATGGGGAGAAAGTTGGTGTTGTGAGACCATTAATAAGAGTGGTCTTTCACCTAGGACTGTTTGATGTCAGGTGAGGGAGCATGTCCCTATCCTACACCAACCCCACATTATGTTGATCTACGCAGATGGGTAAGGCCACTAAGGGGGTCTCCTTACCTGTACTTTTATGTCCCTGCACAGTGTAATATAGGTCTTAAGACTTGAAAACGGAGGCCATCTTCATATTATCTCAACAGGTGGATATATAGGGTAAGTCGGCCCTGACTCGACAACTAGACATGTTGGCCTATCTTAAGTCGACCACCAATCCACCATAAGTTATTTTTACAATTTATCAGAAGTAATTTAGGCACGTTTAACTATTGTAGTCAATGAGGGTACAATCAATTTCTATTTCTATGGGACCTGAAAGAAGTTAGTCTGGGGTGGTCGACACAGGGAACCAACATGCCAAGTGGTCGAGTCAGGGGCGACTTACCCTAAGTAGGGATGATGTTTTTAAAAGTACACTGCAAAAAAGGTGTTTAAAAATACACACCAACCTTTCTCAACACCAGCATTTAAACACCTAAACACTTGAAGTGTTTAGGTGTTTAGCTTTTAAACACTTGTCTAAACACTGAAGTGTTTAAGTGTTTAGCATTTAAACACTTGGTTAAACACTTCATGGTTAAAGGCGTTTAAAATTGAACGCGTTGAGCACTAAAGAAGTGTTTAGAAAAGTGGGACAAACAAGTGTTTAAACAAGTGTTTAAGTTCTAAACACTAGTGTTTAATCCCTAAACACTGTTTTTACAGTGTACAACTGTAAGCTGGTTTTTACCTTACAGGTATATCAATCTTTGGATCCCTTTGGTATTTAAACACTACTGGTTTAAACCAATTCAAACCATAAAGCTTGTTGCTTTTCTTTGTGTGTGTGTGGGGGGGGGGGCGGTGGGCAAAGTGGCAAATCCAATGAGTAATATTTTAAAACGGAGATTCTTAATGCATATACAATCTACCCTGTGGAATATGAAGACCGTGAATTTTCAAATACTTTAACATCTGAGTCTCTCCACAAATATCCCACCAAAATAGAAGACTAGGACTGGCAACTCACAGTAGGATAAAAGACAGAGAGTACCTGCACCTGGATATAATAAATTCATCAGTTTACACCCAACCCCTTACGGCATCACATAAACGACGCCTTGGGTGTGAAAAAACGAATATTTTAACACAAGACGTCCCAAGTAACTGACTCCTACGCACCTTTTCATCCCTCCTCCACTGCTCAAAGCATCTTGCCCACTTGTATGTGTTGGATTAGAGGATCTGACATATTTATGAATAATTTAGGCCTTCTGCCACATGTGGGTAAAATCAGGGGTCTATTAGCATTAATAGGTAGGCTTCTCATGTCTTAAGAGGTATGGATGTTAAGGTGTTATGTCTTTGAACCTTTAGGGTCAGTATAGTGCATTTATATCAATGAACTACTATACTTGCCTGTCTTTATTTTATCTTGATACATGAATTCAGCTCTGTCGAGTAACTTGTGCTGGCAGAGTGCGGCTGAATATAATGAATACATGAGTCGACTTAATGCATTGAAGACACACAAATCACTGCATTGGGGCATCATGATGGGTATGAATCCATGATCATGTGATGTATTCTGTCACCTTGAAAGGTTTACCTCCTTATATGATATGTAGAAATACAACACTTCCCACTATTGAAAATATACATCGGCACTAACCTTAACTCATATATGGTTGGTGATGGCATTAATATCAATCACAAGGCATTCCTTAGGATCAATGAATTAAATCCCAAATACTTGGGGACAAAACTGGTCAATATGTAACCGAAAAATCCAAGGTAATAACATGGACCTTTATTCAATATGAGATAAATTTGAAGGGCAAAGTACCATCCTTTCAAAGTTTTAGAGTATAATTATGCAACAGACCTACAATGCCAAAACAACCATAACCCTCAACCAGTAAACAGCAGCAACCATACAACACCCTATAAACCAAACCTGACCCTGCTGAGCAATTCATCACCTGCTCAGCCTCAACAATTTAAGACAAATACAGGCTGAGCAGCTCCCGAATACACACTACTATTAATAACCTGCCTCCTGAGGCATTACTCAAATCTAACCCCTGTAATAACTGCACCATGCCAGGTAACCCCTACACCCCTTACATCTGGAGCCAGGGAGATACTGGAGGAGTGGTGCTGAGTTGTGGAGGAGGGTGATTTCTCCTCCAGGGTGGAAGCGATCATACCAGGTGTGAGCACACTCCACTCTGATTAGCCCCTACTTCATCATATAGCATCCATGCTTACAGACCGTGGAGGAAAAGGTGTGTACAGACTTTGTTCAGACTGCAGGTTGGTAAGATATATATATATATATATATATATAGACAAAGGTGCACTCAAATTGGTCAGCACTGAGGGTTATCACGCGCCTCAAGTGATAACCCTCAGTGCTGACCAATTTGAGTGCACCTTTGTATTTATCACAAGTTAATTTAGTCAGATGTTCAAATTTCCATTCATTAAGCATCAGAATTGATTTTATCATCAGTTATTTGACCATTTTAGATGTTTTCCCTGATAGTGTGATATGGGGGAGGGTTATCACACTGGGGGTGTGATACAGAGGTTCTTGGTTAAACCTATGGGACTCTCGTATTCAAGAACTTGAGATAAACAGTAACCTTTTGGGGGATTTGGTTCCTTGCTGATAGAATCATAATTGTTGATTAACATTCTATTTCTCAACATACAATTTAATCTTATTTGTACCAGGTCTCTAGTCACAATCTGTCTTCCATAGGCACTGGTCTTGTAAGAACAAAGCTGCTAATGTGTCACAAGAAATTAATATTATGTGCCTGTAACATGAATTGGGAAAATGGCGAAGCTGTCTCTGCGACCTGCACAGGAATACCAGGATAGACCCCGGATAGACTGATCTTGTCACAGATATTATATGAACTACAGCCAATACCGAGATGGGATTGAGTACTCAGCAGCTTTAGATCTGAATATAGCTTATCTGTAACTATGTAGGCTTACACCCGAAGTCGTCTCAGTGTATAACCACGGTGTACTACTTACACATACTACATGGTCCTCAGGTTTGTTTTAGGCCTAACCCCTCCCCTCTCCTCCTCTACGGGCCATACACCTTCAACACCTGTCTGCAGTATCTTCTCCCTTTTTAACAAGCTACTTCTCCAGTAGGTTAAGAAAGATGCTTACAACCTCCAAATTTCTCCCCACATACCAGACAGTTTTCCTTGTTCTTCAGTAGATTTCTTTATCTTCTCCTCTTGGCTAAAATGAGGGAGGTTGTCCATGGGTGATATATCCTCCAGATACCCTCCCCTGACCCCTAGTTTTAGTGGTAGCAGTAGTATAGTACCCCCAACAGTGTCCTGATAGTGTTATAATATGGTAGCATGTCTTCAGACTAACTGTCATTGTCCAGTATTTGATGGACGAAGCGAGACAAGACACCTGCCTGTAGGACCCCCATCCAGTACCTGCCCCCTTCCTCCCCATTCCTTTAGTACTACCTTGACAACCTGCCTGTCATGCTTATTAACAGTTGGCCAGTGGTCTACCTGCCGACCATACCTGGTAACCTGATCTACGGCCAACTAGTATCCACCACTTAAACCCCTGCAGATTACTAGGTACACTTGGCTAAGCATATTTATTTTCCAACTTGTCGCAGGGCTTTCTGACAATGGGCTGAGATAAAGGCTTTTGTACTCCTGAAGTACTAGACAAGGGCAGGTAGGGACAGGTCTTTATAAAAGTTGCTCCTGTGGCTGACAAGGTGGGGATTGTCTGGGAGTGTAGGGGGAGGGTTAATATCCAGGGTTGACATGGTCCCAGATGGTAGAACTATCTATATCCAGGTATGTTCTATACAGGTGTGTCATATACCCAGGTACCTGTGTGGGATAGAGTTATCCTGGAATTCACTAATACTTACATATGCTATATGCATGTGATGTGTTCTCCTGAGACTTATTACACGATACTTCAATATGGAATCTATCACTAACATAAACCCGTATTAAAGGTCTACGTATTCACCGTCTCCATTATGAGGAAGGGGAATTCATTCGGTTCAGTAAGTAAGACCATAGATTGAGGACAGGACACAGTTGTAGATCTTATTGATGTCTGATGAATATGTTATTTGCACAACCAGGTATGGAATCCATGATAAGTAGCTTTTGGTATGTTTCCCATCACAAACAAAGACCAAGGTCTGATACCAAACGATAAATATCCGTTCCACATTTCCTCATTTGCTTCTGCAATTTAAAAGGAGTGCAATCCAATATTATTCCTCTTTCTGACCATGGAAACTATACTGGGGTTTTTGACACCTGCGATCAATAGATTCCACCAGGTAACCCCATGCACCCCCACACACCCTGCAGCCTCATCAGCACACCTGTCATACCTGAACAGGTGTGTGAGTGTGCTACTCAGGGTGAGGATGGAGAGGATTACACAGGAGATGATCCAGGAGTGGCGTGTTCTATACGCTGACAAGCTGACACCCATAAGCCACTGTTATGTTGGATTGCATACTTTGATCATCTCAGTAGGGACACGTTCTCAATTCTAGCCATATACCAGAAACAAAGGCAAACTACTGCTACTGCTTATGAACTTTTGTGATAAATACTTAGGCAATCCAAATTGCTGATTGGTTTCTTTAGAGATTCCTTTGGTAAACCTAATTAGGACTAAAATCCATTTCTGAGGGGGGGGGTGTCCTATTCACAAAGGTTTTAACGCTTAATAAACATCTAAGAATAACTTTCAAATTGTAATCACACTATGTACTCCTGGCCCCATGACACACCTTGTTATGCAATAAAACTTAAACAGCAAATTTTTAGCTTCACAGTTTTATATATATATATATATATATATATATATATATATATATATATATATATATATATATATATATATCCCTTAGATATTTATGATAGCCCCCATATGATACCACAATGTGCGTGTCTGAAATGCGTGGGAGGAGCGTCGTTATATATGTAACCATTGCATGCTTCCACAGCTCAGTTGGCAGCAACGTAGACCAAAGCCTGTAAAGGGGCACCTGGGGGAGGTTGAATATCTCGGGTTGAAGATACATTATCTATTGGAGAGGCTTCTATTGGGGGGGGGGGGAGTGGATGGAGTGTGTTCGTGTGGAGAGGAGGGGGATTGTAGGCTTCAGCAGATGGGTATCTGGATAATGATAGTATTCCCATGTGCCAACGTCCCAATCCCCCATACCATGAATTACAGATACAATTTGGGGGTAAGGAGTCAGTTATGAATGTCTATGTGTGAGGGTACTTAGGGTGTGAGGCTATATGAGAGCTATGGGGTGTTTCAAGTCACCTGACCTTGTACAGCAAACTTGACAGTTTTACCTTTCATTGGGCAAGTTTAAACTAAGTTTCAGGGTATATATTTACTATAAACATGTATCCCCTAGCTTCTCATCGACGTAATTACAAGTCTTGTGCAAGGATAGTTTGATGCAATGAAGTTTAATCAATAATGCACTTTATTTTTGTCAAATAAGCACAGCGCTGCAAAAATGAAGAAAGAAGTAACATACAATTGACACTTAAGGACCAAGCCTACGCAAGATTTTCTGGGTATGACCTGTTATAATATGAAACACACTTCATGCCTGCATGTTTATGGATGCTTCAGGGGATGGTGGCCTTGTAGCTATGCTGTCACTGTAACAAGCAGCCATGAGGTAGCTGCAGGTACTACTATAATACCTGCACAGGTGAGGAGGCCAGGTGGGCCGTTACCTTAACCACCAGGAGGGGTGAGGAGGTGACAGGGATATTACAGGCATTAAGGACAGGTGACAAACTACCACCCCACCACATACCACATGGACTAGGGGATGGAGAGATGCCGCCAATGACAGGCCATCATGTCACTACCATAGCCAGCCTCTAGGCATGAAATTGGTAACTTCTCTAAGAAACTAGGGCTATTAACGTAAGACCTGTGACGTACCAAAGTGTCTGGTTGGTTTTGGATGGAGGAAGGGTGGACGTCTCAAAGGAGGGATGGGGTTGAAAGGCTGCATCGCTGTTGCATGGCTTATTGTTGCAAGCGGGACATGGTGGCCATGACATGACCTATTATAAATGTGTATCAAGAAGTGAAACTGTTTGGTGCTAAGACCAGAGAGTTATAGAAACCATTCAGATATATTGCCAGACACTAAAATACTACATCTGAAAGTAAATTTATCACTGCCATCATGTCCCTACTAGTTGCCCAACGACCTTTACACGAGCCCTGCGTCACCTACTGTAACGTTTAGGGCTTTGTGGCGAAATAACCCTCAGGCGAAACCCTAAATCACGACTTGTCTCGTAAACCCTACATCTTCATATATACCAAAGGTGATTCTAGTGGAAGATGGGCTGTCACAACTAGAACCCTTGTTAAAAGTCATGAGATACGAAACTACCCCAGATAAGTACCCAAGTAAAGTGAAAAGTTGCGGCTAATGCTATGTCATTACATTGATGACGGTGCTGGTCCCTGATGGAGCCCTCCGATTGGCTGTCAGCATGTCAGGTGAGTAAGTAGATAGGAAGTGACGTAGGAGACTTAGGGTGGACGTGGGACCAGGGTAAGGGGTAGGAGGATAGGGGACCGGTCTGACAGGATGTCTACTAAGGCCTCATCATCCTCTATTATCGCTCAGGATACGCTGACAGGAAAGCAGGCCTGTTGGTGCCCTCCTAGCGGAATGCTGACATATTACATGTATCTCCATGTTAGCAAGGTTAGATAAAAAAAAAGTAGGTTTCCATGTTGTTCTGGAGTAGTAAATATGAGGTTCCAACGGAAACAAGAACCCTAAGGCGAGGGCTCGTGAAAGAACAATTCAAAATTGAATAGCAATATTCAGTCGGATCATATCCCCCCAACTTGGCCCAATCCCACCTTAAACCCACTCTTGCCTTGTGATATACCGGTAACCCTAATAAGCAAGATACGCTTTTAAGCAGCTTGTCAAGGCGGCAAGTAGAAGCATTATCATTTGATACTACCACATATCCATCATAAGACATAACCTTTACCAGTTTACCTCAAATCCTCGGGCCTCAAATCACCAACCTGATATGCTTCCACATAAGGATACAGTCACACCTCTGAACCTGCATCTAACACCCCCATACAATCACGTTGTTCCTTTCACACCTGGACCCCCTAAGCCCTTAAACCCCATGGATATCGTGTGACCTTAACCTTGGCCTCTAAAGGTCAGCACTAGGCTGGAAACATACCCCTGAATTCCGCTTCCGCTTCTCTCCCACTACATAATGGTTATACAGACCGCAGATGCCCAGCGTAGGTCAGCACCGCTGTGACGACAATATACCCTACCATGGGGCAGGTGCCGCGGATGTCGCTCTGCGCATGTGCAAGGGCGCGGGGCACGACGGGAACAATGACGGCACGTGAGTGGAGAACAGCTGAAGCAAGTCAAGTGGAAACCTCTGAAACAAAGCAACGGAGGGAGTGTGTGGGGAAAGGGTGGGGGGTAAAAGGAGGGGCAAGGACACTTTTCACCAGAATATCACCTCACAACACGCTTATGATGTGATACACAGAGCTAAAGGGACATGTCCCGGGGGGGGGGGGGATGTGGACTGCCATCGGGGTGCTAGCTTTACACCATTTTGTGCAGTGACCCCTAAAAGCAAGACTGTTGTGCGCATGCCCCTGCGCGTGCGTGAGTGCACGTAAGTCATGCGTCTTGGCGTTCTGTACTGCTTGACTGCCAGGGTTATCCATAATATTATTGTTATCATTAGTAGTTCACAGACATCCTTGTCAGTTATTGATGACAAATTAAGCTCAGTACTGACAGCACCATAGGAGGAGTCTAACAACTCACAGATTTATAACGGGATTATGCAAATGAGCTGTCAAGAGCAACAATCAATGTGAACAGACTGAGGATCAGCAGGGATAATCAACAACACTGTCCAGAATTCGTGATCATCAACTTATTAGCCCCGACGTATCCTCACCCCACCCCTTCGTGCCTACAACGATCTAAATCCACCCATTCTGGGGAGGTGGAGGCAGTGGAAAGTGGTGCCTTTTTAATTGGTGGGCCATCTGGCCAGAGCCTCTGGTGGCAAAAAGGGACACTAGAGCAGTCACTCATCACTTTGCCTGTGTCATCTGACTCTGTCCCTGTCCCTTTGTTTGTTTTACATCATTCTGAATTAGAGCAGACTGAGGTCATCCCCTGGCCATTGCTCACACAATTTGGGATGATCCATGGCCAGGAAATGCCTAGCCCAGTTTGGCTGTCATCCACCTTTGTTGACCGTTGACCCCAGTCATCTCAATTACTACTAATTTCCAAAATTCATGGGGTGTTATTCTCAGGAATTAGGACAAAGGCATGCAATTATTGCTCTTCAGCTCAATGCTGCTTCTGCATTGAGTATTTTCTAGGACTTTCTAGGAACGCAATTTGGTAATAGGTCTGCACCTTTCCAAGTGGCATTTCTACATAAGAATTCACAACAACTTTAATATTCCACAGCATCGCTTCTTGGCACCCTCTCTGATTGTAGATGTGATCAATTTGCTCATTCCTTATCTATTCCGAAATGCTAGGTCTCTGTATAGATTTACCTAAGGCCAGTCAGCTGGGAATTTAATGAGAAATGTCATACGGTCTCCTACTGCAAGTACCTTAGAAGTAACCCTTAAGTCAGAGGAGGGTAAACATTGGGTTCTTGGGGGTTGATATGAGTGGGTTGAGGGGCTATGCCATGGAGGAGGGAAGCTGTTTGGACAAGATCTGGAAAGAAACCGAAGGTTATTCTTGAACCTAGGAGGCCCTGGAGGTTGAGATTCCATCACGTCTAGACTGAGCTTACCAGACCTCTTATACAATCATCATATCCTAAATCTGCCCCCTTTCCAATATACTTTATATATTGGCACTGGCCTTTATACAAAAAGAAAGGAAGAACATGGCCATAAATACCAATAAACCTATTATCTGAAATCCAGCAAAACAGTCAGGGCATTACACGGGGGAGAGGGTTTTGGTGCTGACAAAAAGGAGCAATCTGGGGAGATTACTTGAAAAAGCAAAGGTCTTCGGGGAATGTAGTTATTAGATTTTATTTGGGAGGAGATTTGCTCTGGTTAAGAAGGATCCAAAGGGAAGGATCGGCAAATATTCCTTTAGTTTTTTTCTCTTCCTTTTGTGTGAGCATGAGGAGGAGGATTGGGATGGGGCAACTCTCACCCCCTCCTCCTATCCACCTCTGCGCATGTCAACCAAACATGGCATCCTCACAGCAAACACCCGCAAGAGGGCAACACAATCAAATTTCCCATGAGCGGCTCCGGAAATGATGGGCTGGTCACGTGATTTGACCCTCAGATACCCGGATGAGCTTGGGTCATCGTTCCAGCGGTGCTTCTCAGTTTGTCCCATTCGGTCTTTGCTTCTCTTGCTGTGTTTATCTGTTCCATAATCTGAAGACGATAGGCCTAGCCAACCTTTTAAAAATGTGTTACTTTGCATACATTAATTTATGTCACGCTCACAACACGTCAATTCATCAAAGTATACCTTTGGATTGAAATATTATTCTATTAGCAACTTTCCTTGAAGCTATTAGTACCAAAGACATCCTAAAAGCCAGAAAGCAGTCATGACTGTTAACCCATACGCTATCTTTTGTGGTCTAGAGTTAAAAAAAAAAACATCAGACTTTTACATGAAAAAAATCTCCCCCATGAGAGTCCGTTTTATGACGGGTTTCCTTTCATCTGCCTTTCACTCAGTTCAACAAGCTAATCTGCAGAAGCAGTCATTCTGCAGATCACACTTCCCCTTTTCTTTCTATATTTTCACAAGTTCTTTTACTCATATTCATTCCACTTTCAGCGTTTCACTTTTGGAATGTGGGTGCCCAAACAATCAGTGCTAGGACACCCGTTTAGCTCAGCAAAATGAGAATAGAAGAGAGACTGGAGAACGGCGGTGTAACCTTTATACATGGCTTCTATGGATTGAATAAGAATGATGGCAGAAACCTTTTAATGCCTCACCCAGACGCTCAGCCTCTCTCAGCCAAAACTGAATGAGAGAGGCCAATTGTCAGGTCTACATGTATACAAATAGTCCATATTGATAGACAAATTACCAAAAGTGATTTCAATGATAGGCCTGGGATCTCAAAGATTGTTAAGCTCTCAAATCATGATGCTTCCATACAAGTGCATCTATAGAATAATTGCATCTAGCCAGAGAGGTTATGTAATCTAGCCTATAGATACATTGCAAGCCAAACTGCCGAGGTTCTTTGTAGGACCTAAAAAGTACGATTTACAGAAAACTGTGTTAATCCACCTCACATCGCTACCCTCCAAAATCAAGTGACATGAGAATGATGAAAAACTCACAATGTCCCATTGTGAGAGTCACACTTCCACTGATAACAACAGCATTAGACGTACTTGGTTTATATGGAAACACAACACCACAATCTACCCTCTGGCTACAGTAGACATTGAACAGAGGCATCTGACTCTGGGTGTCTTGTTTTGGAATCAGGGGTTCCATTGTTTTGTGTTTCCCTGAGTGGACTGAGGTAAAGCTAGCATTCCTGATAAAAAAAAGAATATAATTATAGTAACACACGGCACCTCCCCATTCCCATTTCCGTCTAATGTTGGGTCGTGTGCAGGGGTCAAGGGTGTCCTGGTAGGACTATTGGGGACCTGATTTGAGAGGTACCCTCTGCTCTGGGCTACTGAGTTCCTCAGAGGCAGAGCTTTTCAGAGTCCATGACCTGTTCTATGTGTTGCCATGACTGGCTAAATAAGGCTATAATTATTAGTCTGCTGCGAGTTGCTTGATTTGTGATATGCTCAGTCTCGCCATAAGTTGCTCTGTGTCTTGAGCTCTGTGAGTTGCTTTCTGAGTCTGTGCATGAGTTTTTTTCATGTGTTGCTGTGTGAACAACTCATCAGGTGCCATGTGAGCTACTCAGGCCAGCTGCTAATGTCCATAGCAGATGCATGCTAGTCTCCTTCCTTCACCCCCTTATAGTACTGTACAGATAACCTGGGGTCAACATCACTGTACTAGGTACCAGACTGGGTTTGGGCTGTCCTTTAGGGATAAGGTCTGGGAAAATGTGAATCATGTGAAGTATGTGCAATATGTATATTTTCGTCATTGTTAAATCTTTTATGCTGAAACCCCGGTCCCCGCACCCTCTATTGGAGAATGACACCATCCATGTTATGGGTTTTTAAAATGAACCCCTTTTCCACAAATCTTGGCTCTAAAATACCCCCTTTTACCATGAAAAGCATTAACTTTTAGGGTATTAAAAACACCCCTTTTACTGCTAAATCATGGAAATCTTATGCAGGGTTTCCCATATCTGGAATATGAGATAATGGCATTCCCCGTATAATAGAATAATGTATGAAATTGTATGTGCATGAAGGCATTCATTGTAAAAGGGCTTCTCTGTAATCACATAAAACACCTGAGGATGTGCATTGGGTAAACAAGGCAGATAGTGGCCCCTTTTTACAATAAATGCAGAGTCACTGCTAAAAATAGACCCCCTATTTTTACTTTTCATGAACATGTTCTGAAAAAACACCCTTTTTTCCAGTATTCACAAACATGCAAAGTTAGTGGAAATCGGCCCTTACCTCTGCGTTTCCATAACATGGATGGTGTCAATTATACTATGGAAGTGCGGGGACCGGGGCTGAAACATCTCATCTATGAGAGGTTATTTGAACGAGGCAATCAATGTCTCGAATAATCACCCAGGGTAGGCTTACAACGGCAGTGCCCAGAAGTCTTTTCATTTAAGGGTATCTGATCTTCTTGAGAATCACTGCATGCCTTGTATACATTCTATGAGAAAGGTTCACACAATATCCAGTTTTGCAATAGAATAAAAGATACATTTATTCTGTATCAAAATCTTCTTTTCTTAAATCAAATAACACCTGAAATCCCTAAATCACACTTCAGTTCGGTTCAACCCCAGTGGACTTGTCCAATTCGTCCAATGGTGGGCTGCCACATGAATAAACACTTCCCTAGTTTCCTGTCCAGAGTATAACTCTACTCTTTTTCTTCTCCCAAAGAGGCTTATCGATGTTGACTTGGGGCCAGTCTTGGAGACTGTTTGTTCCAAAAACAAACCAGGCCCAAATACCATCTATTCAGTGGGCATTACACAAGTGCCAGCTATTTCTGTTGTGTTCAGTTGACATTTCCATCCTCGTATTAGGGAAATATCGTACGCCCAGCGAAGAATGTCAAGTACCCTTTCTGCTATGACCTTAAGTTAAAAGGCTATTTAGGTTGTATTCACTATGTATCTGTTTCTTTTACTATACGTTTCACTTTGCATACATCTTTTTTTTCATATCACAATATGTTCTTCAAAAAAATATTACTTTCTAAACATCCCAAATCTAAATCCCAACCTGCCTCATGCTTCCTGTGCACAACTGATTCACTAAATACATGTAGTATTTGTGAGAATGCTTGGGCAAAATCACCATAATCTTTATGGGGCCTCACTACTTTTTGTATCGCACACTGTTTTCCCAAACAGAAAACCCTGTCGGCCATGCATCTGTTTCGCATAATATTTCCAGTTTTCTTTCTTCTTTTGCCAACGCTAGGACATTTTCTTGTAAAATATCTTCTTTCTCTGCTGAGTAGAGTCCCACACTAGACGGCCCGAACCAATAGAGACAACTTGGACAGGGAGAAGAAATGTGTTCACCCCCTGTCCCCACCCAACCTACATACTCAAAGATCTATCCAGTATCTCCCCTTCAGCCCCTACACACGCCCATACACACTACCCTTATTTTGACAGCTCCTCCTGGGTTGACCTCCGCCACAGGCTAGTGCTTCCGGGGTCGTCACCTCTCACCCTCATACCGTTTATCCAAGCAGGAGCATCTTTTTTCCTCCTCTCCTCTATGATATCTCTCACACCCCTTCCCTCCACCCTGGAGCAAATAGCAGTCGGCCCAGGAGGTAGGATATTAAAGATTCCTCCAGGGTGAGGACATGGGTGACTCTGACTGTGGTAGACGTGTCTGCCTAAGCTGGTTACCTGTGCTACATGTTGAGGTATGTTTAGCAGCGATGTTGGGTTCCCACAGACGCCATATTTTATACTGAGCACCTGTGCAGGGAATCTCAGGTAATAAGCATTGTACAGGATGTGACAAGAGGTAGTGAAGGCGATAGTAAAGAGGCTCGCCTGATTCAAAGTTTCCCAACAACCAGAAAACAGCCGTGTAAATGTTGCTAACAGGTAAAAAATGCACACAAGATCAACTGAAAGCATATTTTGATAACTGTTGTTACTGAAGTAGCTGGTAATCAAACAGAACTACAATGTACCTCTCTTGAGCAGCGTGAAATGAATACAATGAATAAATTGAATACATTTGGGGTATGCTCTGAAATTTCTGTAGAAGAGAACAGAACAATTCTGACCTCTGGGAAATAGAATTATCGGTGAGCAGCTCCGAATAAGCAAAGAAGAGGAGCTCATTGCAGGTAAGTAAGTGCCTTGTCCTACAAGTAGTAGTACAATGTACTAGCTGGCAAAGTGACAACCAAGGGTCGTCACAACAGAACGTGGATTTGCTACTGTCTCTATTTCATTAATCATAGATCACATTTACAAGTTCTTCACATAAGGCCACACTAAAAAAATAAGTTGGTCTACGGATTTTGGTTTTGAAAAAAATGGTGCGAGCGAGCGAAAAAAAAATTTTGTTTTAAGAATTTTTTGGTGTCCAATGGATTCCTTGCTGGAAAAGTGAGGTGAACAAAAAAAAATTATTAAAAAAAAAAAAAATTGCCAAACATCACAAAGAGAAAACTTGTAGAAAGTGAAGCGAGCGAAATCCGTAGACAAGAATTTTTTCAAAGAAAAAAAATTGTATTTCCGAAAATATGAAGAGGGAAATCCGTAGAGCAACTTATTTTTTTGGTGTGGCCTAATGTAGATGTTGCTCTTCTGCTAAAGCCCCTTCCCCAGCATCATCCCATTATCTCTCTTTGACCATGAAATGTTTGTGCCTGTACCCAGTCTAGACCGAGCAACTCCCTCAACTCAGCATAACCTCACGGCTGAGCCGACAAAAACATGACAAGAGCAACTTGCCGTAATCGCCAAACGAGCTGCTCCCCATACCTGCCCACCTGATACGCACATCTCTGCACCAGGCCTGGGTCTGACGGGGAAGTTGGTGTGTTGACTGACATATGTTTCTGTCTTGTGTTGTTGACAGAGATGGTTGTAGGGGAAGAGGAGGCCTGTCCCAAGACCGAGTAAACTGTTTACAAACGCTCTGTTAGCTTCTTTCCTCAGTGAGTCTGTGAGGTGGAGAAGTATACAGGGGGTCCATTGTGGATTGTAATGATGTTGGTGGTGACGACGGCTTCGTTAACCCTCTAAGAACCACAAAATGCTGTAATGCGCTATCTTGGCTCTTCTGTTATAAAACTGCATAATTGTTCACCTGGCGAGTTAATCACCAGCGCTGATTTTATGTATCCTGTGAACTTGACAGTGTTGATACATTTCGGGGATGAAGGCATGATGCACTGACGCTGTAATTCATTGGTGCATCATGGCTGAAAAGGAACTTTGAGGCCTTCAGGTTTAAAGGGTAATAGTATAGGACTATTGGGTGGGGTGGGAGGATGCCCTCAGGACTAACAAGGCGCTGTCACTGACGCTAACAATACATCACAACAAGGACCTTTATGTGCTGGTAAATGGAGTCAAATCCATGGGATTTGGGGCACAAGGAGGAAGACTCTATAGTAAATAGTGAATGATGTCGGTGCTTATAGCCTCAAGGTCTCTAACATCTAGTCTACATAGAATGTATGGACCTATAATTACATTAAATTGACATAGACCTATCTGGTTGTCAGATGTCGTTGCATCTTGCAAAATTCCATACAGATGGTCCATCACAGTGGTATTTTAACAGGGTTTTCTTGTTGTCACAAACCTATGTGATTTTTAAGCGTTTTAAGCAGCTTTTCCATGTGGCATGCTTGAGCCTGCAGGAAATGACAAATTTAAGTTGTCTCAAATTCCAATACTTATCTGAAATCCACTATACATGTATGTGCATAGGCCTATGCAATTATTCTTATACTAATTATTGCTCTTTCCTGCCCCAGTTCCCAGTTGGTTCCATTCAAATCTCAATCGCTGACCTCTTTTCAGAGTCTCTCTAATTACATTTTCGTCTTTCAGCCCATTTATATTTATGCCTTTCTCCATTCCACAAAAGCATTGTTTTTTTAGCAGAACATCAATGCCAGGTTTGGCCAGGTCGCGTTTACTCCTGCCAAAATCCTACCAGCGTCCATCTGGTTCTTATTCAGTCCCATGGGGGCGCTGCGACGTGCCAGATGAGGCAGTGATTGTCTGCAGGTCCCTCTATTCAATGTGGTCACTGTGCTAGTCTGCAGGACACGTGTATTCCAATAATATCACATGACAAGTGACAAAGACGTCACCATTATCCCCCTTTGCCTACAAAAAGTTATTGTTCTCACAATGCATGGTAGGAGTTTGTATTTATGGCTTAACCTCTTATATGAAACCTCACCCAACCCTCCTTTATATATTGTAAAGATAAAGTACATCCTAGCAAAGAAAAAAAACTCCTCATCCAATTTTTTATTGTGTTTCTTAATAGTCTTTGGCCAAAGCATGTGAATGGATATCTTCTTCACTTTCTCTTGTTATATTTGAATGTAAACAGTGGTAAACCAACGTCACTCATAGCTCATGTTTTTGGTGACTTACCGCCACTTCTTCTACGTCAACTACGTCATCAGACACAATCAGGTACTTACCTAGAAAGAGAAAAAGGAACAATGGTAAGTTAGAGTGCACAGTGAAAGAGAATACACGTGGTTGAGATTAGAATTTGTCCACATGAAAATAATCATAGTATTATTTTAACTTTTGCCACTGTATAATGTTTCTTGCCAGCTTGCCTGCAACCAAACTGCAATGGGATAAAATGATAGAGAACTGGATCTGCACACTAAGGACTAGATTGAGTATAGCCAGCATGACCCATAAAGTCATAACTGGGTGCTGTGTGATACTGCATTGTAGCCGATAGGCGATGAAATATTTGGCAGGGGCAGCAGCAAATGCCAGTATCAGTGAGCTGACCACCCTCCTAGCTGCAGGAAACCGTCCTCAATCGTCACTAAGTCGGCTGTTCTCAGCCATTATGGTCATTGTGGGCCACCATCAAGTAGATTATATACTATCAACTATGACCAACTAGGGTTGATACAGGATGGATCCCATAGTGTTTGGGGAGAGATGGCTGGGAGGGGAAGGGGGGGATTAGGGGGGAGGGATGGTATCCCGGCCCCCGCACTTACTGTATCAAGTGACACCATCCTCGTTACCAGAAATGAAAATCATCCCCTATCCCCTGATTTTTTAGCAAAATAGGTACCCTATTTTCAGTTAAATCACTGACTTTTGAGGCCTTAAAATGAACCCTATTTTTGAGAAAACACTGATATCTCTAGAAATTCCACCCTTTTTATTGTGAACCACTGACAAGTAATATCATTCATATCACTCCCCAAGTAGACCTCTGAATGTGGGTCTTTAATAAAGATGAAGCCTTGGTTAGATTTAATTGATTTATACTTGGTTGTATGTTACCATGATTTGTTCCCTAATCATCCCTTTTTACCCCCCCCCCCCTTGCCCTATCTTTTGAAAAACGCAGACATGCAGAACTTGATAAATTAGACCCTTTATCAGTGCTTTTGGTAACGCGGATGGTGTCCAGCAGATGTGGAAGTGCGGGGGCTGGGGATGGTATACAACTAGGGGGGGGAGAGCATGAAGGGAAAGTAGAAAAGGATACCAGAGTTGTGGGAGATGAAGGCAGGGGCGGATCCAGGGGGGAGGGGCTAGGGGGCACGTGCCCACCCCCCTAGACCCCTGAAATTGGGCCAGGCTCTGACTCTTAACTATAGGAAACATGGCCCGAAAACCCACTTGTGCCCCCCCCCGGACCAAATTTTCTTGACTGTGCCTCCTGCACACCCCTCTGGATCAGCCCCTGATAGGGTATCGACTTCTTCCACTGGGTGGTAAAGGGTTGGGGTTGGGGTGGTAATACTGGGTCAGAGAACAATCCAGATGAGGTTCTTTCTATCTAGGCACGTGGAGGGCGATAAGTATCGGATCCAGTGGCGTCCGACGGTCGGACGTCCAGAGACAAGTAGGGAGGGGTCTATCGAGTATTTCACAATGTCCAAAAGATACTATCTACGGGGCATTAGATTCACGTCCTTATTTCTAGCCTTGTAAACTATAAGAAAGGTCCTACAGTAATAAGGTTGGCGTCATTATGTTGGTCCGGTGTTGTTTTTCTTTGTTTTTTTTTTGCACTTATACCAAATATATAACCCTCTAGTAGTTAATACGCACCAGCACCCCCCCCCCACCCTATTTTCTGGTCACCTATAAATCCTACCCCCCCCCCGCAGCTTTAAGTCTATACTAGAGATCACACATCAGCCACCATTTCGGGTGTTTTATCTAATATTCCACTGAGGGTGTGACACCAAGAGATGGGTAAACCGTAGGTAAAATCTATGAGGAGTCCTAGATGGTTGATTACTGCTCAAGTACCCTAGATAGCCCACACAGGGTGGCCCCACTAATGGGTTTGCTGTGTAGGAGCAGATAATGTGATCAATGATTGCACAACCCTATGCTGTATAGGCTGCTGGGTGATGGGTTGTGAGCTGCTCTGAGCTATTCCATGAGCTCCCAGTGAATCAGTTTGTTATGTCACCATTATACATGTAGCATTACTGCGTGGGAGGCGGGGATTCTGCATGTATAGCCATATACCTTTGGGACTAATTCAGGGCATTCAATTATGGCAGGGTTGATTGGGTTTACTAATTAGGCCTAGTTGTAAGCCCAGGGCCAGGAAACAGAGCGTTGATCTCCCTACCCCGGGCTCCCTACCCATGTAGTGGCAGCATCTCAAACCTGCAGCGATGGACTGAAAGTAGTTGGACTAGATCTATGCCTTCATCATTTCTATGAGCAGTGCAATCCAAGGAATTTTCTGAAGGAATGGGATTCAATAGGACCCAGCAGTGGCTCTAACCACCTGCGCTCTGCCCCTCCTACGCCTCCAAACACCAAAAGGCTGTATCTATATAGATCTATATTGTAATGGGACCTAAATCAGCGGTTCTAGTTCTTACCCCCACCCAAAATCCTCATCAGCTCACTCAATATGGTATGTCTATGGTGTATGAGGGAGAGGAGGGGGGGGGTGATTTGTAGCTTTATCAATATGCAGGTGGGGCTGTGTGGGTAGGACCTGGAGGTGGGACTAAAGGCAAGGAGGGGCTGGTACAGGGGGGGGGGGGAGGGTAAAGACTATAGGTCTCCTACCGACCATTAGGACGGTGTCTGAGGATTGACAGAAGGTGTGAGCGGCATGCCCAACGACTTCTGATCACCGCGGTTGCTAAGGGAGAAGGCTGGGTTGGTATTTAGGGGGCCGTTCATCATGAGGAGATGAGGATGAGGAGAGTGGGGGGATGCTGAGCAAACACTGGTATTGTGGATGAGAGAGAGGTATGTGATGATAGTTATGGAGGAAAGCAAGCTATAGGGGCCAGGGGATTAAGAAATGAGACAGGTTTAGAAGGTAGAGGCAGACGAAAGAAGTAAATTGTATCAAGGAGGGTATGGTTAGGGTTATATAGATGGAATGGGCATTCTGAAAAGGTAGACAGGTAGTAGCTAAGGTAGACAGACAAAGAGGCATCCAATGAGCCATGTAGATGGGAAGTAGATCTGTAGGCAGGTACTCAGACAAACCATCAGTTAGCAAAAAATGATGGGTAAGTACAGCATAGGGAACCGTTGAGGCAGGTTATAGCTAAGAATAGAGCCAGGGTACTGAAATAGCAGTGTATCTGATCATCCCTTCTTTCTTTTGACCATACCCCAATAGCACCACCTCCTCCCATCAACCCACCCCACCCTCCTGGCTGTAGGGTGGGCCCGGTGGTGAGTTTTTACCTGACGGTATTAGTAACAATACGCTGAATTGATTCTTCCTCCGACAGCCCCTTCACCGACCACCTCCTGGAGCAGCCTGGCACTGGAAGCAGGCAGGCAGGCCAGGCGCCGGGGATGGATGGACTGTTACAGGCAGGAATTACTAATTCACCAACTTCAAACTTCAAAGGGTGCAAGTCGTCGATAACGTACTCAGTGACATAGGGACAGGGGAGGGAGGGACTTGGTTGGATGAATTGGCTTGGGAGGGAAGAGAAGATGGTTAGAGCATATGGGTGGGGGTTTGATGGTGTGATATGTACCGGTATATGGAAGTGACGGAAAGATGGGGCATACCTGCTCTCAGACTTAATATGCTAGGGTGGGCAGGGCATTAAATGTTAAATGGAGTGTTGTGGACTCGGCAATATGTTGGTTGATTCAATTATATCTGCACCAAGTGGAAGTACGTTATTTCTGTCATAGAACATGTGGGTGCAGCCTGGAAGTGAATTGCCATATCTATGCCTTCTTTCCAGAGTCATGGCAAATATCTTTGGGAAGAAAGTTGGACAAATGAATGAGAAAATATGCGTATTTTAACCTACGAAGCTATAATGAAGTTATCAATGTACAAGGAGTAGGAGGAGGACTCAAAGGCATCTCAGGTAGGCTACAGAAAATATAAATAAAACTTAAAAGCTACACCTATACCTGAACCAAAACTGTAGGGTCCAAAAGGAGCTCACCTGGGCTGCGGTAAAAAGGGGCTATATCCATAATGAAAGAGGATTACACGTGTGTACACAGACGTCTGTCTGTACAAGTTATCAAGTTACAGCACACAATAGGATGTACATATACCTTTAAGGACCACATATATGGTGCCTCTAGGTTCATCTTCCCTTGTCATCATGATGCATCAATGCAGTGCTGGCGAGTCTATTGCCAGCACTGCATTGGTGCATTAGGCTGGTCTTTTTGGACTATATCAACACTAAAGGCTCAGTGTGATGAGTGAATTCAAACCTGGTGAGCTACTCACCAGGGCTGCATTCATGCACAATGAAAACCAATTGTGCCGCCCTTAAAGGGATATACTACCCAACACTGACACACCCCATATATATACTTGTATACACACTGACAACAATATGGGCGTGCCTCATCACTAGTCTCTATTGACTTTATATGCAAACACTGCCTCCAAAACCCTATGATCACATGAATGAGAGATGATCACTACTCAATTACCATATACCTCACTGCCTCACCCACCCCATCGCCTGCTCCAGGGTGGTCAGGCTTCCTCCATGGTTTAACCATTTGAAGATAGGAAGGCCTCCATGTCCTTTATCACCTGGACGTTCATTATCGGCGAGTGGCTTGCATGCACTGCATTGCTGCATCATCCTGACTCTTGCCCCAAAGGATCACTCTCTCAATAATGTCAGCATTATCCACGGATGCAGAACTAATGCGTTAATTTCACATATCATGATATCAAAAAGGCCACAGTTCATTATCACACTATGAGATGCCTATAGGGCTAGCCGCTCCGTGTGCTGTAATGTCAGAACAGCACATGTGTTGTATTGATTGATGACCAATATTAGCAGCAGTAGGGGAGGGGGAGAGAGAGACCAGTTTGCAGTATACACACAGGGAGGTTATCCATTTGTTACATCAGGTAGCATGTGTTCAAACAGTCAGCTATCCATGGTCAAATCCTCTCTCCAATTCTACTACATTCAACCCTAGGTGTCTCATTGCTGAGTTCTTCACATGTTCAGGACTTGATTTATCATAACTAATTAACATGACATTGCAGTGATCGGGGGGGGGGGTATACTTATGGGCTCCGGATATATATTATACCTTTTCCCCATTTTTTGAGGGAAATCTTTTATTAATTCTACTGGTCATTTCATATCAACCCCTCGAAAGTGTAATAAAATGCTTTTCAGGGACTCACATCCACACCTGTGAATATCATATGAAAGGTAACAGTCATTGCCTAATGCCAGGGCTCCACTACGCGGCATGGGGCGGCAGCGTCACAGGCCAGTACAGGAACGCAGCATTTCGCGTCCATGTCGCGGCGGAATTACCGCAATACATGGCGAAATTGCCGCGAAACCCTGCGTTCCTCTACTGGCCAGCAGAAAGGATATCCCAAACCTGTGCCGCCTGTGACGCTGCCGCCCTGTGACGCCTAGTGGAGCTTGGGCTTTAGTCTTAGTCATATATTTGCACTGATGCCTACTGTGATATCTAAGTTGAGTCACTCTATACCATCGCTAGTCCATTATACCATGTAAATGGATACATTATTATAACTTGTTTTGTCTGTATTCAATCCAAAGAAACTATTTGCTTTGTGATTCATCATATTTAGCCACAGGTTGTGTAATTTTGTCCTGGCTAATATTAGTTAAATATCCTGATGTGGAATTGTTCATCTACCCAGTGCTCTCTTTATATCTGGCTGGCTCTCTTCTCCAAATCCATTCATGAAGAAACTGTACAATGTATTACATTGTATGTCATGGTATTCTATTTCTCTGAGGTACTATGGTGTGGCCTTCTAATCATATGTATTACCACACATAATATCAAAAGTTTCCTATTGTGGGCTACAATTGACATATGACCCAACCACTGTCCTAAAAATCTAGACCAAAGTGTAGATAGAATTGATGGCATTTGACACATATGGCACACCAAACCTGATGAAATATTTATCTTAAACTGAATCAGTATGAGATGCATGGAGAATTCACAATGGCTGTACGGCTGAGTCTATTCAGGGTACCGGTACACTCTATTTCACATTCACCCCCATCTGGGGTGACACCTATACATAGGTCGACATGACACATTCACCAGCATTCATATCACTCCCTTTTCAGGCATGCTCCCAGTTTTCAATTTAAACCTATACATCTCTACACATTGGAACTGATTTGATTTTCACAGGCAATGGAGAGAAAATGTCCCATGTTGATGACAGAAGCATATATGATAAAAGGGGTGCAGAAAATGGGATTGGGTTCTCTGGATGGGTGGAGCGGATTGGGATGGTAGCTGGCAAAGGTCTCAGCCTTTGCTGGCTTGTGGGGTTTTCAGGCTCATAAGGGCATCAAATTTGCATGTAGCCCCTGGCGGCTGGCCTTGGAGGGCGCTGGGTGGAAGCAGGGTAGGTGCGAGTGGGTTAGAAAGCATGCAAGTTTTCTCTCTCAGACCAATCCCAATTTTCTCCCTCGTCCAAGGTCCATTTCCCCCACCTCATTTGAGGGAATTATCAACATTATTATTTGTCAGGTGTCCTGGAGCTTAATATACATGTATTTGGAGATCCGATCCTGAAGTACAGGTACTTGTACTTGGAGATGACAGCTCCTATCTGAGACCAAGCAATTAAGCCCAAGGCAACAGTGTGACATGTAATGGCCTCTTTTATAGAGACTCCAAGCTGAGTTTAATGTTAATCAGGGATGTACGTCAGGGTGTGTGAAAAATTCTGAATGTACACATAGAAGTTCTGAATTCATTGTAAAATACTACAAAAATTGACCTAAGAAAAGAACATTGGGTAGATCTATAGTCATCTCAACCTCTGAAAATTCTGAAATCAGACAAAATTCTGAAAACTTCCATCCCTGGTTAATAAGAAAAAAATCCTAGCCTAAATATATAGAAAGAATACCCCTTTGTACTTCCCCAATGGGTTTGGCTTGGAAACCAATATCAACATACCCCACCCATACATGTGTGTATGCATGTGGGACCAGGGTTGCAACATAGCATGTACAATGTATCAGTGATTAGTTCCCTGGGACCGAACAGGTGGCACTGGTGTCAATAGAAAACCTGCCTCGTTTTGGGTTACCTTGAGCCCCCTAGTGGCAGTAACACCAGGTGTCTTGTATTGATTCATGTGTACACAGGGAAAATACAGGACATATTGATCAAAGAGCCTTAACCTTGTTAGGATACTACACCATGGCTGTATTAGTTTGTCTCTGGCTTTGACACAGCTTCTTTACCCATTTTGTGAGGCTTTGGTACGGGGTTTGATTTGTTCTTATACAACCCAGGGGCGTAGGAAAAGGGGGGGGCAGGGGGGCCCCCCCCCCCCCCCCCCAATAATGAAGAGGTTCCCTATACAAGCCTATATAAAGATATAGCGGGCCCTCTAACCGAGACCCCTGGGCCCCCCAATAAAAATCTGCTTCCTACGCCCCTGTACAACTGCACTGAAATACTTTTAAGCCTTGGTATATACATGGTGTACTTCTGACATGCTTTCTCCACACAAGAATATGAATACTCTGTCCCTCCAAACATTATACATATTCTGATATGACAGAATAAAGGACAATAAAGGCAACTTCCATGAAATCCCAGATTGGGTGAAATGTATTCAACAAGTCAGTTGTATATATGCAGAATGTGTGACAAGAGACATCTAAATAAACAACCCCACCTGTTGATATATCATAATGTAGAAGTATCGCCTGTGAAACTCTCAGTAATGATCTATTTACATTCAGTCTGTCGGCATAAATCAATAATATGGGGAGGGGTAGCAGTGGGGTGCACCTATAAAGCATGTCCTGGGACTGGGAAGGAATGGGCAGGGTGGTGTATGGGGTGTATTGGGCAGCACCAAGGGTGAAGGCTATACACTGTCCAGAGTTAATATGCAATGAAGAAAGGTATGGGACTTGTTGCATTAAAGAAAATGGAAACGGATATCGAATTGTAACTGATATAAAATTATTTAATAGAGTTGTAAAGCTGGTACAGGGCTAAATGTACTTGGGACATTTGATTTACTATGGGTGATCCTATTATACTAGACAATCTGTTCATATTTTGTCTTCTTATTTTTATTTAACAATAATATCATGTTTTAGAGTAGTGTACTTCTTCCATTATACCATGGGCAAATGACCGTTGAAATCTTTGATACATTTTATGTTGAAAGTTATTTCCCCCAGAATCCCCTCTCATCCATCGGCTATTCTATGCATGACACAAACATCAGCTAGCAACCCACTGGTAGCAACTCTCTACCACAGTTATGTGTCAATATACTGTCTATATATTATACAATACAGACAGTCTATGATTATCATCATCACACCCATAGCTGTAGGCATAAATGAGATACTATACGAGTCAGTTCATTATTCAAGTCTGCAATGGTTAATATTAACAGCCACACCTAAGGGTGCCTACACAAACAAGTGATAATGAACATTGTGCTGATGGAAGAGAGAAAAAATTGGGATAACAAATGACTGCCATATTCAGTGAGGACTATGCTATGTCTATTCTTCATGCTTAGGACCCAGCATTACCTCACTCTCCAGGCACGAGTTTTATTGGTGCTAAAGGGCTTACTATTGTATTTACATCTGCTTGGAGAGTGATACTCCTTCCCATCATTCACTATCCAGTGCCAAGGTGTCAGTGTCTGGACATGAGTTATTTATAAAAGGGTAGCTGGATGCTTGGACATTATCTATCACATCATTGAGCTGCATCTCGAAGCACAAAAACTCAATATACAAGGACATTAACAGGAGTTATACAAATGTACATTAAAAGGGGAAAAGATATATTAGTCCCTAGCATGCCAAGTCTGCTGGTTCGGAGCTAGACCACTGCCAAACATAGGCTACAAGGTCACGCACGCAAATGGCTTTACCTCAGTAATGTACCAAACACATTATGCATAGTGTGATGAGGTATACTCACACTTAGGTACAGTGTCTCATTTAGAGAAAAGACAATGACCTTCTACATATCGAGACTGTCTGCTGCAGTCCCATAAAGCATGAATGCATCTGAGTGCATTATAGGACAATAGACAATTGTGATGTGAAGAAGGAGTTGTCTTTCGTCTTTATGAAACAAATATGTACTTGCACCACACTGACAAAATGAGAAAGTCTATTTAAAAGCCTCCAATGTCCTACACTCCTATAATGCACTAGACGTCACTTCTATCATGCAGCAGTGCATGGGCTGCCGTTTTACAAAGGCCCAATGCCGACATCATTGACCACCCTTTATTAAAGATCAGGGGCGTAGGAAGCAAATTTTTATTGGGAGGGGGGCAGGGGGTCTCGGTTGGGGGGGGGCGCTATATTTTTATAGTCTTGTAGCAAAGTCTTGTATGCACCATCTTTGGATGTGACCATTGTTTGAGCAGTGAAAATATTAGGAAGAAAATATGTGGTCTAGTTTTAAGGAATGAAGGCTTGTTGCTGAATCTTTTTTCCATCCACATTCCCTCGTATTCCTTCTCCACTGTATATACATTTGTACTGCGCAATGTCCAGAGTAACAGCAACAACAAAATACAACCAAACATTTGCTGTGTATTTGTGATGTATAGGGAACAGAGCTATTCCTGTATGGAGGTGGCCATCTTGGAATTAGTTATGTAACTGGCCCTGACGGCCATCTTGGATCTGGCAGAGGATTGTGGGTAATCTCTTATCTTCCCCTCCACCCACAGAAAACAATGGGAATTGATAAGACTGATAAGCTGCCCCTGCCTCTATCTTAATCACCTTAAGTACCTGTCCATTGTTTTAGGTGTGAATGGAGGGGATTAGGGAGACAATCGCTTGGTTTTACTCGGATTATGTGCCCTCTAAGAAAACTTTTAAAGTTTAATTTCTCTTGTATTTGAAGTACTAAGTCTATATAAAGCTAATATTGTTCAAGTTTAAAGTATTTGCTATCCAAAGGTTTAGATATTTAGAATATACCTTTGTATAGACTGTTAGGGAGGGCCAACCAAAGTAAACTGTACAAAGAGGCCAACTGCTGATCTAGCCCCCGACTACATGAGCCACCTAGGAAATTTGTTGGGTACTAGCAATGGCTCTGTCCTGTATACAGATGTATGAATGATACCTGATATTAGAGATAAGTAGTTGTCAGCTATCCACCAGCAGCTGTTAATGTAATTATCTCACCTGTCATGTTAGGCGCCTGCACAGGTGAGGCAGGCCTGTGGGTGGGAGTGAGTTGGGGGGGGGGTAGCAGACAGGTGATCAGCACTAGTGACACCCTTATTGTGTGCATCACCCATGGGCATCATTCACTTCTCAACAACACGCCAGCACACGTGTATGCAGGCAGTACATAGTGTTAGGGGGAGGCTGAATGACTATTCCGCGTTGGCGGATTCTTTAGTGGGCCTACCCCTGCTGAAGCTGATACCTTGCGAGATAAGGACTGATAACAGCGAGCTGATGGGTACCAGGTGTTACGTAATGCACCCTGAAAAGTCTGCAGTGAATGAGAGGAATATTCTCATTGGTTAATAATATATCACGCTAGGTCGGAATAGAGATGTACCACTGTGGAAGAGAATGGCAAAGGGGGAAATCATGAACCGCAGGATATGATGTGCTATATTTTATCATTCATTTAAGCTGGAGGGAACTGTTAGCTTAGTGAATATATCTTGTTATTAAAATGCTTCCTGGTAGGTGAGGAAATACCTTTTTGCATTGATTTGTTCTTTTATTCAGACATAAACTCGTGTCCAAGTAAAAAACATGTTATCAAAAGAATGGTGCTCTCGTGCTCTATGCACAATAGTTCTTGATTTAATGGCTTGATATAAAAAGCATCTTTAACACCTGGATAAAGTATAGAAAGCCTCCACAGGAAGTTGAAGTACAGAGCATGTCAGGATGGCTTTGTTTACGCATCCACCACACAGCCTTTAGAAGACACATAAATCACACACCATTAAAGGAAAACATCATAACTGACATAGAGATAAATTAAATAGAAATCATTTTATTCCTTACACCACCCTAAGAATGGGGCCAGTGTTGCTGTATACAGTGTTATATAGTGGTGGCTTTCATGTGTAAATGACCTTTGATGGCTTGTGAAAATTGGTTTTCATTGTGAAATAGATGGAACATGCTCTGACCCCTCACCTCTTGTGTTGGGCATTCTATGGGGGCCACCCACCAGGGCAAAATAAATGTGTTCCATGTCACATGGGTTTGTTTAGGGCAAATTTCAATCTCATGTTGTGGTGTTGTTGTTTTTTAATTTCGTTAAAGCAATAATTCTTATGCTCTATGGACAGTGCACATGCGCCAAATATTACTGATTTTGACCATTGTGCCATAAAAAATGCCCTTTTCAATTTGGGCCTATTCCAGTCTCTAGACATGCAATTGATTTATGCATACCCTACATAACCAAAAGAGGAGCCCACAATAGGATCATCATTTACACGGTTCACTAACAATAACAAATCGGTTGATAAAAACAAGATGCATTTGTCCTGTAGGTATACATTGTGTGGTTATTTTTTTGTTTGATTTATTGTGTGCCTGCCCTGTTGTGCCTTTCTTTATACCAGTATTGCCACCTTTAACAGGCACTTTTATATGAGCTGAGGTGTTTCATATCAATCATCACTAGTAAAATGATACCCCAGGTATAATAATTTTTTGTATGTTTTGATCTACCAGTAGTTTAAGATTGGCTCCTCTCTATTCATCAATCTGTCCCCTTTGCTCTCTACAGGAAAATGTGCGTTGGAAGACATTAGGTTCAATTCATGTGGGTGGGGCCTATTTCTTTGAAATCGTTTTGATGGGAGTGTCTTGCACAAAGCACAAAATGTAACTTAATGTTATCTCCAGAATCTCTAGATGTATAGAGTAGTGAACTATCCTTAGAATATACACCTCAATACAGCTTTACATAAAGCAGACGACTTGATGAACACCTCAAGTTTCCTACTCTCTCCATTCAGAGGCATTGAGTTCATCCACCCTGCCCGTGAGTGGCAGCACGAGGAGTGGCACTGTCAATAACACCTTTGACTGTAAATGACAGAGGTTGCCCATCAGAAAACCGAGAAAGGTCTTCTCAAATAACTCTCACTGCTGCATAATACAACTCAACTAAGTTAAACACCCACTGAAAAAAGAGCATCCAATGTCAGTAAGTGTCCATACGTTAATATTGGGGACACCCACTGTAGGCTATAATTTTAGAGGGACATTACCATCAACCTATTCTTTAAGAGGTTTTTCCTTTCTGTTTTTTATGACGTTGACTCTGACGTAAAGTGACGTGAAATTGGTTGAAGTGGCAGAGTAAACCTTTGTTTTTAGAATGGGTCTATCATTTATTTTATGTAAAGACTGTACCAATGGAACATAAACTAGGTAGTGACACGCTGACTTATAAAAATTGCACAAATACTTGTAGCTACGAATATATGGCCTTTTCTCAGGCTGTCAGACTTTAAAATATCTTTATAACAGACCAGTTTCATATTACTGAGCAACACCTCTCTCTTCAAAAACAATCCTGCTATGAGGTCCTTCAAACATGACGGTTTCCCTAAATATAATAAATCTGATGAATACTTCTAAAGTCCCAAAATACCTCCTTTGGGCCCTAAGAGGTTAATGTATTAACCATATAGCACCAGGTTGTATATATACAAGCAACCCACCCTGGGGCCATGCATGCATGGGATCCCTGGTCAGTATAGGCTAAATCTGGGGTTTCCCTGGAGGAGGGATTTAGCTGAGCCAGCCATGGTAACCCTACCCAGGGTGTATACCTGCCTGTCTGCCCCATGATAACACGGTGTCACTTCTATAATCCAACCCAGGAGGACCAAGGGCCACTCCAGACCCTTCAGCATGCCAAATTTGGACAGTTTCCGTGAAGATTTCGACATGTGAGTCAAGAGGTGCTTAGAGGGTTCAACTATGGGAAGCTCGGAGGTGTGGGAAAGAAGGATGGGATGGCGCTTGGAGAGAAGGTACTTGTATTGTGTGAATGGTCGAGTTGCATAGTAAAGTTTTATACTGGAAGTACGTTCAAGAAGTCCCAATGGGTACCTTCAAACAGAGAGATGTGACATATGAGATGGCTTGGGGTTAACTAATACTCCTGCCTTCCATTGAAAATAGGACCATTTTGACAAAGTACACCCCTCTATGTTTACATGGGACAAATTCGATAGTTTACCCTAAGAAATTAATTCTGTAAGGAAATCAATTTATGTGTCCCTGCAATACCTTTCTAAGTAGATTTCGAGTATTGGCCAAAGGATATTTAATGAAGAGACTATTCAAAATTCGCACTCCCCTCATAATGAAGTGTATATTATTAGTAAGAGGCACTACATGATTGCGCATCTGAGAAACCAGATCAACCAGATGCCAGGATCATGCAGGCACAGAGCGAATACTTATCAATAATATCATTAAGTTGCCAAGAAACCAAAAGAACAGTAAAGTGTTTCGTAGCAGAAATTGGTACTTCTTGTCAGGCGTAACTTTGCAGACGTCATTTAGCAGCCTTTTGGCGGCAATTTCGCCTCCATGTTTTGAGGCGCCATCTGGAAATGTAGGAAAGCGGCAGCCATGTCCAACAGAGGTCTTGGCAGCAATTTGGTGCACACCACCTGAGTCAGCAAATCAGTAAGTCGGCCTTGAGTGCGGGACTGGTCTGGTTTTGCCAGAAAGCGCGGGAAGGGGTGTGATTGTCCTCTGCTACACACTAGGCGTCACGTTACCATGGTAGCCGTCATTCCCAGGTTGAGTTAAAAGCGTGTTGACAGGTCTGACATTCTTTGGCTCATAAGCCCGCTCAGCCCTGCATAACAATGGGAAATTCCTTTAAATTTCATTGAAAACTGAAGAACTTCCACTGATGGTTGCCCTATGAAACACCCAGATATTCTTGGGAGAAAATACAATCTAATTAATCTGAATGATATTGGTTAATTCGAGCTAAAATCGAAATTATAGGATGCAGAACATATACAGGTCCCGGAAGTATTTAATACTGGCGCCGCCATGTGGAGGATATTATCACTAATTATGTTTCTCCGACCAGTCACCTGATCTCCAGACTGAGTGAAACCAGAAGGTGTGAGCCTACAGTACATCCCACTCACAACTTTCCCCTCCAGGGGCTGGGCACCACACATCTCTCAACCCCTCTCTTACCCTTCAGATGCCACATGGTAAGTCCAGCTTCATGTTCCTTCTTCTATATGATGCACTGACGCACTGCTGGCTAATCTTATTCCCTAGAACTGCACTGTAGCATTGTTCTGATACTTTTGGAATGTATCGACTCTAAGTTTATAAATGCTTGGCATGATGCACAAATATATATATTGATGCTGTATGTGACACCTCAAGGGTTTAAGTAAGATGGAGGAGGCTGGTGGTTTCTCACACCTCGGAGGCTTGAATACATGTATATTCACTGAACAATTTACTGTTATTATCTTTCTTTCTTTCTTTCTTTCTTTTTTTTTTTTTTCTTTTTTTTCTTTTTTTTTTTTGGGGGGGGGGTAAACATATGAAAAGTTTATTATAATAGTTGTGTTTCTCTTTTAACACTAATTATTTTAACCTTGTCATCTTTTTAACAAAATATCATTACCTGATACTGTTGAAAATTCGAGGACATGATTCAAATCAAAGTGCAACTAACGGTAGAAGCTTGAAATGGTTTTAACCTAGTTTTTTTTTCTAAATATCCAAGGAAGCCTGTGATCAGTTTCAAAGTAAAAAATTCCAAGGAGTTTTCACCAAGTTCTGCGCAATGCTCTCACTCCCACGCCCCAATCCTTCCGTGCTACAACCAAGCACACCGATCAAAACACATTACTCTTCAAACCCAGCATGTTATGGGTGGGTTCCCCGAAATATGCCCAGACTGCCATAAGTAACAGTGTGTGATATATTTATACTGGCACAGATTCCCTTTAAGGGCTGCATAATTCTTAAGTCTCATGTTAAACCTGATCAGCGTGGAAAGATCATACCTTATTGGCTCTTCATTGGTGCCATACCGCTTCAAGCGTGGAGTGTAGCATACCGATGGGCTCAGCATGGTACATGGATGCAGCAAAGGTGAGAAGACTCTCGACAGATGCATTCATGCATCGTGGCGACTATGGGGTATGATGCATTGAAGCACTACCCAATACTAAAGGGTTGAGGTCTAAGGTTTCCTGGAAGAAATACCTCAAAGTAATTAACCCTAATATTCCTACTAGACCTTCGATAACCCATCATACAAGCATGTAGGAGAAAGTGTCTCCTTATCAGATAAGCCCTCGGGGGAAAGTACTTACAACCAGGTACACCTATGCAATTCAGGCCATAAAATTAAAACTCACATGTCTGGAAGGGAACCCATCTGAGATAACATATAGCCTGGAGGAATGGGGATGTGGGTGCCTCCAGGGTTGGTGTGTAGAGGGAGGAATTGGATGGATGGGCAGGGTGGTTTGGGGTGATGTTGGGTTTGTATGGTATGGGCATGAACTGGGGCAGGAGTGTGCATGGTCTTGTGCAAAGATTGATAAAGAAATAATAAGTTGTTTGGTGTTTTGTTGTAATTTTTCACACATCGTCACTCTTTTCCCTCGGCTTAGGGAAGAGAGAAAGCAGCATCATGGACAAGTGGGATAATTACTTTTCCTCTATCCATCATTTTCCTGGGGTTGAAGGGGCTTTCTGCTAACCCCATGAGAGAGTTCAATCAAGGATCTAAGGACATAGGTGAAAACCTGTGTGGATATCCTTAAGATAAGGGGGTAGGGATAGAAACCCAGGTATCTGGTTGTGATTAAGGTTGGCACCAGTCTGGGTGCAGGTGAGGTGGCTGCAGGTGAAGTGAGGACTGATAGGAATGTACTGCTGTGTGGTGTAGGTTTCCTTATCAGTTCAACACTGTTATCAGTATCATGGCTATGTAGCCTGGGTATTATTAGTATAGGGAGAATGGGTTACAAGATCCATGTTATATTAACCATAGCTGCGTATCTAGTTGCAACAGCAGCTCACAATGCTACACCTTTGCATGTTGAGCTGTGAGCAGCTCGGCTCTGCAGGTGAGTAGCTCATCTGTGTTAGTGGAATGCCATTAGGCCAATTGCTCGTCGAGAAAATGGACAAAAACCTGTGATATCAGCTATCAGGTTTCATGTTTCCACACCTAATCAATATCGCTGATAGCAATAACTATGAATACCTGTACAGGCAGGTTTCGTCTCTATTTAAATGGGTATCAGCTTACTGTCTGATATCTTGTCTTACCTAATTTAAGATATTGAATGCACATTTATCTTGATGGGCACTGCCCATAACATGATATTCACTGTGCCTGATCTTTTACCTCTTCCATGGGCTCAAAAATGCCTCAACTTTCAGCGTAGCTAGGCCTACAGATTCAGTTCTAGTCATAGGGACTATGGCGTTCCCTAGTGGCCTCCTGCTAAACCTACTGTAGTATGTCACACCCTTCAACCCTTGACCATTCTCTGACCCATGGCGCACTTTTCTTGTCACCTAAACACATTTAGTCACCTAGACATATCCTGTCCAAAAAGCACTGCTCGACTGTATTACGTTAAAGTGCCTGGCCTCTATGCAAAAGGTGTATTCGTATCAGTGTTGTGCTGGGCTAAAGGATCATATCCAGACTTGAAGAGTCGCCAACAGATGGTCAGGTCAACCCTGAGCTGCTCTAGGCCCTGCTCCCTGAGTTGATCCTGATACCAGCCCCAGGTAGTGAACCGGTGGTGAGCTGCTCTCAACATTGATAGCAGACTAGCATACATAGACTACCTGATGAATCTCCTTATGCCCTAGGCATGTCCCCGGTCCCCGCACCCTCTATTGGAGAATGACACCATCCATGTTATGGGTTTTTAAAATATACCCCTTTTCCACAAATCTTGGCTCTAAAATACCCCCTTTTTCCATGAAAAGCACAAACTTTTAGGGTATTAAAAACACCCCTTTTTCTGCTAAATCATGGAAATCTTATGCAGGGTTTCCCATAATCTGGAATATGAGATAATGGCATTCCCCGTATAATAGAATAATGTATGAAATTGTATGTGCATGAAGGTATTCATTGCAAAAAGGCTTCTTTGTAATCACATAAAACACCTGAGGTTGTGCATTGGATGAACCAGGCAGATAGTAGTCCCTGCTAAAAATAGACCCCCTATTTTTACTTTTCATGAACATGTTCTGAAAAATCACCTCTTTTTCCAGTATTCACAAACATGCAAAGTTAGAGGAAATCGGCCCTTTCCTCTGTGTTTCCATAACATGGATGGTGTCAATTCTACCATGGAAGTGCGGGGGCCGGGGGCATGTCACCAGGATCTTGTATGCAATTCCACAAAGATACCAAGCACTAACTGGGTCGGGTACAAACACCTAGTGGCACAGTGGATTGTATCTAGCACAGTGTTTCCCCCACAATACCTAATTAAAACAATATCAATTTCAAAGAGCTAATCACGATTTCAATGCTACCCGTATTCTTTGTGTAGCAACTACCGATCCCTCGTTCTTTTACATGCATACAGAAGCGTGGGAAAGATTCTTTTCGTGAAAGAAAGTGGTAGGTCCTTTCATTTAATAAGATTCTCTTGTTTAGTCTCATCCACAAACACAGCTGTGTTGATAGAGGGGCGTGCATGTATAAATATTACTATTGTTCCCACACACGCAGAACCTACATTCATACGTCAGACTTGATACAACCCCATAGCTTAAGGTTCGAAATGTATACATGTTCAGTATAATTGATTTATACCCTATCCAAATTTAAAACTGTGTATCCTACCGTAAAACCTCATGTATAAGCCGCACCCGCATATAAGCCGCACCCTGACTTAAGGAAAAAGCTACAAGCCTCAGAGGGGGTCTGAAATGGTCCTTTAGTCCATATAAGTAAACCCCGCATATAAGCCGCACACTGTGTTCCTGGAGATCATATAAGCCGCACCACGGGTCTGAATAGGTCTATAAGCCTCGGCTTATACGAGGGGTTTTACGGTATGACTCCTCTGTTATTTTCTTTTTCTAAGTATTAAGTAATTCTTAATGGCATTACACATATTTATTGATATCGTTGCTAAAAAGAGTGAAGGTATATTTTGTGACTTCTGCCAGGATTCACCAACCTTACAGCACGGGGGGAATGTGTAGAACCAGGATCAAATACTCACCTACAAATAAGAAGAACACATGGATTAGTTTAATTTATGAAATGATGAATCAAGAAAATAAAATGCACCTATATAATTAACAGTTAAACCTACCATTACGATTTTCCCACTATATCCCACATTGATGATAGCTGAATATAATTACATCAACCAATGCTAAAGGTACTATTGGGAACAGTGCACAAAGAAAAGCTGCATTTATGAAAGACTTTTCATGAATGAAGTGAATATGGGTCAAGATGTCATGTCTTAACTACCGCCCCCGCCCCCCCCACTTTCCTTTCCACCTCTCCCCTGGGTATGCAAGTTACACAACATTCAGCAATCATATCAGCCTAAGGCAGAGGGACCATCCCCTTCCCACCGTAGCACCTACTCAGGACAGACCACCTATTGTGGATCCTCCCCTCGCTCCATCCTCCCACTTGAGCAGGCCCAGGAGGGCCCAGAGCACACAGGAGGTCTCTGGAGGAGGGCCTCAGGCGTGTCCCTCCAGCACATCCCCCTTTTGTTTACATTAAGACATGATTACTACTCCTTTCATCTTGACCTATTGCACAAATAAACCCTCTCTGGGAGATAGGAGAGGTTCTCAGTACAGGTTTGCAGATGGCACTATGTGTTTGTGTATTGGTGAAAACAATCTGCCACTGTCTCTTCACCTTCATGGTCTATGGAGCCTTCACGCCATTCTATAAAAAGACATCGGGTGGCGACAGGCCAGAAGTAATCTCTATATATTTGACACCGCCTATAAAAATCATTTATGTTCAAATCAAGCACCAAAACTTTGGTTTCGATCAAGGTCTCAATCAAAATAGTTCCAGACTGATCTAAGATGGACATCATAGTCGTAACATTAGTGGCATTTCGTTCAGACCACCCGTCGTAAAACATGGTAGGTGGTCGTATCGTGTGCATGTCAGCCGTCGTAACTATGGACATCTAGACCCTAATATAACATTCTCTGTTGCAACCTATGCCTGTTAGTTGTAACCAAATCTAGATTAAGCTGCTATGCTAGGAGTCCCTGGTGATTATAATAACAATCAATCTCTAACGTAATATGTTGCAGTATTTTCGGTGAGAATACATATCTGGTAGTGTTTCATGTTAAATGTATTTTCATTTTAGGAATACGATCTATTTCAAATAGGAATCTAATCAGTAATTTCACAATTGAACTCTAGAAAGAACTTCATTGCTCTTTCCAATTGTAACTACCATTAGTTAATATGCAGCATAAAACGATAGAGGGGGTCTTGGAACTAGGCCATGATGATTTAGTTCACTGATCCCAATCCAATTTGCTCCTCAATCTGACTCAGGATATTGCTAATATCAGTTGGCTGCTGCTACTACTAATGGTCCTATTTTAACCCTTTAACCCTTTAAGGGCCAAATAGAACCTCCAGGTTCATTTTCATCATGATGCACCTATGAAGTACTGGCGCATATTCACTGCAATGAAGCATCATGGCGGCCCTTGAGGGCATCAACTCTGTATGATGCATGAGTTAAGCCCTAGCGAGTTACTCACTAGGCCAAATCCAAGCATCCTGGTTAGCAGATTATACAAAGCAGCACCACGCAGCCCTTAGAGGGTTAATTGAATTAGGCTTAACTGGATTGGAGCTGGGTTGCAGCAGCGGGGAGGTCTGATGTGGTGGTGATGGTGGACATCATTCAATGTCAGTGGTGGAGAGAGCCTGCATTGATACCACTGAGAGTGATATATACAAAGGTTATGTATTACACCACTGGAGGAATCACACGAAGTTGGTGTCAGTGTGACAAAATAGGATGGAGATTAGTGCAGTTGTGAGGTGCTTCAAATTAATGGTATCATGAGTAATACCCACTGCCCAGTCTTTTATGATAAAACGTACATGCTGTGCACTGTCCAGTAAGTATAGAGATCTACATGTATTTCCCATAGATAAAGAAAGAGTCAGGAAAAAAATGAATATCAAATTTCAGTCTGTTCTTTCTCTGTCAGTCAAGAGCTTGTATTACAAATTTGGAACTAAAAGGATTATGTTGGGTACAGGTGTCAGTGACAGTCAACTGATGACAGTTGTGACACTGATCTTGTTGACAGCAATGTTTGTGTTATTTCTAATCCCCTGTCGGTCCGTCTGTCGGCCTGGGGTGTGACTGTTCCCCGTAACGGGCGTGGTGCCCTGGCGCCGGAGAGAGGCGTCCTATCTCCCTGCTCCACTGGTCAAGGGTGCCGTGCTGATAGCCTGGGTACCACTGACCATAAAGGCTGACCACAGACACTGACCAGGCTGTCTTAGTGCTCATCTTCACTATAGTAAGTTTAGAGCAAGTTGGCTAGTACTTCTAAGCCAGCTCAACGAAAGAGAATGTACTTGATCAATCCTTGTATACTAAATGATGCTTCTTAAGTTTTTAATTCTGCTCATTTTCAAGTTCAAAAAATGTGGACGTGAAAACATAGAAAAGTCCATGTTATAATGCTACATTTTAGCAAAAGGCGTAGGTTTGTGCACCCAAGGGATTCATGACTCCTCCATGGGCCCTTCCCTCCCCCTCTTCCATGCACCTGACCACAGCCGTTTATTTGTGGCTTCACCCCTCTGACACCAACAGGAGAAGAACCCAGGAGGAGGGGTAAGTAATCACCATCCCACATCTTGCATTAATCATCATTCTGACAGCTATATATCCACCTTTACTTAGATAACCCAAAACAAACCCTCCTCCCATCTCAAAGATAGCACCTCCCAATCCCACTATACATCCCCAAGAGAGCACGAAAATCTCCACTAACCAAAAACCATGCTCGGAACCATATGGTCACATGACGACGATTGTCGGTCATGTGACCCACTATCACTGTCGCCATCTTACCAGGATGCCCCACGGGAGCCTTCCCGACATGCTTTGCTCCCTTTTGCCGCGCCCCCTGGCGGCTGACGTGCCGCCCCCTGGTGCCAAGGTGTCTGAGGGGTGCCAACACTGATAAGTGGGGGCAGTTAAGATGGCGTCCCTGATAGCTGGTTAATTAAAGGGTTAGGAGGCTGTTTAGACGACCCAGTGCCTAGCATGGCTTCTCTGGTGCCATAAGGGTGTGTCCTGTCAGGCAGGGGACCTTTGAAATTTACTTGGTTCAGTTTCAATATTTCATGGTTCATTTATATAATGACTGGGTAGGGAATCTATTAATATCTCAGTGTTTAAGGGAGGTGTTGCTGAGCACTGCATATCCGATGTTATTATTTGCATGCAGGGACTAATATTTATGAAACATTCCCCTCTTGACATTGGAATCGCACTTAAATGATTTTTTTTTCTAATTTGGGAAATATATTGAGAAAATCATGTAAAAACTGGTTACTGAATCTAAACCATTCAATTCATATCCCCAAATAGCTACTGTTCCATTGCAGCAATGCCATTCTAATGGGATCCCTACATTCCAACTCAGCACGCAGCTATTTTCTCTCAAACAGATAACACATTACCCTATAAATTGCGTGGATGTAGATGCTTCTGCCTGTCAAATCTAACTAAACTCCATTCCACAGGAGGAATCTTTGGAGGGTGGTGATTGGTGAGGGCCGAATGGAGTAGGTTTTGCGGCGATTTCTGCAGCATACGACAGAGGGAGGGAGTCTAATTGGCGGGAAAGTGTTTCCGGTTGAGTTGCGCGCGCCGCCTGTCGTCTGGCATCTGTTTCCGCTTCTCCTCCGCCGACGATAAGGTCGAACAACAGAGAATGAGGGACGGAGTTGGAACTTGGAACTTTCGGCCAATATAATGAAGTACTCGAGCAAGCAGAGGGGACGGGCAAATTCCAAAGCATAAATTTGAAAGCGAAACTGCATTCAAACAAAAGGAAATCAGATTTTTATGTTCCTCGCTATATCTATGAGCATCCAGTGATCTCAAAACCACATACCCCATGGTACTAAAGAGTGCAACATCATTTATCAACTCTTCGAAGACATACATCTCAGTGTAGACGACATTAAATGTTTCACATCCCAGTACATTCCCCTCGGGATTCTACCAGTACCCCAGGTTAAATATCCGAGCTGTAAACGTTCCATCTCCCTTGGTTTCAAACCCAATGACCTCTGGGGCTGGTAGCAGACGACATCTGCCCCCAGTCGGCTGGTAGCCAGCGATCTCCAGGCCGGTACCCGCCGATCTCCCATCGATCCGGTGATTGATCCAGAGGTGTGGTCACAGGGTTCATGGAACATTCACCAGAGGGCTCTGGTCTCTGTAGGAGCAAGGGGAGGGGCCACCCAGGGGAGCGGTTATTGGCTGGTAGTGGCAAGTCTAGGGGAGCATTAATTGAATCGTCTGCTTGTCCGCCCGGACGTTTACAGCACAACGTGCGCGCACAAATAAACAAACTGGGTGTGGCGGGAAAATGGATGGTGGGAAAATAAACTAAAGGTGAGCATCTCTGTATCGGTTTTCCTCTGGTGTTTACATATAACGGGTCCTCTGGGTGGCGGGAAGTATGGGTGGCAGGGCTTGGAGGTAATAAGTTAATTAACAAATTAACTGCGAGCGGCGCCTAATGCAAACCTACTTAGGGACGGATTTCCACTTCAACACTTATCTCCTAAATGATCGTTTCCTGTTCTACTTTTACATAGCATTTCTATAAATTATATCCACTAGAGAAATCATACATATCATATACATGTATATATTACTGTTACAATGGCAGATGCGACATCTTATATGTTGCTACTTAGTATACAATAATGCAAAATTGACCCATGGGGCCCTAGTCACTGATACGAACCAGACTTATCAATCTAGGCAGCAAATTATTGGTCTAACAGGAGATCTACAAGGAAAGCACTCTGAATCATTTGATATACAGTGGATTCCCTGAAATCCGTCAATCCACTGACCATGGCCCTACTGCCTTTTAGAATTGTATAGGTCTGGTTCAATATTCTAAGTGTCTAAGGGTGAGGGTGGAACTTTTCAATCCTTGTCTCTCTTATCGACCGCCTTGAACGTGTTCCAAGCTCAGTCTCCCACGTAGAATCCCCACCGTTTCCGATATAGGCCTGCGCGGGGCGGGGTGCGCAGAGTCCTCTCATCTGAATTCAGGTCTCGAAACACCAAATGGTGGAGGGCCGCTCAGGCGGGCCCCCTCCGACACTGAAAATCCATTTGAGCAGTGGGCAGAGGGACAAGGCGGTACTTGAGAGCTACACAGAGCGGCCAGTTTTGGTGGTGTCAGCCATTCATCATGAGTGCTGTTTTCCTTCCATTCCGACTGCCCTAAACCTCTTTTAATTCTAAATTCCAGCAATGCACATTTAGGGCAAACTACTGATATCAAGAGCCGAAAGTATTAACCCTAAACAAGTCAAAATGACATCAAAGCTGGGCAAAATACTACATATTCGACACAATGACAGCAACCTTCCCAAACGTCTGTCTCTATTTCAAAATAAAACAAACAAACAAACATACAATGATATTCTACAAGGAATAGAGCAACCCAGAAAATGGACTGAATTGTATCTTGGAATGGAACTGATGACCATGAGAACTTCATAAGATGGGATAATACCCAACTTAAGGTGTGAAAAGAGTATAACGAGAATCACAGAGGTGCTCGTCATCCACTCCGTCCCAGAGGCTCAATATGACGTCAAGATGGCAGCCGTGCTTGGGGAGGTGTGTGTATGTAAAGGGGGAGCGGATTGTCAATTCAACACCCTTCAGCAACAGACTGTCAGCTACAGATATGGACTGCAAGTGTGACACATGACTGTGACGTCACAGAACTCCTATATCATTGTTACAATTTATGTGATATCTGTTTTCTAGTCACCATCTCTGTGGTTATTAACCCATTGGATGAGGGAAATGTCCACTCATACAGCATTAATAGTCTTGTTAATCATGAACCTGCTTTATGATTCACACCAACTGTGATGCCATTTAAAGATCTTTTGATTTTCTTAGCTGAATCTGGCTATCTAAGTCCCTAACAAAAGAGGAATTCATTCATTGGTAGGGAAGGGGCTTCTGTGTGAAGGCATGCACAATGAAGCAGTGGGGATTAGTTCAGTCTACATTTATCTATACATGTATATGTACAGGAGCAGCTCGTGTGGGAATGAGCTTCTCACAGCAGGTAGGTGTCCTCTACAGCATAGGAGCAACTCACTCCAGGGGTGCATAATGAATTCTGCAAACCCTTTAGAATCAGTCATTTGAATGAGTCGTTCTGTCTGCTCCTCCTCGATAACTGCTCCTGCTGGCCTGAGCTGCTCCCACTGGCTGTGAGCAGGTCGGGGAGCTGCCGCTGCCGATGGTGGTGTTGGTTACAGCTCATATAGCTCTGAGGTTACAGCATAAGGTTGCACTGTGAGGACTGACGACACAGATTGAGTAGGACAATCTGCTCCAAGGAAACTGTTGAGCTGTTTCCAATACACATAGACTAGCTCAAGTCATCTGCGAGTATAGGTTAGGATTTTGGACTTTTTAAAAGTCAAATAGACTTCAATGTTCTAATTTGTATGATTCATATCACAATTAAAGTACATTGAGACTTGTGGAGAGAACGTGTACCAGTTAAGGTACAATTTTGATTATCACATCAAACACTCAAAATTTGGACAATCCATATAAGCCATAGGCAAGTCTATGGTACATTAGAAGCCATCTCAGCAGCAACTAAAGCCACTGACACTGATTCTAATACACAGAGGCAGCCTACTGACCCCGGCCCCTGCACTTTCTATGGTAGAAGTACACCACCTGCGTTCCCAAAAGCAGGGGGAAAGGGTGATTTTCCATCTCATTCCAATGTCCCTGGAATCAAGAAAAAGGGGGGATTTTTCTCAAATAACCTCCATGGTTTAGAGAAAAAAGGGGTGTTTTTATGGGCTGACTCCATGGAATTTGAAGAACATGGATGCTTTCTGTAGTTTAGAGGATTTCCCTCCTTTATTTTACCAATAAACATTCACACACAGGTATAAAATTTATGCTGTTTAATTGAGAAAATATCTCAAATTATTTTCAAAGTGGGAAAATGGGGGGTGCTAAAAATAATGTCAGCATTTTGTGAGAAAAAGGGGTGTTTTTCTACCTTGAAAAGTCAACGTTTTCCCACAAAAAAGGGGTCTTTTTTGCATAAAATTCCATGGAAATGGGGCACTTTTTTGAAGGAGGGAACGCAGGTGGTGTACATACTACATATAGAATGCAGGGGCCGGGCTACTGACACTCCCATACAGAGAAACTGTTTTTCGACCCGAGCAATTCCATATGTGCCTGTCTTTATCTGAAGGCACTGTTGCCTGTACAATGTTCACATACTGATTAAGTACTAACTCATACTCCCCGCGACAATTTCCATTATGAACAATGAAATTCCCATCTTCTATATAAAAAGCCATTCTCCCTGTACATAATTGGGGATAATGAAAATTTCCATCAACATTTTATTTTCATTGCTGCATAGGAGGTTCCTATAGCGGCTTGTGAGACACAGAAAAGAAACTCACCCGTGCTCAATTTTCACAGGTCACATTGCTTGAGATATGGAGTAAAACAAATATGAGTATGGCCCATATTCCCAATATACAATGTAGTATTAAGTAGAGACGTGGCACAAGGCCACAAAGGAGGGAAGTGATTCCTTAAGGCCACATACATTAAACAACTGGGATAATTTCAATAGTCCCTACGATTGGCGATATCACTACTAACGTAAACGCTTGCGTCGTACAAGTAGTTGGTTTAAGTCACACATTAAAAATCTGATGCAATGTCATAATCCGACATAAGATGGTTTCAAATAAGATTTTTCTGACAGTGTTTGAAAAATCTGATGCAATCGTAGAGCCTCATGTAGTCATTATTATAATACATAGGGTTCGATAGAGCTGGCGTAGATGTACAACCACAAATGTATGTCCATGATATCATCATCTGAGACTGAGTAACTGTCATTCAGTGTCAATTTAAAAGGTGATATAGTCGTTGCATATTCAGAAATAAGCTCCTGGGCATATAAAGGGAGTGGCCCAAAGGCTCCATAAAAGGAAACACATTTGTAGTGAGAGAAAACACTGGCTCTTGCTGTGAGCTGCTCGCCTCTGTGAGAAAAGCTGGACGTGATAACTCCATTACATGTTACTTAGTTAAAGCAGCTATAAATACACCAGAGCTTTACGAGCGTCACCTTGAGCTGCTCTCAGTATAAATAGAACACAACCTGGGTGGTACTTCCAAGCCAAGAGTTCATCCCTTTCATATGGAAAGCCAGAGCAATGAGTATAAAAGCCACAGGGTGTGATATAACAGTAACAATGGGTTCCAAGAAAAAGAAACTCACATGAGGCAATGGGAAGGGTTAGATAAGCAATTCAACATGGGTTGATATTGCCAAGTATATGAGGCACCACAGTGGCTTATCTACAATAAATGATGTATCTTGAAAATGCACTAGGAACACACTTATATTGTCCCTCAAACCTAAGAAAGGTAGGGGTGCATTGAAATGCCAGTTGAATTAAAATCAAATGGCATACAGGGTTAATATTATATATTGCATGACCGAAGCTCACTTATATTTGTACTGAAATCCTTGTAGAATTGATTGGTGTGTTTTGGTGTGCTACACACAAAGTGTCCTGCAACTTAAATTTGCTGACTTGGATACTGGTTCCCATAACCTCTCTATCATTTTGAGCAGCTCAAAAACAGATCCAGAACTGCTCATGAGCTGCTCATACTACTCACCTTGCTGCTATGGAAATGACATTTCAAGGACAGCCTTTAATTAAAAGTTCACTTAGGGCTAATTACACAAGGGACCCTTTTATGTGTTTTCCTCCACTTTTTGAGCTGCTCTCTTTCCCAATGGCAACTGCTCTTGTTATGTTTATAGATTACAGAAGCCCCCATCTGGGCCCTCTGACCATTTGCAATACTGACTGCTACTCATGTGGCTCACAGTGAGATGGATGGCTTTCTTTGGGCCAGGAAATCCATGAATATTTCATAGTTGACTTTTGGCCATTGTATGGACGAAGGTCACTTCAGGGTCAAACACCGCCGCCTAACGCCATCTGGTGACAGAGCAGGGGACCAGTCTGACGACATCCGGGCACTCCGTCTTTTGGGACGCTGGCTCAGTCTGGTCCCCAATACCCCTTTCCTGCTTTGTCACGTGAACCCTAGCCTTGAACCCCACTGTCAAGGTCAAACAAAGGAGTGATCCTCATTATGCCCCAAGCCTAGCCTAGACTCCAGCTGATAACTCATCCCATGCCCATCACCCTCCAGGGTCCCCATCCCTGTAGCTCCCTCTCTACCTCAAACCTGCTGAAAATATTTATCTAATCTCATTCCTTGTGTATATTTTTTCCACAAAATAAACAAACGCACATGGGATACCCGCAGTAACATGGCTTAGATTGGTGGTGGCTTCCTAGTTCCAAGTTTTGGCTTAGAAATGGGTTCTAAGAGTTGTTGTGGCATACGTCCGATGTGGGTGAAGGGTTATTTCAAATAAGGTCCCTCATTCTGAGATGACTGGCCACGTGACCTTTCAGGACCAATCAACATGCTGGACAAGCAAATGAACGTCCCTGTCTAAACTACGAGAGTGAATCTCAGATATAGACTTGCCTGATTCACTCACAATTAGATACCATTATACATGGCGATATAATACTAATCTAAATCAGTTCCAGAAAAGGTATTTTCTTCTCATGTAGATTTCACTGTGACTGAACAAAACTGGGCCCCTGAAAAGAGTCGAACTCTCAGCAAGGATGGGGATGAAAAATCTAAAAAAATCTACTGTAATTACTGGTAGAAAAATCACAATCAAAACAAGGGCAATGACCAATCTACTGGCTTGGTTGGTTTTGGGTAATGTCTAAAATAGAAGTCATATCTCATACCATCTGAGAGATTGTTGGAGGGGGTTGGGGTAAGGAGGGGTTACCGCGTGCCTCGATCAGATCACATGACAAGCATACCACCATGCTGCTAACAAGTCATCTGAAAGAAAACATCAGAGAAAAATGTGGAATGAAATGATAAATATACCGGTATCATTAGCCATCTATATATGCCCTTTGATAGTGTGTAGTATATGATGGGTTTGATCATATCAGGGTTTATCACTAGATACCTACTAGATCTCTGGGAAGCTGCAGTATGTGTTCTATTACAATGTGAGGTTCTGAGAGACAGAGAGGCGGGTGGTGGTCTGTGTCTAGGGTTGTTTGATGGATGGATTCCTGCGTACAACACACCCATCCATCTCACTATCTTACCCTCCAAGTATCAATTAATCTTGCCTCTTTTTCCAATACAGTTCCTTAAAGGGGGTTATCTATTTTAGACCATGTAGAGCCAATGTTACAACGATAACGGGAATATATGGGTCTCCACACCCATTTAAATAGAGCTATCTTGTGCACTACCACACAGTTAAGAGATAATTCTTCAAAACTACATTCAATTATATATCCCTATTTATAAGTCAACAGTGGGACATAAATGAAGATGTGAAATCAATAGTATACACATGTACGCTTGAATCCCTGTCGACCGACATACTACTGTCGATGCTGGCTGAGTCTAGATGGTTTCTCTCCTTTTTTCACCGTTAAGATCTACAAACGAGCGCCAAGAATGGGCCTTGATGGTTGGCCAGGCGTCCCCTAGATCCAATGGAGCAACATAGACTCTCAGCCTCGGCCAGCGTCTATTGATACTCAGTTCTGTCGGGCTGGAGAGGGCGAGACTCTAGGCTACATGTACATCACCTTTTTCCCGGTCTAATGTAGGAACAAAGTGCAAGATGTTTATATGTTCTACATTAGTAACAAATTGTAAAATCACCCTCGCTAGTTTACTATTTTCACAAACTGACTGTTATTAGGATAACTTTTTTTTAGGGAATTCAAATAAACCACAGATGCCTTTGATACTGGAAATTCAATGCATGAATTTAATCGGCAGTCTCTTTAAGCAGATACTATAATATCTACCAGTCGCTGTATCACTGAGGCCTAAAAAATAAATTCTTGTGTTCAGGTAACATAGCCCAAAAATTTAGGGTAGGTAGGTCGGATTTTTTTTTCTTTTTTAGATTTTTTCTTTTTAAGTTCCTGGATGCCGAAAACTGCCAAAATGATATCAAATGGTTCAAAAGTTTAACAAACTTAAAAAAAACTATAAAAAAATGTTATTGGTTACTTCAAGCTCGTAGCATTCGTGAGACTGTGGGCTTTTGATACCAAACATGCCTATAATATTGATTTTTTTTTTCACCTTTTTCTTGAATTTTGGGTCATATTTACCAAAAATTTCTAAAAAAAAAAAAAAATCTAAAAAATTTTAAGGGTCGGGCCAAAAAATTAGGGTAGGTCGGGATACCTGAACACAACTTTTTTTTTTTAGGCCTGAAAGGTAATGTCCTTGCATGTTGTATCCTTTAATAATTATATATCATGTCTCCTGTAATATCCCAGAAGACCTGCACCGGAAGTGGGTGGCACGTCGTGCTGGTACTCGGCGGGCGTTGATTGATTTAGATGCTTCCACACACGCCAGTACCCAGCGTACACACGACCCCTGAGAGAACCACCCAGCAACCATATTTTTAACACTTTTATACACGATCACCGATAGGTCCCACAACTGCTGTCTATATGCCATTGAGTATGCTCTAACAAGGGCCCTAATTATAACAGTGGCGGCCCCGGGGCCCTGAATATGTATGATAAAGATGACACATGGTGGGAGTACATGTATCCAGGGCATCTAACCAAGCTAACATGGATGCGTGTGGCCTGGTATAGTACTAATATGGATTGATTTTTCATTTTTTTATGCACTGGCTATGTAGTTAGTTGGGTGTACCGCTATATGAATTATGCTGTATGATACATATTCTAGCTTCACTATGGGACCAAATGTGGATCACAATAAGCTTACTGTGTACACAGAGATATGCAGGTACAGTGTATCAAATACTCATACTGTGTACCTTTATATCTATGGCACACACTATTGGTCAAATGATTCAACTATGCATGTCATTGTGTATCCAACTCGCCTGCCTTTAATTGAAAACTTCTAATTAATCAGCAGAGAACATAGTGTACTAAAACTGTATACAAAATGTACTGCCCTTAAGCGTTTGGCATGCGATATATATGGAACCTTCTCCTAGTCTTAGGTAGACAGGCAGGCAATCCACGTTAATGAATCCTAATGAGGAAACAGACAAGGACACATTACCTCCCACCCACCCACCGGCCACCCACCCCCTCCACAATACACAGGAGGAAGTGACAATGATGCCTTTGCCACCTGAGACAGAGCCTCCCCCCTCTCTCTCTCCACCCACTCCAACCCTTTCACCTGCCTCCACAGGTAACAGATATTATGGGAGGACCCACCTGAGGGTATCTGGTTATGCACTGAGAGCTTTATATCACAGGTATAGTACTTCTCCATGTCACTTGGGTTGCTATGTGAGTGTGGGCAACCCTGAGGGAGAATTTACTCACACTATGTTCTCTGCTTTAATCTGATAGCAGGTGTGGGGTTCAGGATCGATGTACACATGCATTTTATCTGAACTCTATTAACTCTGTGCTGCAGAAGATTTATCTACTGATCTATCAGATGACAAACTTAAGACAAACTGTATTCATGAATGTGTATTAAATTGAAAATATCATGTATTTTCAGCATGTCCTACTATTGGGAATTGTGCATTTCAAGAGAAGTCACAAATACAAGTTCTTTTTAAATTGACATCTGTGAAGACTCCCCTAAGGTAGTACTAATATACTACAAAATGAGCTGAACACTAGTCTTGTTTTCCAAAAGAGAAAGGTAGAAACAAAAAATAACTCCCAGATAGATGGGAGTACATCCATAATCACCTGGTAATAAAGTTAGCCTTGCATGAGACATACATGTCATATGCTAATGAGTCACTTATCATGTCTGCCTCATTATTCATAATTTATAGCTGCATGTTTAAGTGCCCTAAACAAACCTAATTTAAAATGCAAGCCAATTTAGGATGCAGAGTGAAATGATTTACTGCAGCTGGAGTCCAGGAGTAAGCTATTCCATATGTTACTGGTCTGTGTGGCTTACTCCTGTGTTTTGTCTAGGACTAGGATGGGTGAGGATGTAAAATAGGGGTCCAGATTGGCAGCACAACCTGTGAAGGGAGCAATGTCTTATTTCAGTGGACCTTTTAAAAGGAAAAGTTCAAAGGTGTTTCCAATTCTTAGCCTGTTGCTTCAACCTAGCATTTCCAATATTGAAGTGATGTTACCCAATATAATCTAAGATAATGTTAACCCTTTAGAGACAACATGACGCATCAAGGCTTATAAATACTGATGCAGCAATCTAATTACAGAGGCGTAGGAAGCAAATCTTCATGGGGGGGCTGCATAGGGGCCCCATTTCGACCACCTTGAATTGTTGGCTCAAGCGCCATAGCGCTTATACATACCTATATAAAATTCGTACAGATAAGTAATTTTTGATTAATTTTAGATCTGATTTGAGGCCCAGGCCCCCACTTTCCCTATCCCATTATTATATCAATCTAATTTGAGAGTTTTAGCTTCTTCCTCAATTCATTATGAATTCTTGGCAAATTTTGGGGTGGCCCAGACATACTCAGGCCCCACCTCCTTTATCATTGGGGGCCCAGCCCCCCCTTTTCCTACGCCCCTGAATAAGGCCTGTCCGCAACTCATCGCCACTACATCGGTTAACCATGCTGACCCTTTGAGTTTGTATCAAGCCTGTGGGATTGACATGATACATGAATGTAGCACTGGTGAGTTACTCGATGGTGTTGCATCCGTGCATCATGCCAATCCAAACCCAATTAATGAGACAACACATTACAGCATTTAGTTTCTCCAGCACTGTATCTAAATCCCTCCAATAAGATCCTAAGTCCTTCAGTAGCACACTACCTGTTGGCAAAAGATAGGCAGGGGTACTATCAGCAGAAAGGAGAAAGGAGACAGAAGAAATAACATCAATCTATCAATCTCACAGCAACTACAGGAACGATTTAACAAGCCCGTTACCCTTGTCAGTGGCACCCCAGTATGCAACCATACCCACTATATGTCATCTAACAACACGGCATAAAACACGAACTAAGACAATCCTGGGGGGGGGGGAGTAAGGGCACCCACATGTGAATGATACCAACCTACAGAACCTTCACATCGAGTTACCCTCTGGAGTGCGTGAAATATGACTTGGACCATCTTTTTCTTACACTAGATGTCCATTTTCTTCTGGTATTGTTTTTCTTTTTGTATTCTTTTTGTTTTTGCCACAGCTTCCATGCAGTGTCTTAAAATGAAGGATGGAAGTTTGAATCTGACTAGGCTTTTGGATGTACATTATTTACCTCTAAGGTAGGGTGGTTCTGACAGGGAGGTGTCTCATGATTGGCTACTACCATTATTCATGTTGAGTTACATGATTTCCTGCTACGTGATTCAGTTGACAGGTCCAGTATAACACCTGTAATTTATGATTGAGAGTCCATGCCACAAGGGCTTTACCTATTGGCAGTACCCGCTTTGAAACAGTGAAATTCAGCATTCTTAGAATATGTTCCTTTGGTGTATTGAAAAAGTCGACTGAGGAAGCAGCTGATTATCCAGCTGTCCGCTTTCGAGATATAGCAATAGGAAATAATCTGTGAGCACAATCCTGATGTTCATTATTTTAAATGGGATGGGATGTAGTACATGTCTTCTTATTATCCTAACAAATGGACCAACACAGTTAGCTGAGGCGCTACACACTATGTAGCACTGTACTCCAGTACATATGAGGTAGAGTGTCTATACTTGTTCTACATGTAACCTAAACACTGTATACATGTACAGCAACATCAGCAGTATACCACTGGTAGTGTGATTACTGAGCAGGTGGAGGCAATATGGTGAAATTGGACAAGGCCCTTTCTGCAGACACTTATTAAGCCTGGCTCCAACCCGTCTCACCCTTCTGCACACTTGTCGCCACTGTCCAGACGCTGCACACCTTCAGACCCTCATATTCCTGCTCCTCCAGGAGCTGCTCCAGGGTCTGAGCTGCTCTGAGCTACTCACACTATGAGCTGCTCTCTCAGTATGAGCTGCTCGCTAAGCTGCTCTAAGTACTTTAGCCTCTGTAACCTCTTTTCTACTATTTGGGCCTAGTTTTTGCTCAGAGCTGCCTTCATCAGATTTTTCATGCTCCTGAAGTAAAGTCTTGTTGCTGTTGGAGTCTTCCTATCTTCATACTCCCTCCCGTGGGGCCTGTGGCTTCTGCTTTCCCCTTTAGCGGTTTGACAGCTTTCTAGCTCATACCATCATAACTCTCTTTAGAGGTCTATAGTATATGGACACCTTAAATAGGGTGTCTACAATATTGTTCTATGGGATTTTACTCAAATATTGTCTTTCTTTTTTACCTTTTATCAATTTTGATTTCACCTTTCATGGGTATAATACACTCAGGAGCACAAAGCGCCATCTAGGAATTATTCAACCTCGAGTCACCTTCACACTCCCACATGCTACACTTCATGCACAAGTCAAAACCAGAGCCACCCTTGCTCCTGCCACCAATCAACCTCACGTCTTCAAGTGGTCTGTGGTGCTTTAGGCCCCTGGGTTATGTTTCACCACAAGGTCAAACCTCTTTAACCCATTCATATGACCAAGTTCAAACTCCTTCAGTCAATTCCTATGAGCAAGTAATCAACTGTAGGACACCATTAGACAAAGTTATGAAGTGTTTGGGGTGATGTGGGTCAGAAGTGCACCCACTTTTAAAGGAAGTTGTGGGCAAACCCTGTTAATCTGGGCAGCCAACAATTTAGGCATGGTTGTAGAGATAAGAAATGCAAAGAACAGCAAAAACGGGCTTATTATTTCAATTGTCTTCAGGATCGATCAGCTTGGCAAATTCAAAAAGAAATTGGAAAAGAGAAGGAGAGAGCAAAAAGAATTGACTTTCCAGAAGACGACCAAAAAATAAAACCAGCATCCCCTAGTGGTATCTATTTCACTTGACCTCATTACGATAGACTTCCTGTTCCGCTAGGGAATTCTGGGAGGGGCGCAGCGAGCGCCGACCGTCAATAATCTAATTATCAATTTTAATAATGAATGGTTCCATCCCTGCCCCCATCCCTCTTTTCACTCTCCTTACCATCCCTACTCCAGCCTACCAAACCGACTGTAAAGATTTCTCCTGCCTGTGGAGAGAGCAGGAGGTGGCTGGAAATGGGCCTGGAGGAAAATATGAGATAGGGGATGGGGTGGAATGAGTACTGGGCCCAGTGAACCAGTGTAGGGGCGTGAACAACTTCGCTGGTTCCCAGCATCACACATCGTGGCCCAGGATTGCCTGCCACCCTACGCCAGCAACCAGCGACCGTGAACAATGGCGCGAACATCAATACGGACTTCCGTCTGTCTGTGTGTCGCCAACCGCCGCTGGTTCTGGGCCGGTCGGTACCATGCTCTGTTGTGCACTATGGGCACCAGCCTAGAAGCGGGCTATGGAGTGTGGCGGAGAGCGAAAGGCATTCTGGGAGTCAGTGGGTATGTGTATGGCTGTTCTGACAGCCAACAGCTAGATCTAGTTGCCAGTGGTGTTCAACGTCTACAGGCATCTATACAACTGGTTGAACATGACTGCAGGATCTAGATGTAGCAATATTTAGAGCCCTCTATCTAACACACAGTATATTTAACTGGGTAGATACCATAATACCATAAAATAGAAAAAAAATACATAACACTTGAAAGGGGCCTCCCAACACTCAGGCTGTCACTTGAATCAAAATCAAAAGTCTTGAACATGTCTGTCCAACTCTATACATTCAACTTGGATATGTCCGCCTATAGCCTATAGATGTTAAATGATACATGTATTCAAGTTTGCGTTTTAGAAAAGTCAAGTTATGAAGCTATTTTGACATCTGTAACGCTGACAGTTTTAACATTTTTATGTTCGTCATCCCCTAAACCCCCTTACCACTTCCTCTCTTTCCTTTCCCTTCCCTCTACTCCGTACTGTCTGGTGCTTGACACGTGAAGCATCACCATACACAACGTCACCGTTCTGTTTGTACTTTGTGCAAATACACATTTTCTTTTATGCACGACTTTTTGTTGGATTCCCACCACATCCACAACCAGACCCATCCTCACCCCCCTCCGCTCCTCCTCCTCACCGAACAACAGAAGTAAATGCATCCCACCATTCAAGAGCAGCAAGGTGCTTTTATATAGTGTGCTTCGACTCTCTGCTGTGATTCCCTTGGAATGCAGAGCTAGTAAGAAGTCAGTCTGCCTGGTATCCTGAGGACACAAATGGGCTGATGCACTGATGAATATTGGCATGATGCACCGATACAGCTCCAGCAAGTATCCAGTCGACGGTTACTTCACCACAGTCACAGTCATAAACACAAAGCCTTAAACCATCATGCCGCCCATAAGGGGTTAACCCCCCCCCCCTTCCAGAGCTGAGTTGGGTGCAGCTCATTGTGGAGATAATCTTATTTGCCGACCCATTCAGAATTCATTTGTATTCATTATTGCCGTTTGTGTCAGGCTCCTTCGGACACTGGTGAGGATGTGTTTGGAGATGGAGGGAGAGAGAAGGGGTGTACGGTATACTAAAGGATGGTTGTGTAGGGAGTGTCACAATGCTTTACATTGCTTTACATTGACACACGCCACTTTCCTTGCACAAGGCAAGTCTAATTCTCACTACAACTGTACAAAACTGCAGCATCAAGTGTACAATGATGCAGCATCAAGTGTACAATGATGCAGCATCAAGTGTACAATGATGCAGCATCAAGTGTACAATGATGCAGCATCAAGTGTACAATGATGCAGCATCAAGTGTACAATGATGCAGCATCAAGTGTACAATGATGCAGCATCAAGTGTACAATGATGCAGCATCAAGTGTACAATGATGCAGCATCAAGTGTACAATAATGCAGCATCAAGTGTACAAAACTGCAGCATCAAGTGTACAATGATGCAGCATCAAGTGTACAATAATGCAGCATCAAGTGTACAAAACTGCAGCATCAACTGTACAATAATGCAGCATCAAGTGTACAATGATGCAGCATCAAGTGTACAATAATGCAGCATCAACTGTACAAAACTGCAGCATCAACTGTACAATAATGCAGCATCAAGTGTACAATAATGCAGCATCAAGTGTACAATAATCCATATTCTCAGAAAATACCACGGCCCAGCGAAAAAACAGAGCATGCTATTATCCATTTTCCGGGGGTTAATAATAGTTACATACTGACATATTGTAAAATTTTATGATAAGAAACAGGAATCCTAACAAAAGAAATGAAAGTATACATCATCTCTACAACTTTTTACTGAGCACACCCTTTGGGATTTCATTCAGCCAGTTCATGACAGACCTAGAATCAGTTAATGAGGTAAATATCATTAGGCCCTACATTTAATTAGGAAATGATCCACCCCTAACACATCACACGCAGACCAAATCAATGAACACAGCCATTTGATGTAGCTTCAATAATCTCCATCTCACTCCTCCAACTCCAACCAAATACCATCATACACCAAAAAACTCCTCCTGGACACAATGTTATTTTACCATTTTCATGAACCATCTCCAGTGACGGCCGTACGCAGTGTGGGAATAAAAAGCCATGCCATTAACGGGCTCATTTCCAAGAGAGTAGGCCTTGGGTGTGCTCCAGGTTAAAAAGTAGCTGGCTTGTTTGTCTGACACTGAATAACATGCTGGTATGGTCAGAGATGGGAGAGCTACAAGTCTGTGGTGCTCACGCTATGTGTAGTGGTGCTTTCAGTGCATGATTTAGTGCTCTTAATGTATCAGTGCTCTCATTGAATGGTGTTCTCTCACTGTAGGCTGATGTGCTCTCAACGTATATTTCGTGTTCTCAATGTTTGGTTTTATGTTCAGAGATGCCACTCACTGGCCGACAAAAACCAGGAAAACTGGACTTTGGACATATTTTCCCAGGAAATTTACATAATCTGATACAGAAATCTTGAAATCAAAACCAGGAATTCCTGGTAAACCAGGAAAAGTGGCATCTCAGTATGTTCCCATTGGTTGGTATAGAGGTCTTGATGTATAGTGACGCTCTGCAAATGGTCTCAATGCATTCTGTGATGCTCAAAATGCATTATAGCATGCTCTCAATTGATACTACTGAAATATCAATGTATAACTAAAGTAGCGATACAATAATAAGATTTCATTTCCAGTAAGCTTGAGTACATTTCAAGGGAATAGCATTACTAAAACAGCGTTCTTTTTATCACAGCATACACGATGTGATGGCTGCATTCACTGATGTTATGCCTCCAGTGTGATGTAAGTTGACACAGAGCTGTCGGCACTTGACAGAGGTATCAGTGGGCTTGACACCTTCCTTTGACGCCAGCCTTCAACATGACTCCCACACGTTTCAAATGGTATGGGCGGGTCCCAAAAGGATGACATCTGTCATCTCCCCCCTCAGACCATCATCTTCCCACCTTCATTCAACCCTACCATCACCTCCCATAGCATCCTCATACCTCATACCAACGGTAGCATCATGAACTTGACACCAGAGGTTTTGTTTAACCAAGTGACTTCTCTAACTGGCAGTTCATCCTAATGCATCAACATCTCCTCCCCCTCCAGGGGGTGTCCAACCCACTGTAGCATATCAAGAACGACCCCTTGGGTTTGAAAATATTGCAAATATCCCCGCTCTTTTGAAATATGACCCTGTTATGATCATGTTCCTCACGTTCGGTAAATTACACACTGCGCACAAACAGACATTTTTCAAGATGGCCGCCAAGCCCGGTCGGTTGGGGTCACATCCGATGTGTGCTTCATCATGATTTCTGACTAAACCTGATTTGTGTTTGCTCAGATTTCTTCTTTTCTGGCAATTATTATGAGGTTTTTGTATCAGTTTTTATTCATCTGGGCTATGTATGAGAGAATGATGATTTCCCAGTAATATCTACAAATGGGGGCCATTTTTCTATTGACCTTTGACCCAGATCTGCCTGACCTGCGCAGTCTGGACCTGGCCTGCCATTGGTGGCCCCTGGTGGTCAGGGGCTGAACGATTAATCATGACAATTGTCGGTTACCATGGTTTCAATGATACCATGACAGTGGCGGGTCAAACTGTCGTTATAGCCCCTGATGATGTCACAACACGCTGGTCCCATGGTTCGTATGGTGAGTGACGGCTGGGAATGTGGCCATATTATCTGTATTAAATGTATATGAGTGTAGGTTGGAAGCTGGGAGAGAGACCATGACTTGTATTTATTGCCCTCTTTTACAGGATAAGCGTGTCAGGGCATACTAGCAATTGACACTTTAAACCCACACGTCCCAAACTACGTCTAGCATATAAGCCCTGTTATACAGGCCCACACGTCAATGACGTACATTTTTATGACGTACCGTATATCATGGACGTAATGGCATAACACTTAGCACACAGAAGTACAATCCATATGGGCTATATTGGATGTGAAAATTCCCTGCTGTTTCCCAGGCAATTTCAAACTCTGCTCTCCCTTTCATAGTCACAAAGCATTTTCACACAGTGGCTAGGTTATAATGGATCGCTAGTATGTCATAATACACTATAAATGGCACGTCAGAATAGCCTGTACCATGCTCAATTTATGAGTCTAGGAAATCCATGCTTTCATTGTTATTGTAAAGGGAGTATTGCGAACGTGGAAACTATTAAACAATCGTTCAGGTTTGTGATATATTTGAGATACCATACATCTTATTGGGACAGAACATGTGGCTTAGCATTGTCAATGTTGGTTACTTTATCCACTATTAAAGCTGAGCACGTTGGGGGAATAGTATGGATGTGAGGACATAGAAGGGTAAATCACAGCTTTTCTCTAACAAAGTTTATTGGATTTACCATTGATCTTTGCGCACATCTAATTTGAGGGGTTTCGAGTAGATTAGAATATAGACATCGCTCTGATAATTTGAGGTGAGGGGCGCTTCTGATATGAAGACAAGGACAGGGGATGGCCCGATCTGAGTGAGCTCAGTCGACACCAAAAACGTTTCACAACGGTCAATACCGGATCGTGCGAGTCAGTGGATAACGACCCTCTATAGCCCTTTAAAATCGTCTATAATGCCTCAAGGTCTAGGCCTCGTGGTCTTAATGACACACAAATGCAGTACATGTCCTGTGACGTATTCCCACCAGCACTGCATTGGAGTATCGACCCCCAAAGGGGCGGTATGATTTTATAAATGCAACCCTGGTGGGTAGGATTCGCCAAGACTGCATTCATGCATCATGACATGACAACCAATAGTGCATTGATGCATTATGCAACCCATACATGTTTAACTGAAGTGAGGTACTGTGTGTGTAGGGGGGGTATATGACATGTTAGAGCTATGGCCCCTCATCACACCAATACCCACCGCAGACTGCCATTTCTGCCAATAGAGGGAGCTAAAAGCCCCACTGATCCCCTGCTCTGTGCATACTGGCAACATGCTATTATTGATCCACCAGTAATATATAGGTTTTTATGAAACTCTTCTTCGTTTTTTTTCTTCATCACATTTGTTTGTTTTTATACAGGCATATTTTCCTCTTCCCATTTCTTTCTTTTTCAATAAACATACAGTTATTTTGTGGATCATTACATTCAACAGTTAAAAACACAATTATATCGAGTTTAAGCCAGCATAATGTACGCTGATAGTGAGTATAGGGGCAGTCACAATGCTTACTCTACACAATCAGGACCCTCAACCCTCATACCCACTTAAAGAGTTGGACACTACACATCATTCTACTATACAATATTATACCAGGCCTGCTGCTGCAACTTGGATTGTTTTTCTACCTCCACTTTCAGAGAATAGAGGTAGCTTTCTTTTCCTTCTTTTCTTTTAACTCTTTTTAAGCCAATTGCCCCTAGGATCGAATCAGGGCCCTTGACATGCAATAACACCCCTCGCTCCCTCTTCTTTCCCTTACTTGGTGGAAGTTCCCTTGTTGATGGGCTATATTAGAGCTAATAGTAGCTTGGACAAAAAGCTGGCCGGCGGTGCGGGCGGTGTAACCAGGCTATAACAGCTCCTACCCTTGGCCATGACTCGATCCATGGTCATCCATCTTCCTTGTACTCCTAGCTCTAACCTGTTAAATCTGTGCTCTCTTAATCTTAGTATTTTCTCTTAACTTGTATTATTTGCCTTTTTAACCAGTTAAGGACCACATGATGCCTCCAAATTCATATCCATGATGTTTTAATGCAGCATCATCACTGTCATGGTGCTCCAATAAAATGTTGGAGGGTCTGTCTACTCACCAGTATGTAGGTTAAGCATGAGGCAAATATAGAATAGCATTTTGCAATGCAATTAACCCGACAGGGCACCTAATCATTATCAAAAGATAAGACTTTGGGCAAATTCCTCCATTATCGTTCACATTCTCATCAACATTGGATCAATTATTTTTACCCACAATGCACTGAATCGCACCACCTCTGTCTAAAAGCACGGGAATGTTGATCCCATTCGCACCTCCTATGGGATTTAGCATTGCACAGAAAAGCGTCTCCATTTTTCCCACTGTTAGTAGTGCTTTTTCATACTGGCTCTTATAACCCTTTCAGGTTAATTAATGATACATTGATTTAATATACCATGAAACCTTTAAAGGGTTAACTTATATCTTTACTTATACCTAACCAGTAGCTATACATCAATGATGTCAAAATCCTTTGAGGAAAAACCACTATCCTGTCGATAATTACATTCCTAAAGCCCCCCCCCCTCCATCTCCCCTTCCCCCACCTACCAGTATCCTAGGATCACACAGTATCAGCTGTAAGCTGCATAAAAACACACGTGTCTGTGAACATCACGTGTAGACGTATTTATGCTGATAGGCGGTCATTATTGATTAATCTACACAGATCCTACACCATTATTGATTAATGCCATGCCGACGATCCAAGTCCCCCCTTTTTCTTCTTCTATTTGTTTCATTATAATAAATCATTATATATAGTCTACCAGAGTGGCTCAATGCTGGTCGAGACAGAAAAGTTAAGGTTATGATATATCGGAATATGTCATTACCTATTTTTGGATACACCATTCCTAGAAGGTCATTCTGAAAATGAAATATCCCAAGTCCTTTGCTAAATCATATGAATCCAGTCCTGCACTTTGATGATAAAATATTTATTGGATCTCATTACATATATCCCGAGCTCCTAACAACAGTAGAGCTGGAGACATAAGATTGATGAATTAATCATGAAACGCTCAGGTCAGGGGTATAGGAAATCTGAGAGCAGCTCAGTAACATGTGAGTAATTAATGTGTGCTTGCGTGTGAGGGCTGCACAAGCATATCCCCTACCACCACCTACGCTCCCAGTATATCCTTACCCAACACAACAGAGGGCACAACTATCTTAAAGTTACAATCTCAAAGACAAAATACCTTTTCAATCCCACATCTCTTTCTCAAACATCCACTTCGTCCCGAGCTCTTCAACTACAAGTCTTTATCTGCGATTACCTCGTAATTAGTTACACAGTAAGGCGATTAATTAGAACCTGAACTGAAGTAGTTAATTGAAGAACTCATCCTTCACCTGATAAAAACAGCCTTGGTCGTGTCCGTTGTCCAGCCTTTCCTGTGGACATTCCATTGTAAAAAGGTATGATTATGTAGGATTTCAATTAGAACGGGACATGGGGAAACGATGTGAAGTATAAGCTGTATTGTTTTAGTTGGGATGGTGTGAGGTGGCCACACTTAAATGTCAGTCGGGATAAGGAGAAGGACACCCAATGCCAGGGGCAGATTTTAGTTAGGGCCAGCCACTGTCAGGGGCAGATTGTGTTCAGGGGCAGTCTGTGCCTTAGGCAGATTGTGTTAAAGGGCAGCCTACATGAATGGGGCAGAATGGGTTGAGGAGCAGCCAGTGTCAGGGGCAGTTGTGGGCAAATTATGTTTAGGGGCAGCATAGTGAATGAGTAAGTAATGGTTGTTAAAGGTCATTTCGATAACTAAGGCCACACTCATGGCGAGAAAACTACACTCTATGGATTTGGGCAGTTTATTGTGTTGAGGGGCAGCCCATATCAGGGACAGCCTGTTTTAAGGGTCGGGCAATGTCAGGAGCAAACTGTGTTCAAGGGCAAGAAGCCATGTTCAAATTAGACCAGGAGTAGACCAGGGGAGAGGAGCATTTCATATCAGGATGAGAATACCGGTTGGATAGCTGGCCGCATTGAAATGCACCCATTTCATGTCAAGATGCAGAATTATTCCCTTGGGTATAACTCCTCTCATTGAGTACCCATGAAACAGCAATATCCCAGTCAACGTTAAGAGGCCAATGTCCGGACTCTGCATATATGAGCAGCTCACATGAAACACCAAAGGATTAGTCTGCACTTACACTATATAGATATAATAGATTAGAAAATATGCTTATGGAGCGCTCTAATTTATTCATACTAGTGTATATGTCTGAATAAAAGATGACAATACGCCAGGTCAAAAATATCATTAGTGTCAGGTAGCACTCCTGACTAAAATGACCAAACCTCAACATGTCATAATAAACCCCACCCTTTACAGGAGCTACCCGGTAATATGAATTACCAATTGGTATCCAAAGAGCAGGCTTAACCTGTGAGCAGCTCACCTCGGAGAGCAGCTCAGCCTGTGTATTCAGCAGCTCTTGTCAGAGCAGCTCATGGCAAGGGGCAGTTTGTGTCAGCTCATGGAAACCCCAGACGAGTCTTAATTACGACTAGTTGTGCCAGTTAATGATGCTGCGAAGCAGATCCTCCAGGCTGTGTGTGTGTGTGATGGGGGTGGCCCTGGAGTACAGCCTACTGCTGATTAATCCACATTTTCCATCCTTCCTAGTTAATAGTATCTTGGCCATCATGGTAGTTTCATACTGAGGACCTACATGATTATAGTTTCATACTGAGGACCTACATGATTATATCTAACATAGATACATCAAGTTACAAAAGTGATGCTACTATTCACGGGGTCTAACATATAGCATACTTTGAAGTAAGGGCAAACACTAGATGGCGGAATGAGATTGGGCTCCTTCTTTGTTATCATCCTTTCTTCTTATTTTTTTTAATTTTTTTTTGAGTAGGGGTGGGGGGTCCTCCTCAGATTCACCAACCTTACTTTGTAGGTAGAACTGTAGAACCAGGTTCGAATACTCACCTAAAAATAAAAAGACATTGATCACAATGTGCTATGAAAAGTAAAAACAAATAACCATACATTATATTTAATGATAGATAAACAGTACATATACATTTCTTCATTTCATACAGGTAAAGCGAATCACTGTTTGATGAGGTAATTAAATAGTCTGAATGATAGCACTGATTGTTAAGCGGCCATGGGTAGATCTCTTTACAATTAAAATGAGCAACGACAAGCAGATCTGGCAGGTAAATCAAATTCTCTAGTCACAAATGCAATGGGAATATACTATTACACTAGCATATTTATCATTCACTCAGAAAGGGCAATTAATTTGCTGCCTTGGATAGATCATTAACCCTTTTAAATCGATGTGAACCTTAGTGCTGGACCACAGTGCCTCTTGCATAAAACTCCCATTTCTTATACTACTCACACTATCCCTAAACCTACACAAACAAGGATCCTGGTCATTTCTCTCCCTCTCACCATCCATTTAATATGTTGATCTGATAAATGAAAGGCAACATATATAACTCATAATTCAGTTCCAATATGAACTAAAAGAGCTGCTCAGAACGACTCATCCTCCAGAAAAGGGTTAAGGCCGAGCAGCGCAATACAGGTGAAGCTGGCAATAATTAATTAGGAAGGCTAATGAGGGGTGGATACTTAACTACCTGGTTGTCATGGATACAGGAGCTGATGGGGGCCATTTCAGGACATTGTACCAGCTTGATGTCTTTTATCACTCTCCCTAAGACTGGCCTAAGTACAACGTTACACCCTCGTTACATCCTACAAACTGGCAGCTTTTTCCTATTGTTTGGACTTTTATTTTGAAGTGGTAAACGTGGTATTGATATGTGCGGTTAATTTTCTTCATGTAAGTGGGAGTTATAGTCTATTTTCTGTTCCGCTCAGTAAGGGGCGGATTCCATAGAAAGGATTTTATTCTGGCATAATGTGACAAGAGCTCTCACTTTTGATAGGAGTTAACATATATGTGCCAATAGAAGAGGGATACCCATTAAGGTCCATCTTCATTGTGATCTATCATGGAAATTATATGGATTTAACATGCACATAAAATTACAGGTCTCTCCATATTGATCTAAGTGAATTCATTGCAGTATCTACATAATGAGAACCCGTACAACTCATACTACAAATACATACAAGGGGCGTGGTTAGTACCTACACATGGGGTTAGATGCAACACCAGGGGCACTGTCAATAATTAATTAGCCTCTATTATCTTGATTCAGAAGCAATAATTACAGATGTGTCTTCATGTTGTTTGCCCGACTCCCAGGGCGGGGCAGTCAATATGGGCGGATCAATAGGATCAACAGTGGCCTCTCTCCATGGTTACACTTTAAGGTCTCAGGCTCCTCCAGGGTCTGAGTTCCCACACAGGGTGCCACAACCTCCTCCTGTACCTACCACGATCCCATCCTGCCTGCAGGCCCCAGCAGCATCATCAGTGCTTTTAGACACCACCCATTATGTATGTATACCTTGTTCAGCCTTAAGGTGGTGGGGCTAAAATGACATGGCTGCTAGATAAGTACTGAAAAGCTTTAAGGGATTCAAGTAAATTATAATAGTAAGAACTGCTGCCATTTTCAATGTTCATGTAAAAATTCATTTTTTATTGGGTGCTTCCTGGAGGTAATCTCTCTATATATGCTTTTCTTTGGACTAGGGCATAGACATAGCATAGAAACCCCATTTCCATTCTACAGGTATTCAACATGCCAACACATTGTACTTTCAAGTCACAACCACCCTCTACAATACCCACTAATCCACCAACATAAACAGAGTACAGCTTCTAGTATCCCCAACAAATGTTACACAACTAAGGGATTTACTAAAGATGGCTACTCCATTGTCCCTCACGGCCTTTGTTACAACTTTAAGAAACCTGTGTATTTGAGAGAAACCCAAAGCTAATGGAAAGGCTATATAATGGCGATGGAAACGAGTGGCAGGGCCTGGGGGAGGAGGGAGAGTCAGAAGGCATTGAGGGAAAATCAGGCCGATGGACCGCTGTTTAAATTTACCCCTCAATGTGGGGGGCTTAGTCAGTGTTGTTTGCAGGCGTCCCGCTTGGGGGTGCGGCGATAGATCCGATAGTGGTCAGTGATGTATTTGTATATGGAGGTAGAATGGGGAATGTTTGTCCCCGACCACTGGTGTGTGCTGTGTGAGTGAGAGTTTGTGGAGATGGGGGGTAGTGATGATGGGTATGGATACAGGTAGTCAGTAGTAGCTTGGGCTACATTTCATGTCTTGATTTTCTTTTTGCAATTTGGTTTTCGGTCTCCCCAATCCCCTTGTGAGCCCATGCAGACCTTGATGTATAGGTCGATTTCTCTACATTGAACCTATCTTTACTCATTAGCTTTGTGTTCTATGTATTCTCATTTTTTATGCAGAACGATTTTCGTATTACAATGTCTCTTTTCTATTATCATTGCTCACAGCCTCTCGGACCTTTGGAATGCATTAATATCAGCGAACACGAAGGACTCTCTAAATAGCCATATATTTCCTCATGCAGTTGCATGTACACTGTTTAACTATGATGGGTATTTATACGTGAACAATGGCAAATACATTCCATTTTTTTGCTTACTGTTGACAAAATAAAACTGCAGTGTGCTTAGGGCTGCTCTTGATATGGCTATCTATGTAGTCCAGTCAGAGGGCCCAGAAAATGGACGCTCAGACAGATTGCAGTACAGCAAACATAAAACACATGTATATACATCTTTTGTCCGGCCCCAGGCTGTTTCCCCCACTGGGCCCAGCCTCTGGTGAATTTAGTGTGCCTCTACCTCACCAAAAAAAAAATAAGATGATGTATAATAGATTCTTATCTTTTTATCTGGAATTGAAAGGTGAAAAATGGCAAGGGTATATACCCGAGGGGTTAATACATCAATAGTGTGGGGAGGGGGAGAGGTGCGTGGAGATGTCTATGGGGAGATGTGATAACAGAATCCAAGTCACTTAGTTAGAAAAACGAGACTCAAAGCTTTCCAATACACACGCAACTATTTGAGTTCTAATCCAAGCCTGGATATAACTGACTACAAATATCTGCAGCACAATGCGCCTATATTTACACTAATCCTACTTTATTATATCCTCCAAGGAATGCCTTCCCCATTTATATACTTTGTATACCCATTCCTAATACACCATTATATACTTAATTATAATATCCTAAAATACTGAGCATACCCTTAGATCTCTCTACTCACATCCACAGATAATGTCTCTTACAAACCCAAGCCCTCCATAAGTCCATTACAAAGGGCATTAATCCCCTCTGCTATCCCCACTGCTAAGATACAGAGTGTAGGAATGATTAATCCACTTTATTAAAGTACACTCTTTAAATACACTGCAAAGGAAGCCTTACATCCCCATGGACCACAAGAGGTATATGGAAATAAGGCTCTACAAGCCATATCTGATAAGAGGCAGTTTGATTGCCTTATGTCTACATGATTGCCTTATGTCTACATGACCCAGCATTGTAACAGCAGGAGTAAGCTGATGCATTGCTGCATCATGCTGACCATCATCAATCCTGAACAGGAGTTTATCTCAAGTTGAATACGAGAGCCCCATAGGTTTAACCAAGAAACTCTGTATCACACCCCACAGTGTGATAACCCTTCCCCGTATCACACTCCCTGGGAAAACATCCAAAAACGGTCAAATAACTGATGATAAAATCATTTCTAGTGCCAAATAAATCGAATTTTGAACATATCTGACTAAATTAACTTGAGATAAATACAAAGGAGCACTTGAATTGGTCAGCACTGAGGGTTATCACACTCGGCTTCGCCTCGTGTGATAACCCTCAGTGCTGACCAATTCTCGTGAACCTTTGTCTATGTATCAACAGTGGAATGTTAGCATGATGCATCAATTGTTTATTCCCCCAGGCTTCATTCATGCATCATGAGGACAAAAGCCTGTGCCAAATTGGATGGTGCCTCAAATCACGATGGTGCCCTTACTGGGTTAAGAATGGGGGGGGGGGGGAAACCAGGTCACGTGGGTCAGTGGGTTTGGTCAGTACAGGTCAGGAGATCCACAGACAATGGTCCTCAGCCACACCCTCTGTCACAGAGATGGATGTAAAGAGTAATCCGATTGGTTGGTGGTTTCTATCGGGCTTCTCCATTGGTTAGTCATTTAAAGACTGCAATGTCCCTTCAGCCTCATGTCCCTTGGCTGTCATGATGCGCCAATGTAGTACTGGCGAGTAGGTGATTGGGTGCCTACTCGCCAGAACAGCATTTTAGCATCATGTCAACCTTCCATGGGTCTATCAACGCCGTGGGTCTGTCTGCTACATGATACCATCTTCATGCTGCAGCCTCCAAGGGTTAAGAGAAGGGTAGAAGAGGAAAAGTGTAAGTAGTGTTGTAGAGGGTCCTCCTGGTCACTGCCCTGTGACTGGTGGTCAAACTCCTGTGTCTTGAGTGGTCACTCAAACGGTGACCTCCCTAACCCCTATCCCTTCCTGCTATTCTTCATTGATAGAGATGTGAGGATATTGGGTATTTTACTTCTGTATCCATTATATTAATCGGACATGATTACATGGTATATTATGAAATCAATGAGTTAATTTAATGAATCTACAAATCACCTTGCCTTAGATGGAAAGGGAACTGGAAATATTCATAATAAGTCCACAATTCCGTTTGAGATTCAGATAGCAAGGCATCTCATGTGTATACTGTATATCCACATGTACACCACACTATTTCAGCATAATGTTCAAAACACAAAAAGGCCTATAGTGTTACCAATGCTGTAGCCTACAGTATAGCTGGACAGGGATGAGTGACAAGGCTGGGGGTTTTACTATAAAGGGCAATCCGGCTTCAGCCACTAGAGGGGAGGTTTATGGACGTGGGGACCCTACCCCTCTCACCCCAACCTATAAAATATTCATATTTAGTGAGGCTGGAACCTCAGGGTAGAAACCTCACACAGCATGACTGAGGCCCCATAGGTTAGATATGGGACCTCACAAAGAATATATGGCACTTCTCCGGGCAATTCTCGCATATTTAAATGACCAGAGTATAAACCTTATGTAAAATATAAATTAAAAAAATATATGTTTAAAAAAGAAAATTATGTAAGCAGTAAAACACAGACTTCCCAAGGTTCAACTTAAAACTTAAAATAGGGTACAAGGACACAGCCGAAATAAATACCGGTAAACTTCTTACCTACCATTGGATTAGTCTGGCATGAAAGGCAGGTTTTCTTTAATATAGGCTCTCTCCATAAGGTCTCTTAGTGTGGTTGGTACAAATCTCATGTGAATTAAATTCCCCTACTGTTGCAACTCTCTGTAGTGTACTATGGTATTGATATGCCAGCCTTTATGGAAATGATAAGAACACATAGCCAATATACTGCACAGTATAGTAGAAAATCAACACTAGAATGTCTACTATACAACAGAGAAGGTGTCTAATCTGCTCAACTAATAGGGCCTCCTGCATATGGGGCCTTTCTACGAGCTGGCTGTAATTTAGATCACAGATAGCTACTCTATGATTCATCTGAGAAAGGTGCTACACAGATATCCTGATAAGCTATCTCTATGTCTCCCCTGACGCCAGACAATTTGTTTATCCCCATTGAAAAGAGCCCCTGGCTCCCACTAAACAACTCAGGTCTTCACATCACAATGAGCCATGATCATTATGTAGCACCCAAGCTGGTCCCACCTACACCCTATGGGTATAAACTATACACAATAATAGAGGCAGGATGAAAAGCCATGGCAATAGATTATTTACATGTATTGTGGGGTTGGTAAACAGATGCTTTAGCTCTTTGAGGGCAGCATTGTGCTTTAAAGCTGATGAACACAAAGGTGCGTCTTATACGTCTTTAATGCTGATAGGTCTTATACACGGGAGGGACATTGCCTTGAGTTTGGGGTGCGCCTTATAGGGGGTATTTTTACTATAGAACAGTACCAAACTGACAAAAATCTGCCCTCAGGGGTGCACCTTCTACGTGAAACAGCCTTCTCTGGGTTGATGGTCCGCCTTCTACGCGAGCTGCACTTTCTACGTGGTAGGTGACCTTATATGGGTTGGGGCAGTATGATGCACCAATGTAGTAGCAGGCTCTGTTTTTTGCAATTGGTTAATTATGACAACCATTGGTGCATCATAACAACAATGAACATGAAAGTAAATAATGCATTATCACACAAAGAGTATCTAAAGGACTAACAGACAATTGTAAGGCAGTGTGTGGTTGATGTATGTACTGAGATAAGGTCACCAGTATAGTCAGAACCTGCACGATCTGTATCTTAGCTCTTTTAGGACAGCATTATGTGAGCATAGTGCTTTAATGCATATACCCGTGCTGAATCCATGCATCATGCCGACACTACAGGGCAGAAACAATCTCAAAGAACCAGCAAGTGCAGTGCTGGCAATTCTGTTTGCCAGCACCACATTAATTGATCATGCAGACCGAGATGCAATCCTAGACTTTAAAGCACCATGCAGTCTTCAAAGGGACTACAGGGCACCTCAGGATGGGGATGGAGATGGGGTGGAGGAGAATAAGGATGTATAGGGAGGCTAGGAAGGTCACTGGGGGCAGGGTGGGATGTATGGAACTGGCATAACAAAAGGTGAGCTGAGAGGTGGGGGTCATTGGGTGTAAAGGGAGGTATAGGAGACTACAGTTCTTAGACTAGAGGAAGCTTCTGAAGGTAAACAGAGTATTGGTCCGCACAATGCTATTGAAGCATTGAATAAGCTCATAGGACTTTTAAATCAGAGATGCCACTCACGGGTCGACAAAATCAAGGAAAACAGGATTTCGATCAGTACCTTGTAGTATTAAAGAACAGCGGATGGAGGTGGGCATAAATTTGATGGCTTTAGTTGTGAGCAACATATAGAAGATATGGGTTAACACTTTTAGGAAGTGTATGTGTGTGGTGTGTGTAGTATAGGGAATGGGGGATAGTGATGCACGGCTATTGGTGGTAGTGGTAAAATTAGAAGGCCGATTTGTGTACGCCTCGCATCTTACATGTATTTAATTAAAATATGTTTCAGGAAGATACATGGAAGGTGAGGAGGGGTTTGAGAGGTGAGGAATGAGTCTTGCATATAGAAACCATTGCTAATACCCTATTACTTACAGTAATACAAATCATGCATGAGTGGGATAGGGGTGGGCGATGAATGGATAGAAATATGGGTACTATGCATTGGTTTGTGGTCCCCTACGGAGAACAGCTGTCTCTTATCTCGGCGCCCTTATCTCTGTGTTATCTGCCCACAACAATGCTGCTCCTGACGCCTGAAATATGCCACTACATGTCTTAAGTGGCCAATTACCGCCTGCAGGCGTAACGAGGATCAGATTGTTGGTGGTAGGCTCTTGGACACTGGACGAGGAGTGTTGGTTGGTGGGGGGGGGGGGGGGGTGATGGCTTCTTATACAAAGCTGTTACAACTAAATGGGGATTGGGAAAATTAGTAGTACGTACAGGAGCATTAGATGCACTTCTCTCAATTTAATTCTGTTAAGATCCTACACTTTATGGACTAGAACTATCACATGTGACATAATGTGATCTATCCTTCCTTTATTCCTTGCGGTCTCCAATTCACTTTCATCACATATCATGTATAAATCAGAAATGGTCTGTTTAGCTGCGTGTCTCAATCAACAGTGAGGTCAGTAAGTTCGGCCATTGCCACCTTGATAGAAACACACTATAGGCAGTCACCATTTGATATGAATCGTTATATGGTATGTGCAGGACGATCATATAATCTGGGACCCCACCCAACTCAACCCAGACTCCCCACCCACCCCCATCCCCCTGTTCAGCTCGGTTTATGTCATGTAATATGACCATAACATCTCCTAGTAATGGATACTCGGGGGCTGGACGCCTACTTTTCCCAGTGTGTAGGTACATGCTTATTGCCATATCACGAGCCTGGGTGTCGTTCTCTTTTTTTTTGCTGTTCTTATTTTTTCCCAGTTATATTCTGCTCCTGGGATTAATATCGGCAGTCATGGTTGCATGTGTGTCTCAAATAGACTGGGTTTATAGGCGTGTGGTGGAGGCTCATGTTCAACATTGAAGACCCAAAGAACCCATCAAAGGTCACACTAAGGTCAACTATCATGTTCTTTGTTTTGTTGCCAAGGAGATTACAATTAGTATGAACAATTTCAAGGGGGCTGTTAAAGCAAGAGCTGTGTAAGGCCTACATTGCAATGTGAATGGATATTTTCACATTCTCTCTGTTCTGGATCAGGATTTAAAGCTGGAAACTATGACATGCTATCATATCAAAGTCAAGGTATCGGTGTTGCAAGTCATCCCTTGTTCTCTCTGATTTGCCATAGTATTCTTCCAACTTATGATATACTAACTTTAACTATAGATCACTGTTGCGCAGCCATTATTATGAGAGCAATGCTGGACTTCAAATCCTAGCCACATCCCCATTTACTCCCCACCTCCCCCCATGATCAATTCAATAATAAACTCCCCATCACTGACAGGAGATCATTACAAGTTGATGTAAACTGTTTTCAGTTTGTGCAGCTAATCACTACTCCAAACCACAATGCCATTCAATGCGGAAGGGCAGTCATTTACCTCGTTTTTACACTGCTAATTAGTACCGGATACGGCCACAGGGGGCGCTATTGATTTGTGCTGGAGCTTGTTCCAGGCGACCCCATGAGGAGGGTACCCAGCCTAAAAAGGTCCTGGGTGTACAGATGGAAGCAGATAGCGTTTAGACTGTGCTGTATAGACTAACAACAATCTACACTTCCATCCATTTGTATACTGACTACACTGTGGTCGATGTCTGATCTGACATGATCTGATAGAATATCTATATGAATGCATGTTTATATGAAATGAAGAATCTTTCACATTTTATCGGCCATCGGGTTGGTTACTTTCATTGAACTCGAAGGCCCAATACACAATGGCAACATCACACAAACCCACCTTCACTTCTAGGTGCTGGGTGCACCTATAAAATTCTGAAGTTTAAAATCCCCTTGAAGAGTCATAGTCAGATGGTATATCCCCTCCACCTCCACTTGAAAATCAAGTGGGAGCATTTCCATCTAAATCAGATTATAAAATCCATTTCAATGAATGATTTCATCATCTCAACCTCAAATAATTTCAATAGCCTATAGAAAAGAAGCCTATTTCATATCAGTCAAGACCTCTACATATACCTCAAATTGATACTAAACAGTATTAACCCAGATAAAGGGCGAGGAATCCCACTGACGCCTTCCAGAGCAACCACTTGTTTACAATACGTCCACCAGGTTCGCCCCTGAGGGGGCTTTAGTAGCGGCTGTAACCTATATTAATCTAGCATCTCAAGGGAGAAATGGGGGGGGGGGTGGGGGTCATGGGTTGGGGGATGTGAGAGGTGGGTGAGATGGGCTAGCACTTTTTCCATCCCTCATCCTGACCTGGACTCTCCTCCTGAGGGAGTAGTAACATTGCTGAATTCTACTAAAGCAGGGTCCACTGTTCCCAAGGCCCTCGAGGCATTGAATGAATGCCCCAGGCTCTGTCTCTGTATTATTATACTTGTAGATGCAACAGCTGGTCTCATATGTTATTATATAGGCCAATATCATGTAGACCGGGGACCTTCAATACATGTCTGCTTGCATGATACTGTATAGATGTTATGCTAAGGGTATACCATGTGCCTCTGCGCTGTAAATGGGTATATCATAACATTACATCAGTATTTCTAATACATTAGGCACATGGACATGTTATATTTCTGGAGGAGAATTGGCCACTACATTTCATTTGACACTGCCATCGGTCTCACATGGTATATTACCTAGATAGAATCGATGCAGGTTGCTATCTATCACTTTGGATAAATTGGAGTCCCATCAGGCCAATTTTGTGCTGAATTATTCAAATGAATGGCATCCAAATACGGGTAATCAGATTCCATCAGTGACATCTCCTCCTATTTTCTCAAAGATAAATAGTGCCGAGGCCTGTGTGTGTCACTATTGAGACCTTCAGTGGAATTTATACTTCCTATCTTCAGCAAATCACCATAAAGGCCTCCTAAAATTAATTGATCTCCCTTTACTATTAAATAGTGTATGGTATTGAAAGAAAGATGCAAGTGATTTATTCTAGCAGATAGGAGACTGCAAGAGTATGTATACATTATGCCCTATACTCTATAGGCTAATGGCATACAGAACAAACATTCACAGCTAGTATACAGTACACCCTAATGTGGGTAAAGCTGTCTATAGACCATCTATAGCCTCCAGTGGAGACCCCACACACAGTGCTCAGCCTATGTCCATAATACCCTGGATCCCTGACCCACCCTCCCTGTTTCCCAGTGTCCAGCTCTCAGCCGCCTCCTGGCCTCTCCCATTGTGAAGGCTGGACTCTGTGATGTCCGGCCACAGAGAGAACTGCACACTGTCCACTGTACACTCCTGTCCTCTGTACACAGAGACACCTCTGCTGGGGCAGGGTAGGGGATAACCTGCTTCTGGACATGTATACAGGAGCACTGACCAGCACACACCCCAGGCTGACCACTATCCTTTAACCCTTCAATGGCTGGTGATTTAGTATTTATATTCAAATACTCTGCCCATTGGTTGTCATGATGCATGGATATACAACTCACGAACCTCACCTCCTGGAGGATCCTCATGATCCACAAAGGAGATGCTGGTGAGCTCACTTGCCAGCACTATATTGCCTTATTGGTGCATTATGCCAACCAATGGGCATAATGCACTAATGCATTACTAAGCTGTAATTGTAAAAGGCCATACTTGATTTAGTTGATGCATTTGGCGCCTGTGACACCATGATGCAAGAATGCAGCTCAGGAAATTAACTCTCCATGGCTGCATCGTGATCAGAACTAAGAATGAAGCTTTGAGGCATCATGTTCTCCAAGGGCTAGGAGTGAGTGGGTGACTCTTGAGGGGAGGATTAGATGAGGGAGTGGACATTGGTCAGTGCAGATGACCATTTTGAATATGTGAGGTTATAGGGTTGGGGCTGGGTGCAGGCTGAAAGTGGGCTATGGGTGAAAGATAGGGGTCCAGAGGGTGACCAACGGTCAGAGCCTATACATACATGTCACATTATATGTGTGAGGGTGAGATGGGTTTCTGTCAATGGTATAGCCTATATCCATATTAGGGCTGCATGATGCCTCTAGGTTCATGTTCCTGTATCGCCATGGTTCAGTCTTCTCACCAGTACTGCACTGATACACCGGCACATTAAAGGGTAGTGTTGGGGTTTATGTATGGTCAGGTTGGCAGGGTGAGTCGCCTACTGGTCAGTCAGTGGTCAGTCAGTATGATACATGATATCTGGCTGGGTCATGGGACCTGCTGTTCCTGTTTACTGCCCCTAGTGTGTGGGTATTTAGGGCCAGGATTGGGTGATGTGGGGATGCCTATGGGGAAATATTTATAGTGCAAGTTCCCATGTTTATTTTCAAATACGACATATGTATAGACTTACTTCTGTTTCCAATTGGGGTTACAACAGGGCAGGTCCAAGCAGAAAGGTGCATTTTTCCCCTCCGTGACACTTCCATTTTGGACTCTTTTAGATGTGGATTCCAGTCTAAAATAGGAAATGTCACGGAGAGACATCTGCTTGGACTAGAAATAGCCCTGCAATTGCTTTGTCATTAGGGATTTCACTTTGAAGTCTATCCCAAACACATATCCCCAAGGATTCTCTCCATGGTAGAAACCGCCATCCTCTGAAGGCCACACTACATACACACTGCCAAGGAATCGGGTCGGTACATGGCAGTCACATGAACTGAGATCGAACCCCTAACCTTCAAGATTAAGGTCACTCCCCTACTGTGGTACCAAAGAGTTGGCCACTTGCCCGCTGGGGTAACATCACCTACAGGCATACCATTCACACTCTTCCTCCAGGGTATAATCAGTCTGCACATCTACTAGTATACAGCAGATAGCCTTCACTGGTACTAGTATAGTGAGCATTAATACTAATAGTATAGTGACTCATAGAAACTAG